>CM052802.1:108674-132107 GCA_028533885.1 Nasua narica
GGAGCGGGCGAGCGCAGGGGTGGGGGAGTAGGGGGGAAGGAGAAGGAGCGGGCGAGCGCAGGGGTGGGGGAGTAGGGGGAGGGAGCGGGCGAGCGCAGGGGTGGGGGGAGGGAGCGGGTGCGGGGGAGGGGGTGGGGAGGGAGCAGGAGGGAAAGGAAGGAGCACACGGGCCGTGTCTCGACGGTCAGGCTGAGGCAGGAGAACCGGGGACCGGGCCCCCGTGTCAAGCGCCGGGGCTGGAGCCGCCTTTCTGCTCCGACGGCCGGCAGCGCACCTCTGTCCTCGCGCCACTCGGGCAGTGAGCCGGGCTGCCTGCTGGAGGCGAGGCCGGGCGGACCTCGGACCCGCCGCGGGGAGGCCCCCACTTGGCTGTGATGGAGTCTCTGCTTCCACAGCCCTGCCTCGGTTTGCCCCGCTGTCACACAGCGGCCCTGTGGTCGGCACCAACCCACTTTCCTGCAGCCTCTCGAACCCGAGCCACAAGCGAGGAAAGACAAGTTTGGGTGCTGGCGGCCCCGGGATGCTTTGGAAGAGGCCTGTGTTCTGACGGGGAGGCAGGACGCTCTGCGGGAACCACGGGCGATGGGCTGCGTGCTTGGAACTCCCGCGGCGGGTGGTCATGTTGGGGGACCCTGCTGCTGGGCTCCGTGGCCCTCGAGGACAAGGGGCCGGCGTGGCGCCTCTCCACTCCTGATGACAGGGCAGCCCTTCGGCATTCGGCGCCCTCGTCCCACTGCTGTGCGAAGGCCAGTGTGGAACCCGCGAGCAGCTACGTTCCAGAAGGTGCGCCCTCCTGGTGGTGGTTCTCACCCAGAAACCTGGGCTCCCTGCCAGGCCCCTCCGAACCCTGGTGACATCTCCAAAGCCAACAGGGGGCTGGGGGACGAGGGGGGCACGTCCCCCGAGGGCAGGGCCCTTATAGAGAAGGGACAAGAGTCACTCTAGGACAGCCCGTGACCAGGAGAGGACACACGCCCCATGGCCCTGGGCTCACAAAGCTGCTCACACATGCCCCAAGCCTGGCCCTGCAGCTCCCGGCCCCCGCCCTCCACACTTGGGTTAGTTTTCCCATCAATCCACCCAAGGATCAGTATCATTACAGGAGACCCACGTTTCTCCAATGATCTAAACGCTTCTATCCAATAATCTGCATGTATTTTGAGTCCATGTCTGGACTTACTAAGTGCTCATTTAGCAGCAGGACGTACTTTCTAATTTCATGATGCTTTAATATGTGATACAACTCTTTCCTTTATATTTGTCCTGCCTATCCTTTTCTCACAAATTTTCATTTAGCCCGACTAGACTCTTAGAAAGTGAGTTAACATTTTTTAAAAGATTTTATTTACTTTATAGGTAGAGACAGGGAGAGACCGAGGGAGCGGGGGTGGGGTGGGGTGGGGGGAGGAGGGCCCCAGTGGGAGGAGAGGGAGAGAACCTCAGCAGACTTCTCGCTGAGCTCGGAGCCCAACGCGGGGCTCACTCTCCCGACCCCGACATCATGACCTGAGTCAAAGTCAGGAGTCAGATGCTTCCCGGAGACACCCAGGGGCCCCCAGACGGAGCTGATAGTTCCATCGGGGGCGAGCTCTCTGGGTAGGTCAGCTTTGCAGAGATGGGCGTCCTCGGCCCACGGGTCTGGTCGCTTGGGCCGCCGCCCGCTGTCCGGGCCCCTGGAGCCACTGCCCAGTGTTCTTGCTACGGCAGCCACGTGTCCTTCTTATCACACGTGTCTGTGGGGGTCTTTTGTTGATAAAGGCAGTCTTTCCTTCTAGGGTATTTCCTAGTGGTTCTTGTTTTTGATTTTATACACCTTGCCACATTCTCTCACATTTTTGTATATTTATTTCTGTTGCTTCTCTAGAGTTTTCCAGACACACGGTAAATTAGTCGACATAATTCTCTCTTTATCTTTGTACTTCCACGTTCTTTCTCTTGACTATGTCATGAGACATAGGCCAGGGACACCGACCCCGTGTCAATGCATCTGAGGGATTGTCTTCTAGTGGCCGCGCTGAAGGCAGTGGGAGCTCTCCCCATGGCCCCAACCCCATAGCTTTCAGCTTGGGACACGTCATCAGTGACGTTAGGAAGTATTCATCAATTTCAATTGTACCAGGAACATTTTAAAAAGAGAGTGACTGTTGAATTCATCCAGTGTTTTGCCAGCATCTAAGGAGATAATCACGTTCTTCCCTTTTGTTCCATTAAATGGTCGTTTACATCAGTAGATCTGATAGCGAGTCATTCCTGCGACAGTGGGAAAAACCCTTGGTCACAGCGTGTAACCTTTTTAACACACCGCTGGATTCTGTTTTCTAAGACTTTCCTTAGGGTTTTCACAGGATTTCCACAGTGCTATTTCCACATTAGATGGGTTGATGGTTTTCTATTTACTGGTTTCTCTTTTGTCAAAGTTACGCCTGCTCCCCTAAAACACCCTGGAAGTAGACTCGGCGTGCGGTTCGCCTGCAGGAAACCGCACACGGACTGTCAATCAGGCTTCAGGAATGAACGACGGGCGCTTTCCGTCCTGTTCGGAGCCGACGGGGAGGTGGTCCAGCCGGACTGGGCGTTTCCCACTGCACCCGAGTGAGCGGGAAACGGGGCTTCTGTGCGCGGCTGCTGGAGATCGGAGGGCGAGTGATGCTTAGGGGGAAATTTATATTTTAATTTCGGTTGAGATAATACAGACTAACAGGAGTTTTGTTTTTGGTAAAATCCCGAGTTTGATTTGCTTCTGCCGCCATTCGGCGACCAGCGCGTTTGTCGGTTCGCCTGGAAGTCGTCTGGAGGCCAGATTTTAATTATATTAAAAAAAACAGTACTTTATGCTCATAAGCTGTAATAACGAATGAGAAAGTAAAGCGTAATTTAATAAACAAAGCTCCTGGTTTATGAAGCTCAGATTCCTACCAGACAAGGAGGGACTGCCTGCCGGGCAAATCCAGGACACCGCACACGGGGTGTACACGGCGGGCACACGGGCACACGGCACCCACGTAGACGCGCACACGGCAGGTGGACACACGCGCACACAACACCCACACGGGCACACGGGCACATAATACACGGACACACGCGCACACGGCACACGGACACACGCGCACACGGCACCCACACAAACGTGCACACGGCACACGGACACACGTGCACACGACACCCACACGGACACACGGGCACATAACACACGGACACACGCGCACACGGCACCCACACAAACGTGCACATGGCACACGGACACACGCACACGGCACCCACATAGACGCGCACACGGACACATGGCACCCACACGGACACACGCGCGCACGCGGCACCCACATGGACACACGTGCACACGACACATGCACACGTGCACATGACTCACGGACACACGTGCACATGACACCCACAGACACACGTGCACATGGACACACGTGCACGACACCCACACGGACACACGTGCACATGACACACATGCACACGACACCCGCATGGACACACGTGCACACGGCACATGAACACGTGCACACGACACCCACACGGACACACGTGCACATGACTCACAGACACGTGCACGTGACACACATGCACACATGACACCCACATGGAACCCCCACATGCACGCAGACACCCACATGTGCAAACACATGCACACATGTGCTCACGGAGGGGGCCTCATAGAAGCTGGTGTGACTGGAGTTCGGGAAGGGGGTCGGGAGGAGGGGCTCCGGTCCAGGTTGGAGGACAGGTGAGCCCAGCTCAGGCTCGGCTGTGGGGGGCGGGGCCCCTGCTGGGCTCGGAGGGCCATGCTGCTGAAATGCGCAGGGCAGTGACCCCAGCCTCTGTGTCTGCAGGGAGGTCACGTTCTCAAATTAGCCACAAATGAAACCTTAAAGGGAATTTCGTGGACGCTAGGGGCAGAGCGGGCCATGGCTGTCGGGGGCCTTCTTTATTCGGGGGATGGGAAGGCTGCCCCTGCCACGGGCTCACGGGGTCCCGAGAGGCGGCTCCTCCTCAGCTCACGGGGCCCTCAGGAGCACTGCTTCCCGGGGATCCCAGTCCTGAGACTGACGTGCGCCCAGCACACAACGGGGCGCGGCCCTGGCTCGCGGGGGCCCACAGGCTGGCCCGGCCTGCATGTGCAATGGCACGTCTGTGCCGGCAGGCAGCGCCCCCAGTCCTGACCCAAAGAGAAGGCAGCCCCGGGGTCCCCACCCCGACCAGGGGGGTGGCTCTTTCCACCGACACTGAGAACCAGCGGGACAGATGGAATCCAGCTCTGCGGTGTCCGATTCCCAGGACGAAACAAAGGTTCTGTCTCATCCCCTGGCGGGCGCCCCGTGCCTCAGCACGGGGGACACTTGCCGGCTTTGGGGACAGTCGCCCAAGCAGGCAGCACAGGGCTCAGGAGGGCTCCACAGCCACATGCCCCGGGCAGCCTCCTGGTCCAGGGGACGAGCCCGGCTGGGGTCAGGGTCCCCGCAGGCCTGTGACAGCAGCCTTCCCCACCCCCAGATCTGTCAGCCGAAGTCCCAGCTGCACCTGCTCACAGGGCAGGACGAGGCGGTGGGGGCGCCGCAGGGGGGGGCAGCCGGAGAGCAGGGGGAAAGGGAGACGCGGAGGAACCTGCCCTCGTCCCGCCCCCTCCCTCCCCCTCTCCCAGCCCCATTCCTGAGCACAGATAAAAGAGAAACCTGAGCAGGGAATGTTTGTGGTGCCACCGCCAATCAAGGACTCTGTTGCCATGGTAACGGGGACACTTCATCAGCTCGGGAGCAGATGGTCAGTGAGCAACAGGCAGCATCTGCTCCGCAAGCGCTGACACGGGCACAGATGGACGGTGGGCAGGGCTCTTGGGCGGCGCGGCCCCTCTGCCTCTGGCTGGCGCTGTGCTGCCCGTGGGCGCGGTGGGGCCGCCGGGCCAGCAGCTCCGGGCTCCCTCACCAGGCGAAGCCGGGCTGCCCGGGGCCATGGCTGGCGGGGCCCCAGTGACGCTCATTCCTCGAGGACCCTGACGGTCAGCCCTGCGGCCGCCGGGGCGTCTGCAGCCGCCGCCACGGTTTCTGCAGCTTTTCCAGAAGAAACCAAGCGCCCGGAGCATTTTCAGGGCTGGGGGCAGATCCGGGGCCCAGAGAGGTGGGGGGAGGGGCGAAATGCGACTCTCGGACTCCAGGTCACCCGCCGCATGTTGGCCAGTGACCGGCCTCTCGGGCGGCAAGCTCCTCATGTCAGTCTCTGCATCTGGTCTGCGCCCCTGAAGGGAGGGTTAACCCTCAGGTTCCACCGAGGCTAACGGACAGCCTGAGCTCGGCCACAGACTCCGGCCCTGGGTGCCCCAAGCGTCCTGAGGCCGGCCAAGGGGGCTGGGGCAGGACGGGTGTCGCAGGCTGGGGCCTCACGGTCACTGGGCACGGCCAGGCCGGGGGGAGGGTCCCACCCTGGGGCTGTGCCACCACCAGGTGACGGGCACGCTTGGTCCCACGGGCGGTCTCCTGGCTTATGTCTGCAGGGTCCGTAGGCGAGAACATCCCGCCACCTGTGGCGAGGGCGTGTCGGGCACCTGCCCCACGTGGCTCTGCTCTCGGCCGCCGGCTGCCGGGGTCCCACTGCTTCGCTGCTCGCCCGCTCACGGTCCCAGCACAGATCTGGCTCCCCGGGGCCCGTTCCTTCCAGCGGATTCTGCTTGGGTCAGTGCGCCCGAGTCCTCGGCAGCCCCCCGGGGAGCCCCCCGTGCCGTCCGAACTGCCTCAGGTCAAACACTGTAGGAGTCTCCCGCCAGCTGGAGGGTGACCCAGAGGTCCCAACAGTTGTCCTTTCCGTAACAAGTCAGGAGAGACCGACTGGGTTTGTTAAAAACAAAGTCTGCCCTACACCTCCTGCCAGGGGTCTCTCCCCTGCGCTGACGGGTGGAGGGCCTCCTCTCCGCTCTCTGAATTTACCAGCGCGCGGCAGCTCACAGGGGCCAGGGGACCGACCCGCTGGCTATGTTCGCGGAGGCTTCTCGTGTGACGTCCACGTCTGTGTCACTCCTGGGAAAGCCGGCACCAGAGGACCCTTCGAGGGCACAGGCCGCATCCCTC
Source organism: Nasua narica (assembly GCA_028533885.1). Taxonomy (NCBI): domain Eukaryota; kingdom Metazoa; phylum Chordata; class Mammalia; order Carnivora; family Procyonidae; genus Nasua; species Nasua narica. Next base: position 114,737 of record CM052802.1, read on the forward strand.
CAAGGATCTGCAGACCCCCGCCCGCGGGACGTCCTCCTGACTGTCCCCCACACACCGCGGCACGCCCCTGGCCTTCTCGGGCTGGCAGGGGCCCCAGAGGGGGCTCACTTCCTGCAGCTCCAGCACCGGGCACACAGTAGGTGCTCAATAAATGTGAATGGGCAAACGACTGCATGGGTCCCCAGAAGTTCCCGAGGAGAGGTGACCCTGTGACAGCTGAGGGCTCTATTGTCCTAAGAACGGCTTCGGGTGGAGTTAGAAGGCCAGATGAAGTTTGCGTACACAAACTACCGAATACCGGCGCTGACACGCGGATGGCCGTCCCCAGGAAGGATGTTCTGCGGCTTTAGGAAGAGTCACTTCCAGCATCGCTGTCCTGACACTGGCACGCAGGTCTGTGGGCTGCGTCCCCCCTCGACTGCGAGAAGTCCTCCCTGGGTGTCCTCTGCGGACAGCGTCCCCAGGGGACCCAGGGAAGACAGACCCTGCTGGAGTATCGGGGGGCTGGGACGCAGCCCTCGCGGCCCGTGTCTGGCAGGAGCAGGGTGTCGCTGCCAACACGTGTCGCGGGGGGGGGGGGACGCCGTGGGGGCTGCAGCTCCCTGTCCTCCCACAGCCACACCCCAGGGCGCGCGGGGCCCTGCCGGGCAGGGGCGGAAACCACTGGGCTCTCTGGTCTCCACTGCTCCCCGCCAGCCCGAGCCGAGGCGCAGGGCCCTGCCGTCCTCAGTCCTCAGGCGCCGTCGGAGGGGGAGGTCACCTGCAGGGCTGGCGGGGTCTGCGCCTGACGCCCTCCTCCCTTCAGGACACGCGGCCCCGGGAGGTGGCCCTTCCATCCATCGCCCCATCTGACTCTGGAACGGGTCCCGGTTACGCGGCACACAATTAATTTCCCAAGGGTGGTTTTTTTCTCAGCTTTAAAGTTAGCAGGCTTCTCCCGAGCAAACGCCAGCTGGCACGAGCGGGTGCTGGCCCCGAGAAAGCCAAGCAGCCCGGGAGGCTGCTGCGGGGTCGGCCTGCACAGGACCCCCGGCGCCAGAGGACCCAACCCTGCGTCCACACAGGCTGACGGGGCGGCACCCTGGGGACACGGAGTGCCATGGCCGCTTCTCTGCCTCGACCGGAACGGGTCTGTGATGCACAAGTGGGCACAGGGGACAGTGAGCCTCCGGGCCTGAGAGCACTTCCAGGCCCAGGCAGGGATTCCCGGGCATGTTCCCCCAGGCCCCACGGGCGTCCTGGCTCCCAGCTGTGCCACAGCACAAGGGGGTGCTCGGCCGCCTTGCGGGGAGCAGACCCGCCGCTGCCCCAGCAACTGCCGCTGGTGGGCGCGGAGCTCAGGGGCCGGGAGGCCCACTCACACTCGCGGTGGGGCTCACAGCCGAGGACAGCCTGCTCGGCGCATGCCGGGTGACGTACGAGAGGGGCTCACTTAGGCGGCGGGGCCAGGCCACCCCTGGGCACCCGCTGGACGTAAGCTTCTGCTTAGGCCAGAGGTGAGAGAAATGTGGGGTCTGGGGAACAACTCGCTAGGAAACACAAGGGTCAAGTTTATTTTAGGTAAAGACAAGGCAATCTATGGTCCCTGGGGAGACAGATACACTGACACAAAAACAGAGACAGAGAGGGACACAGAGGGAGAGACAGAGACACAGAGAGACTGAGACAGAGGGAGTGCAAGTGAGCTCAAAACGTGGTTTAGGGAATCGGGTCCTGAGCCGACTTCCGGGTCTGAAAGTCCCATCGGTATCTGTAAGCTACGTGACATTTAGTAAACTCTTAAATTTAAGAGCATATCCTTGCTTTTTATTGGTTTGTACTCAAGAGTTAATAAAGTCTTAACTCTTACATTACTCACGTTAACTCACAGTTAATAATAAACTGTGTTGAAAAAAAAAAAAGAAAAACGTCCAGTTGATCAAAATAAGTCCTAGTAAAGCGACTGACACAAAACTCTTGCCGTCAGCAGCGTGTGGGAGGGGAAGCGTCTCCGTGAGGCCGGACCCCCCCCGTGCTGGTGGCTGGCACCTGTCCCAGGACCCTGGACGCCCGTGTGCCCGCACAGGCGTGTGCACACGCCGTCCCCCGTGGACGCTCACCCCACGGCCGTGCTGCGCTGGGCCCGTCCTGCTCAGAGGCCACCCACGTCGCGCAGGCTGGTCCCTGGACACTGGCCCCGTGCTCGCTCGCCCAGCCACCGGCGGGAGGGCTCCCGGCTCCCGGCCCCCGAGGGCGACTTCTCCCGAACGCAGTGAGCGGGCCGAAGCCACCGGGGTCAGGGTTAGGTCATCAGCACGGACCTGTTTTCTTCAATGATGAATTTTTTTATCTGCATAAATGCTTGAAGTTGGCTACGGTTTTGAATCAACTGCCTCTGAATCACTCATTTTAGGCTTTTGATGTGACCCTTTTTGAGTCCATCGAAGATCTGAGTTTGGGGGGTGGTCTGTTTCACCCCAGCATAGCCGTGAGGGCAAAGAGAAAAAGAAAGAAAGGCTGCCTTTTCAGAAAAAAAAATTAGAGTGCATTTTATTTTTCATTTCTAGGACTTTTACAACTGAGCCCCCCGCCCCGGTGCGACGTGACGTCTGCTCTCCCTGCTCCTCGCTCTACGTTCTGCTGCTTCCCGCTCCCTCGTCACCTGGGGGGCCCGGGCTGCGCGGACCACGTCCTGCAGGGGGGTGCTCACCCGGCAGAGGCTGTCTGCACGGAGGGGAGATGCCCAGAGAGAACCAGGAGCCTCCGGGACGCCTTGCAAGACGCAAATCCAAACTGCCAGTCGGTGTGACAACTCCAGAAAAATGTTCTCGGCGGACAGGGCCCGGGACCATTTAGCGAAAGCCCTGCTGTGCCAGAAGCAGGCGTGCGGACGGCGTGCGGCCGAGCACACAGCGCAGGCCTGCAAAGGCCAACACCTTCAAGAGACCCCGTTCTCCCAGCATCGGGACGCAGCAGCGACGCGTGCCTGGCTTCTGAGCGAGCTCGGGAGCCGAGGGGACTCTCCGCGGCGACCCCAAGCCTCTTCCCCTCCAGCCCTGCCCTCCTCCTGCCAGGGCGGCCTCCCCCAAACTCCAGGAGCGCACGGTCCAGCCCGGACCCCGCGGGCGCCGGGGTCCTGCATCCACTCTTGCCTGCGCTGTCCTCCCCGGGGCCTGCCTGCCCGGTCCCAGAGCGTGCCGTGCCGTCCTTTCTCCGGCCACAGTCTCGGCTGGGTGTGTCCCACCGCTGGTGGCCCCTCTCGGGGTGCCTGCACCGGGTAAGGCCCCCGGGGCCTGGCCACAGCTGTCCCTCGGGCTAACGCCACGTCCGGAATGCTGCCTGCAGAGTGACTGTTGGCAAGCGCGGGGTTCCCCACCCTCCCCCACATCGTCCTGAGGCTCCTGGGCACCCCCGTCCACTCCCCCCTTCCTTCTGGTTCCCAAGGCTGTCCCTGGGACCAGGCCTCTCCACCCCTGCCCCCCACCGCAACCTCGGCACCTACAGAGTGCCGGTGTCCTCTCCCCCGTTTACCGGCGAGGCCTCGGCGGGCAGGGTCTCCAGACCCATTTGTTACTTCCGGTTACTGTTTACTAAGACACAGCGAGTCTGGAACCCCCGGACGCGCACGAAGCGCAGCTAACTCTGGTCGCCCACGCCCCACACGGCTCAGCCCGACAGCCAGGGCTGGCCGAGGGACCAAAGCGTGACAACTGTGCAGGGGGAAAAATCCCCCCGGAGTGCGAGACAGACCAAGGTCAGGGACCCAAGGGCGGGGAGACACCCGCGCTCGACACGCTTTCCGATCCCGCACCACTCCTGAGTTGTGGGGTGCAGACCGCGTCGGCACGTCTGGGAGGGCCTCCGCCCCTCTCATCCGAAGGCCTGCGAGGAGGGGTCTGCTCAGCTCTTCAGCCGAGACCGCGCTCGGCCGCAGCGGGACGCAGAGGCAGGCGTGGGAGTGTGGCTGTCTTTAGTAAAACCAGACATTAAACACGTCTGCAAAAGTAACGCAAGGCCATTCTTTTGGTTTTTTGCAAGGGAATTATAGGAATTTCTTGAATAAAAAACGTTAATCTATAGTCGGTACACTGTTATTTTTAAATAAATAAATGGGTATTTAAAACTCTTCTCACTTAAACTTTTCAATACAGTGAGAAGGAATCCTCAGTAAGTGTTAAGTGTGGAGGCTCCGAGCCCAGAAAGAGCACGCACTGCTCCTGAAAGGGCGATGCGGCTTTTGGGTGAAAAGCCACGGTTTCCACGGCTGTCTAGTTCCTGTCCTTACACGCGGCTGGGGAGGTCTGTGGTCCAGTGACCGCTGCCTCCTTGGGCAGGGAAACCACTCTCGACCCGGGCGGGCCAAGGACGTCAGTCACTCCCGTGACACCTACGCCCTCAGGCTCGAGCTCACGTCCGACGGCCGCGCACCGCGACGTGCCCCCGACACTCTCGTCGGCCGGCGACCCGGCGGGGGACACTGGCTGCCCCCTGGAGCCGAGGTCAGCTGTCTCAAGTCGGCTTTCAGACTGAGGAGGTCCCACGCTGAGAAGGAAATGTGCAAACCGAGAGCCAGGGAGGAAGGGTTCTGAGGACGACACCCGAGTCTGACTCTCTGGGGAACGTTTTCCGAATGAAATCCTCTGCGGTCCCACCCGGCGCGGCTCCTCCCAGACAGACGCCCCTGCGACTCTGTCTCCTCGGCACAGCCTCCCCCTCCTCACGGGCTCAGCTGTCCCCAAGCGCACAGGGGCTGGTCACCGCTCCGCCGTCTGGGGCACGAGAGTGGAATCAGCTCGAGAAGGTGCCAGGCTGACCCCGCGGCTCAGACCCTCCTCGAGCCTCTCGCGCGTGGCGGCCTTCGTCCTGATTCGGACGGAGCGTCAAGGGCTGTTGCTGAGGCATCTGGCTCCATCAGCAGCTAGGTCGCTTGATTTAACAGAATTATTCGCTTTTCCTGTATTTTAAAGCCACAGGGACCAAGACAAGGGAGCACGTGTCTCAGAGCACGTCACGGATCGGAGGCTAACCGGAGGCTGAGGCGCCGAGAGGCAGAACCGGCTTCGGGAGCGGAGCGGTCTGTCTCGCGCAAAACGGGATGAACAAAGTGCACCAACAGCCAGTGAGAAAACCCCGTCACCCAAGTCTTCCCAGAGACGGCCCTTCCCTGGATGACTCTGTTCGGTTTCACTGAGAACTACTAAGATTCGATGGCCCCATGGGGACGCTCCACTGAAGATGAAGGGAACACGGATGTATGTGCCTTAGCGTGAAGCCGTGGCCAACGTGCCCTTGGAGGTCCCGTGGGGCCGGCTCGCGTGTGCCCTCAGCTTGGTTCTTCTGGCTGAGGGGTCGTTGGAGACACGCCATCCCAGGGCAGGCCTGGTCACAGGAGCCATGACGCATCGCCAGGACTCAGGTGTCCCACAGGGTCTCCAATTTTGGCCTCCCCAGGTCTTTGAAAGGGGCTTCAGGAGAAATTATAAACAAGTGAAGATTAATCTGTTTCGAATGGCTGTTTCTCGTCTTTTTTAGTTCACGTGGCGGGCCCAATAGAGAGGGGCAGAGTTAACTTTTAATGAAGCTGCCATCAGGGGGGAAATCACATTCCTGCAGTGGTTTTCAGAACCACACAGAACTCGTGAACGAGGCCTGTGTTGTGCCCACACGCTGCCCAGACCAGTGGCTGAGAGTGGGGACAGCCACTGGGGGCACAGGGACACAGGAATCCCCGGAGACTGAAGGGGATTTGGATGAGTAAGGACCTTCTTGTGCACTTGACTCAGGATGAGGGAGAAGAGGGGCGCCTGGGGGGCTCAGCCAGTTGAGCGTCCGACTCCGCGTTTCAGCTCAGGTCACAATCTCAGCGTCCTGAGGTCGAGCCCCGCGAAGGCTTCGCACTTGGTGGGCAATCTGCTTGTTCCTCTCCCTGTCTCTCCTCTCGCGCCCTTGTGCACGGGCTTTCTCGCTCTCTCTCAAATAAATAAAATCTTAAAAAAAAAAAAAAGATGAGGGGGTGCCTGGGTGGCTCAGTTGGTTGAGCGACTGCCTTCGGCTCAGGTCGTGATCCTTGGGTTCCGGGATAGGGATCGAGTCCCACATCGGGCTCCCGGCTCTGCGGGGAGTCTGCTTCTTCCTCTGACCTTCTCTCTTCTCATGCTCTCTCTCACTTTCTCTGTCCCTCAAATAAATAAATAAAATCTTTAAAAAAAAAAAAGATGAGGGAAAAGAGAACTGCGAGGTTTGCTAGTTGTTGGCTGGTTTCATGACCGTCCGACCACATTAATGCTCTTCCGGAAGGCTCCACAGAAGCCAACAAGGAGAAGGCACGCGTCTGGTTCACGACAGGAACAGGGGGCCGATGGCGTGGACACAGATGGTGCCCCAGGGTGACCACACGGCATCGAGCAAGAGGGGAGGATGAACACCAGGGCCCCTGGCTTCCCGGAGGGGACAGGCCGGGGTCCCCTCTCCCAACACAGAGCTGCAGCTTCCCGAGGACGGGGGTGAGCCCGCAAGCCCAGCTCCTGCTGAGGCCGTGCACTAGTGAACACACACAACACGCGTGCCGACAGCGGGGCTCACCGCACACACACACAACGCAGACGTTCTTTTCCCTGTCACGTATTTGTGTGCGTGTGTGTGACAGAAAATGACGATGCTACTGACTTATTTTTCTTCCTAAGTTGTGGCAGGTGCCCAAAAGAGCTTAAAACTTAAACACAAAGTACAAAGGCTGGGGAAGAAAACAACACGGCCAGCCCTTTGGGGGCTGAGCCTCACAAAATCCAAGAGCTCAGTACTTTATAAATACACGCTTCACCTGAGATCTCACTGTGGTCACTGACCATCACGGTTTCTTCTCTTTTCAATACAAAGTCATTCTGGTCGCAAAGATTCATGGCTAAGGCCATGTCCCTCTGGAAATCGAGTCCCTCTTAGAAGACGCCTGACAGGCGGTCAGTGGTGTGCCGGGGGTGGGGGGGGCGCACCGGGGGCTCAGCCACACCAGATGCCGTTCAAGGAAGGGGTGCGCTCGGGGCTCCAGTCACGGGCACCACGGGTCACAGGGACGGGGAGGCCTCCGCCCACCGCCCTCCACCGGCATCTGACCCTCCCCAGCCGCGGGCAGAGCAGCTCCCGAGAAGAGGGCTGCGGCCGGCCCGTCTGGTACAGCCCCCTGTGTCCCCGAGCACCGGGAGCCGCTGGGGACTGCAGGGACAACACTGCTGTTTCATCATCTAGTTTCATTTTATTTATTTATATGACATCTTGGAAGGACGGCTGCATTAAGAAAGCGCTCCTGGCAGAAGGGCCCTGGCGCGTCTGCACGGATCTCAGCAGCAGGAGCAACGGCAGACACAGGAGTCACCGCTTTCGTCCCACGGGTGCTACACAGGCTCACGGTGGCGACCCCTGCCGTGCAGACGCCGGCTCAGGCCCACGGGAAACTGGCCGGACGGCGTCGGCTGCCTGAGGCTTTTCCAGCTACGGACCTTCAGCGCCAGGTTCGAATGGGGAACAGAAGCAAAGAAGCGGGTCTTCATGTCTTGTTCTAGCAGCAAACTTGGGGCACAGATGAGCATGGTCACACAAAGGGGAGCGGATGAACCCAATAGGATCGACTGCGCGGTGGCCGCGGTTCCTCTGTGCGCAGAACCGAGCATGTGACACGGGGCTGGCGGTCCCCACCCTGCAGGAGCCACTGGGCTCAGAGCACTGCTTGTTCTCAGACCCCGCACGGGCCCTTGACACCAGGGGGGTCCCGCGGTCTTCCCTGAACAAAACGGTCGCCCCAAACCCGTCGTTCCCACCCATCCATGCAGCCCTCCCGAGCCAGCGGCCGGGGGGCACTTCCGACACATTTAAACAAGGAACAGAGACCTAAGTTGCGCACCGAGAACCACCGTGAACTTTCACAGGGGCCTGCACGTCCCAGGTCTGGGTGGCCGCGCGCCAGGCTCTGTCCCCGCGGGGGCCGCCGCAGGCGTCCGCGGTTCCTCCGTCCTCCTTGCGCGGGTCGACAGTCAGCAGTTAGGGATGACCCCTGAGCGCGCGGCGGAGACGCAGCAAGCCTCCGGGCAGGGACAGGCGGTTTCTGGAACGCCCTCAGCCCTGCCCGGCTGCCTGGTGTCCAGAGGCCGTCCCGGCTCCGGTGCTGAAGGCGACGGCCCCCAGGTCACACACGCCACATCCAGGCCCCCTCGCTGAACGCACCTGCGCCGAGTGCCCGGCAACGGGGGAGATGCAGCGTTCTCTCGTTCTAGGTCTTGGCTGTAGACGAGCAAGAGGTACTGTCTTCAGGCTCAGTGTCCACGCTCTGCAACAGTTCTTCCCCGACCGCGAGGGTCTGTCCTGTCCCAGCAGAGGGGGGTCAGTTGGACCACCTGCAACACAAGTGCCTGCATGAGCCTCCGAGCCAAGCGCACGTCCTGGCAGGGGGCCCCGGGGACGAGGGCCCCCACGTCCTGCTGCGGGCAGGCCTGACCAGGGCGGCTGGGGTGTGCGTGCCTGTGCACACCTCGTTTGTGAGTCTGGGAGAGGAGCCTGTCTGATTCCAGAATGAACTGAGGACACGCCCTTACTGAATGGACAACGGTGGCCGTCACTGTGACTTCCTGGCTGTTAAAAGCAAAGGTCACAGTGGCGGCCACAGACACCTGTCCTGACACCACCTACCGAGTGCCCCCCACGCGCTGATTCACACGGCCCCGAGGTCAGCCCCTCTGTGTTCCGGGACCATTCCCGCCGCAGCGACTCTGGAAGTCGCCCACTGCCCTCCCTGTGAATGCCCCTCCCCCGGACGCAGGGCACTGGGCCGCCGGCCTCTCTGGACCCCTCGAGTGGCTCCTGCACAGATGGTGGTAGGTGCTGGTGCCCAGGCTCTGTGCCGATGGACTCCAGCTCCTGCCCCCACTCCCTGACGACAAGCGCCCACGGATGCCGCAGAGCGTGCGCATCTCTCACGGACGCGGGGCGTGACGTCAGCCTCGGGTGCCCGGGGGGGCCATCGCACCGCAGGCCACAGAGCCGGAAGCCGAACCACAGCCAGAGCTGGCACCTCAATCACCGCAGGCCCCAAAGTTATAGCTTGTCTACTCTCGCTCTCCTCCCCTCGCATTTCCTCCCCAAGTTGAGGGCATGGAAATACGAACTTGAGGCAAGTCAGGGCCGAGGGTCATCCCACGGCCCGCGAGCCCTGCTGCCCTCACCCCACTTTCAAGTGGCCGCTCGGGGCTTCCCTGGAGTTTCTTAGCCATGTCATTCCCTCGGCGTCTCCGGGAAGAGCCGACCGACTCTTCCTCAGATCGGGGAAAGATAAGGGTCCCGTGGCTGAAAGTCCCACCCGGCGCACAGGCTTCCAACGGCCTTTTTACTACCGACTCTTCAACACAATGTGCCCTCAAGAATTACCGGCCATGTAAGAAAAAGAAATCTAAAACAAAAACAAGGACCAAAGCAAACATATAGAGAAACTTGGAAAAAGAGTCTGTGAAGGAAAAAGAAAAAACAAAAATAAAGCTGTCATTAATTTCCTTGGACGCAAAAGAAATGTTGCAATTATGAAACAACGAAGAGTATACTATTAAAAAAGAGCTTCCAGAATTTAGAAACAGCAAAGTTAAAGACCAGAAAGGACAGGAGACAAAATTGATGAAATCTCCCACAAAAAGATACTAGGAGAGAAAAAGTAGGACAATGACAGATTGGGAATATGGTGTCTAACCTCCGAGACAAAGAACAGCAGAGAGAATGGAAGGAGTACATCAGAGAAGAAATCACTGGAGGAAAAGTTCCAGATCTGAAAGATAGGAACCAGCTTCGTGTCACCATCGGCCAGGTGGCCGGGTGCGGTGGAGACGGGAAGGCTGCTGGTGTGGGCTGGCTTGAGTGGCCGTCCCCACTGGCCTCTGGGACTCTCCGACCCACTGGTTGTTTAGTAGCAGCCGTTTAACCTCCATGTGTTTGTGTTTTTTCGTTTTTCTTCTTGTGACTGATACCTAGTTTCATACCACTGTGGTTGGGAAGGATGCTTGACATGATTTTTAATCTTTTTAAATTTATTGAGACTTGTTTCATAGCCTAACATGGGAACTATCCTGGAGAATGTTTCATGTGCATTGAAAAGAACGTGTATTTTGCTGTTTGGGGATGAAATGTTCTATGTTTATCTGTTAAGTCCATCTGGTCTAATGTATCATTCATTCAAAGAAATGTTTCCTTATTGATTTTTTTGTCTAGATGATCTACCCGTGAGGTAAGTGGGGTGTTAAAACCCTCCCCCATTCTCGAATTACTGTCAACTTCTCTCCTCACGTGTCAGTATTTGCTTTATGTAGGTAAGTGCTCCGATGGTGGCTCTATGCTCATTCGCAGTTGTTATATCCTCTTGTTGGATTGATCTCTTTATCATTACGTAACGCCCTTCCTTTGTTTCTTGTTACAGTTCTTGTTTTAAAGTCAATTTTTGCCAAGAATTGCCACTCCAACTTTGTTTCTCGCTTCCACTCTCACAGAGTATCTTTATCCAACCCTTCTTTGTCAGTCTGCATGCGTCTTTGGATCAGAAGTGAGCCTCTTGTTGGCGGCATATGGATGGGTCTCGTTTTTATCCATTTTATTCATCCCATCACTTTGTGTCTTTTAATAGGAGTTTTTAGATCATTTGCATTTTTGTAATTGTGTGTACACGTGTATGTACTCATTGCCATTTTGTTAATTGTTTTCAGGTTGTTTTGGTAGCTGTTCTCTGGTTCTTCTTCTCTGGCTCTCTTTCCTTGTGATTGACTTTCTTTACTGTTACTCTAGTTTTTATCTTTACATCTTGTGTATCTGTCGTAAATGTCGGTTTGTGTTCATTACGAGGTTCACACGCAGCACCCTCGGTACGTGGCAGTCTAGATCGTGTTGACAGTTACTTAAATTCAAGCACATTCTAAAAGAACTTCATTTTTACTCCTCTCCCAGGCTTCATGTATATGTTGTCATGTTTTACATCTGTGAGTCCCCTTTCCCCTCACAATTTTCTCACTTCTGGCTGTTTCTTTTCCACTCACAGAAGTCCCTTTAATATTTCTTGAAAGGCCAGTTTAGTAGTGACAGGGTCCTTTAACTTTGGTTTGGGAAACTCTGTCTCCTCTATTCTGAATGACAGCTTGCTGGATACAGTATTTTTGGCTGCAGTCTTTTTCCTTTCAGCACTTTGAATAGATCATGCCACTTCCTTCCAGCCTGCAAAGTTTCTGCTAAAAAATCAGCTGACAGTCTTACAGGGTTTCCCTAGTATGCAACTAGTTGCTTCTCTTGTTGCTTTTAAAACTCTCTTTATCTTATCTTTAATCTTTGACATTTTACTTATTATGCGTGGGCCTCCAGACATTCAGGTTCACTTAGACACATCCTGTTTGGAACTCTGTGATTCCTGAACCTGAATATCTGTTTCCTTTCCCAGGAAGTTTTTAATTATTGCTTCAAATACTTTTCCTGCCCCTTTCTCACTCTCTTTTCCTTCTGGGGTCCCTAAAATGTAAATGTTTATTTGCTTGGTGTTTGTCCAAGAGATCCCTTAACCTATCCTCATCGTGTGTGTGTGTGTGTAACTGTGTATTAGTCACCATACAGCACATCATTAGTTTCTGATGCAGTGTTCCGAGATGCACCATTTACATTTAACACCCAGTGCCCCATGCAATCCGTGCCCTCCTTAATACTTGCCACTGGGCTCACCCAACCCCCCACCCCTCCCCTTTAAAACCCTCAATTTTTAAAAACTCCTTTTTTCTTTTTGTTCAACTTGGGTGCTTTCCATCCCCTTGCCTTCCAGATTGCCAATCTGTTCTCCTGCATCTTCCAATCTACAGCTGATTCCTTCTAGTATGTTTTTCACTTCAGTTATAGTATTCTTCAACTCTGATAGATTTTTTTATATTTTCTTTGTTGAAGTTCTCACTGAGTTCATCCACTCTTCTCTGCAGTCCAGTATTTTTATGACCACTACTTTGAACTCTTTATCAGACATATTGTTTATCTCCTTTCATGTTCAACCTACTTGTGTCTGTGGATCTAAAGTGAATCTCTCATAGAGAGCACAGGTTAGATTTTTAAAAAATCTGTTCTGCCAATCTCTGTCTTTTGACTGGAGAGTTTAATAAATTTAAATTTTAAAGTAATTACTGATAAGTAGGGACTTCTGCTACTTTGCATGTTTCTATGTGCTCTACAGCTTTTTGTTCATTTCCTCCATTACTGCCTTCTTTGGTGTTTAACTATTTTGGGAGGATTTTGTTTGTTTTGTATAGACACATTTTAATTCTCTTCTCATTTCCTTCTCTGTGTATATATACTCTATAGCTAATATCCTTGTGTTTACTGTGGGGATTACATCTAACACCTTAAAGTTGTAACAGTCGAAGTAGAGTTAAACCAATAACTTAACTTCAATAAAATACAAACACTCTGCTCTGAGGTTCCTCAAAAGATTCAAAATAGAGCTACCTTATGACCCAGCAATTGCACTACTAGGTATTTATCTAAAGAACAAACATAGTGACTTGAAGGGGCACCTGCACCCCAATGTTTATAGCAGCGATGTCCACAACAGCCAAAATATGGAGATGTCCGCCGACAGACAAATGGATGAAGAAAATGTGTATAATGTATACAATGGAATATAACTCAGCCATCAACAAGAATGAAATCTTGCCATGTGCAAGGGTGTGGCTGGGACTGGAGGGTATTATGCTAAGTGAAATAAGTCAACCAGAGAAAGACAAATACTGTACGATTTCACTTTCACGTGGAATTTAAGACACAAAACAGATGAACATAGGGGAATGGAGGAAAAATAAAAATCAGAGAGGGAGGCAAACCGTAAGAGACTTTTAACTATAGGAAACAAACTGAGGGCTGCTGGAGGGGAGGTAGGTGGGGGGGTGGGATAAGTGGGGGATGGGCATGAAGGAGGGCACATGATGGAATGAGCACCAGGTGTTATATGCTGAGGCATCACTAAATTCTACCTCTGAAACTAATAATACATTATATGTTAATTAAATTGAATTTAAAAAATTAAAAAACAAAACTCTGATCTGATACAGCTCCACGCTGCCCTGTGACTTAAGTCACAATTTGTACTTTTATACACTGTATGCCCAGTGACTTGTATTCATAATTGAACTTTTATGTGTTTGTCTTTCAAATCATGTAGAAAATAAAAGGTGTAGTAGCAAACCAAAAGTGCAATACTGGCTGTGTAATTGCCCATGCATTTATCTCGTTTTGTCTTCACAAGGCTTGGAGTTTGGTCCAGTGTCCTTTCATTTCATCCTAAAGGTCTCCCTTCAGCACCTCGTGCATGGCAGGTCTTGTGGTAATGACCTCCTTCACCTTAGCTTACATTTATCAGGGAATGTCCTTATTTCCTCATTTTTTTTTTACCCACGTTTTTATTTTTATTCAACTATAAGCAAACAGCAAATTAACACAACATTCCACAACTCCAGATTGGCTTTTCTTACCCAGATGAAGAGTGACCAGTGTAGCAGGCACTTTGGGATGACCTTGGGATTTCTGACAACTTCTCACCCAGCCCTGGAGCTTATCTAGACGGCCAGGCCTTAACCAACTGCTTCCTCCAGTACTGCTCTTTAGAGGGGCCAGAGTAGGACACCGACCACCCCACACCAAGCAACCAGTCTGAGACGCACCACACTGGGGGTAGCGGACATGCCAGTCTCTCTCTGCGGTGAGACACAGTCGTGAAAACACAGTGCAGAAGTGCCATGAGGCACGATTCTGAACTCAGGTTCACAGAGGCAGAGGCAATGAATCTTTTTTTTTTTTTTTTTTTAGCCACCATAAAGATTATTTGGTGCTCTGCTCTATTACTGTAGACCAAGTCTTTTTACCCGAAATCTTTCTTCTTTAAATTCTGGGTTGTTATTCTTATGTTAACAATTAGATGACCACATCCTAGTATCAAAATATCCCCCCAAACGGAGTTCATATTAGATAAAAACATAAACTAGGATAGGACTATCCAGGATTATAAAAGACAGGCCTAAGGAAAAATCACCCTAAACCATGATCTCACTGCTCAGGCCTTGCCTGTGACTACATGTACCAGTGAACTTGAGAGCACTGCTTGAGACCATGGGACAGGCTCTGTTTCCCAGCATTCCCCTCCTTCCCCGACAGCTGCTCACGGAGTGTGAGCACACAGTCGTCCCACTCGGCCTCATAACACATGCTAACCACTGGGGACCTGAACTTGTACTTTTTGTGGAAAGATCCCACTTTGAGTTTGCCACTGTGGTCTCCACATCAGTTGCTGAGAAAGCACTTGTCAATCGTCAGTGGCCCATTCTGCTCGCAAACCAACCAGACGTAGTGGTGAAGGCCTGCGCCCTTGGGAGGCCCAGAGCTGATATAATTGGAGAGAACTGTGCCACTGTGGATGTCACTGCCCTTCAAGCTGACCACCAGGAAACGGTGCCGTTCCCTGTATTTGGGGTCCTTCCTGCTGGGAGCATCTGGATCTGTCACGTCCAAGGCGTCGTGTTACCTGGATCAAGGCCACCCATGCAATAGTGGCGGGCCGGTTCTTAGCCTGGGGGGCATCAGCACTTTGTCCGGCTCGCTGATCCCCGCCCCAGTATGTGTGCCCTGCTGCAGATGCTACGACCACTTGTCCATTCCCTGCAGGCTCAAAGGCCTGGACCACTTGCTGAGGTCCACCAGCATTGTGGGGCCAAGTTGGGCAGATTTGGGAAGCCACAGGAGCAAGGTACATCCCTGTCGCACTAACTCTGAGGATCTGTAAACTGTCTCCCTCATTTCTGAAGCACAGTATGGCCAGATACTGAATTTTTGGTGCAGTTTTTTTCTTTCAGCACTTTGAGTATATCAACCCACTGCCTTCTGGCCTCTGAGGTTTTGGATGAGAAACTGGCGATAAGATTGAGGATCTCTCGTATCTGATGAGTCACTTCTCTCTTGCTGCTTTCCAGATTTTCTCTTTGTCTCTGGCCCTTAACAGTTTGATTATGATGAGTTCCGGTGTGGGTTGAGTTCATTCTAGTTCGTTGAGCTCCCTGGATTTGTAGGTTCATGTCTTTCATCAAATTTGGCAAGTCTTCAGCCATTATTCTTTTTCTCTCTTCTCATTCTGGGACTCCCACAATGCAAACGTTGGTTTGCTTGTTGGCACCACACAAGTCTCCTAAATCTCCGTTCACTTTTCTTCATTCATCATTCTTTTTGTTTCTCAGGTTTAAAAATTTCAATTGCCCCATCTTCAAGTTCACAGATGCTTTCTCTGCCTGCTCAAATGTGAGAATATTTCATTTCAGTCATTATACTTTCCAGCTCCAGATATCTCCTTGGTTCTTTTTGTAATCTTTATTTCTTTGTATCTTTTGATATTTTCAGTTTGTTCCTTGTTTTCCTTTGTCCATGTCTTCTTTTAAGCTCCTTGAGGATCTTTTAAGTCTTATCTTCTAAATACGACTTCTGGGCTTCTTCAGGGACAGTTTGTCCATTTTGTCCCTCTGAATGGGCCATGCTTACATATTTCTTTGTATGCCTTGTGATGTTGCTGTTGTTGCAAACCAGATGTCATAAAAATGGAATCATATTGTTCTACCTCTGGAAATCGCATCTCCTAGTGTTTGCCGTTTGTTGTTGTGTGTCCGCTGGAGATCAGCCTGAGGGGAAAGCCTAAGATCTTCTCACATCTTCTCTGAACCTCCATTTTTTCCTTGCCACACATGGTGGCTTTTAAATTCCCCTGCATGGGCAGTTGTTTTTGAATGTCCTGATTCTTAAGTGTCTGGCTCCCACAAAAGCAAGAAGTTGGGGGGATTGCCCACTAACATGCATTGCCCCATTCAATGTTATGAAAGCCACTTCAGCCAGTGGAGGCTGAAACAACGGTGGCCAGCCTCTATGCCTGCATCTCAGCAATCAAAAACAGCAGCCACTACACAAGAGCCTGATCCTTGGACAAGGTCCTCATTGTTTACCCTGGCTCCAGCAAGGTGCCCCATGGAATGTGTGCATGGCTGCCTGCCATGGGACTGGAGGATGGGCAGCCAGAAATGATGAGAATTAACCACAACTTACCAGCCAAGCTGTCCCCTGGAAGCTGCAAGTTTTCAGGTTCCACACTGTTCCAAAATAGCTCCTTCAAACAGTTTCTGGCAATACAATTGTTGACTAGGTGGAGAGACAGATTCCTGGTGCGTCCTACGCCCTCTCTTCCCTGACATGATGGCCCTCCCATTAATTTTTGAATGTAGTACTGTTATTATGCTTTCCAGAAGTGATTTTGATTTCCTCAATAGATATTTAGAATAGTGTATTAATTTCCAAGTGGGAAGATTTTTGCTTTTTATTTTTCTGTTGTTGACTTCTAGTTAGTTTCTTGTGTACAGAAAATATAACATGTGTGATTTCTACTTTTCACTAAATTTTTACGTTGAGATTTACTTTGGAGCCTAACACACAGTTAGATTTTCGAACCGTCCATTTGGGGAAAATAACATAAACAAAAGGGCATATACTGTTCTGTATATTTCTATCAGAATAAGGTTGTTAAAGAATTGTTCAAATGTATGTCACTGTTTCTGTTCTATTTGATCTGTTCATTTCTGACAGATACTCCCTATCACTGGGTCTATTTCTCATTGTATTTTGCTTATCATTTTGATTTATGACACCAGGTGCATAAAGGGTATGACAGACGTTCACATATCTATTATCTATTCATCCGTCCATCCATCCATCACCACCTTTTTCGGGCACATATCCCTATGTTTTACACCACATAAACTTATATTTTTCTAAAAACATCAAGATTTATTACAATCTATCCCCTCTCTAAAGCAAGATAAGAAATTTAGTTTGTTTTTACTTTTCTTTATATCTTATTCCCCAGAAATTTCTTCACTTTCCCCTTGATGATCCGGGATTTTAGTCAATTGTTTTCACATATTTGTTTTTCTTACGATTAATAACTATATAGTAATAATGACATTTTATTAATTTCTTTGTTCAACACTGTTTCTTACAGCCCATGTATTCATGTTAGGTGAGGTGCTCATTTTGCTAGAGTCATACCCATTTCTTTTGTAAAGGATCTGGGAGTCAACATTTTCTGATTTCTGAAAATGTGTTCATTTTTCCTCTTATGGTAGAATCCTAATTTGGCTGACTATAGGTTTCTGGACTCAAAATTATTTTTCTATAAAGGAAAGGAAAGAAACGACATGATTCCTGGAGAAGGCTCTGTGAGGTGGGAGAACATAGCTGACGCTCAGCTATGGGCGCTGTGTATGGCAGCAGTGACATTGGCGCTGTATGGGCGCCGTGTATGGCAGCAGTGACATTGGCGCTG
>CM052802.1:132207-202686 GCA_028533885.1 Nasua narica
CAGGTGAAAAAATAGATATTACCTCTGTTATTATGGATTTGTCCACTTCTCATGGCTTTTGCTTATGAATCTAGATGGTGCACAGATGCTTGGGGGACAACCAATGTGGCTAAAGGAAGGGACAGAAAGCAAAGCTGTCAGCTGTGACTGTGGGTAAGGAGGAAGTGCTGGATGGCGAGGGATGGAGGGGGAGTGCAGCACCTGGAGAGCAGCAAAGAAGGGAGGATGACCTCTGGGTTCATCCTGTTCGCTGAGGTCAGGGAGCATGAATTTAAGCTGGGACTAGTAAGCATGACTGTGGGTCTCTCTCTAGCCACATTCCAAATGCAGAGGATTGGATTTAACCTGGATTTGCGGTTTCACCACGTAAATATAGTAAAACGAGAAAGGCAAAGCAGTCGAGAGTATATACAAGGAAGTCACTTTGATCACTGATCGTAGAAGAGAAACAGTTAAGGGAGAACAAGAAGGGGCGTGAGGCCCAATGAAGGGCAATTGGACCAAAGGACTGGGGGTTCTGATCTGACCAAAGGAACATGTGGATCTGACACAGTGAGCTGTGTGGTTGGAGTGTGTTTGAAACTGAAGTCATGGAGTGGTTGGGCTACTGGGAATGACGAGGCCAACGTGGAAGAGCACGCTGCTGGGATGGCAGGTTGAGGCGCTGTTACCAGGGAAGATATCTACAGGCTATTGAAATCGCCAAAAATTATCACAAGACTCATGTCTTGTAAGAGTGCCAGGGAGCCAGGAGCCAAAATCTCGAAGAATCTGAAGGACAATGGCAGGGTAGGTGGTAGGGTTGGATGACAGGATATTTAAAGTTTGTAGTTTTAGTACTTTCCCAAAATGGCCGCAGAAATACATTTAGTCTCCTATGCTCTCGTGGAGGTCTGCCTTCCCATCAAGAGGAAAGTATCCTTCATGTCACCTGAATGTGGACAGGACTTTTTAGCTGCCTTGACGAACAGAATTGGGCAGCAGACCTGATGAATGGCTTGTGAGGCTAAGTTACAAAAGATGATATGGCCTCTGCCTGGGTCTTTGGCTCTTGGGTATCCAGCTACCATGCTGGGAAGAACCCCAAACTAGTCCCTAGGGACTAATGGAGAGAAACTGAGGCAGCATAAGCCAGAAATGTGAGTGACTAGGACGTCATATGACGTCATGTCTCCCAGCTGGAGCCCAGACACAGTGGAGCAGAGACAAGCCATGCCGGGCCAGACTCAGAGTCTGTGAGTGCACTAGCTGTATGTTTTACACCACCGAGGCTTGGGATAGTTTGTGAGGTACTTCCACCTAGTGCTAGAACAGTCTGGAAGCAGGAATGAGAAATACGAAGTCCAGGAGCACCACTACATGAAGGGACTGCCAGGTTTGCCAGAGCAAGGGGACGGGACAGCCAGAGGAGAGGACAGTGAAGGCAGGGGGCTTCGCTGTCCATACACATGTGACAGAAGTCACAGCGAGAGGAGAACGGAAGCATGGATTACGGTGGCAGCAGTGGACATATTAGGAAGAGAGTGAATTTCAGATATGATTTGGTCTTTTGTGGTTCCCAGACATGGTTCCCAACAGACTGTCAGGACTTGGAGAAGTGGAGACATCAGGACACGCCCAAGTTTCTATGTGAATAATGATCCCCAAAAGGAGGAAGCAGGGAAGAAGGAAATGGTAAAGATATCTGCCATATATGTGAACATCAAAGATTTACTACCCGTAATATAAAAAAAGGCCAAATCAATATAAAAAATCACCCAAGAAAAATTTAGCCAAGGATATGAGTAAGTAGTTCACAAAGAAAAATACAAATAGCCAATAAGTGTATGAACAAAATAAGCTTCACTAATACTCAGAGAAACGCAAACTAAGTTAAACTAAGTGTGGTTCCTTTTTGACCACAGACGGTAAAAACTAAAAGGACCAAAAATCTGCATACGATGAGAAGTGGAGTGGTCAGGACTCCGTGCACAGTGGGAACCGACCAGGAGAGGAGCAGCGGGGACGGTGACCCCATGTTAGACGGTAACGCAGCACCCAGCATCCCCACCGCTCTCAGTCTGCGCGGCTGGGTGCTTCCAATCCTATACACTGTATGTGCAGTTGATCAGGACTTCTGGCCGAGAGAATGCTGAATCAAGAAACATTTTCTGTGTCTTTGGGTCCCTCTCAAATAATTTTTTTCCAATTCAAATAACTGTCTTTCTTAACAAGACAGAAACGCAGGAGTTGCCCAGTCTCTCGCAGTTTCATCCCCACCTCGAAGACAACCACGATTAGTCAGTCTGATGTTTATGCATCTGCTTTATTCACATCTCGATTCTAGGCTCCTCTCTTTTTCTTTCTTTCTTTATTCTTTTTTTTTTTTTTAAAGATTTTATTTATTTTGAGAGAGACAGAGAAAGACCAGGAGCACATGGGGAGGGGGAGGTGCGTACGGAGAGGGAGAAGCAGATTCCTCGCTGAGTGTGGAGCCTGACGTGGGGCTCGACCCAGGAGCGAAGGCAGATACCCGACTGCCTGAGCTACCCAGGCGTCCTTTTTTTTTTTTTTTTTGTCAGCTTTACTGAGGTATGATTGACAAACAAAAACCTGTATATATTCAAGGTGTACAGCATGGTTTTGATGTAACTACACCTTGTATAATGATTACCCTATCAATCTGAGACTTCTACCACTTCACGTGATCACTATTTGTGTGTGTGTAGTGAGAACACTCGAGACGCACTCCACTCTCACCAAACTCCAAGTATACATTATTTTTAGCATAGTTATCGTGCTGCATGTTAGATACCTCGAACTTATTCACCCTATAACCACACATTTGTACACTTTGACCAACGTCTCCCCGTTTCCTTAGCCCTGCGGCCCCTGGCGGCTACCGTTCTACTGTTTCTCTAAGTCCGACTTCAGATTCCACACATACGTGATGTCACTGAACATTCGCCTTTCTATGTCTGGCTTATTTCACTTAGCACAGCGTTCTCTAAGATCACCCACACTGTCACAAATGGCAGGATTTCCTTCTTTTTTAGGGTTGGATATTATTTGTGCATATGTACCACAGTTTATCTGTTCATCTGTCGATGACACTTAGGTTATTTCCATATTGGCTACCGTAAATAATGCTGCAGTGAACACTGGAGTCCAGATCTTTCTTCGAGACACTGATTTCCTTTTCTTTAGGTATATATATCCAGAGGAGGATTGCTGGACCATAGGGTAGTTCCATTTTTAATTTTTGAGGAACTGCCATACTGTCTTCCACAGTGGCTATATTAACTTACGTTCCATCAATGGCACACAAGAGTTCCTTTTTCTCCACATTCTCATTAATGCTTCTTATCTCTTGTCTTTTGGATGATGATCATTCTAACAGGTGTGAGGTGGAATCTCACTGTGGTTTTGATTTGTGTTTCAACAATGATTAGCGATACAGAGCATCTTCTCATGTACCTGTTAGCTATCTGTAAGCCTTCTGTGGAGAAATGTTTATTCAAGTTCCTTTGGTCCTTTTTCAATTGGGTTATTTAGGATTTTTTTTTTGTTTTTTTTTTACTACTGAGTTATAATAGCTCCTTTTATATTTTAGATATTAACCTCTTATCAGATATATGGTTTGAAAATATTTTCTCCCATTCTATAGGTTGCCTTTTCATTTTGTTCACTGTTTCCTTTGCCATGCAGAAGCTTTTTAGTTTGCTGTAGTCCCACTTGTATATTTTTTGCTTTTGTTGCCTATGCTTTTGGTGTCATATCCAAAAAATCACTTCCAAGACCGATGTCGAGGAGGTTATTTCCTATATTTTCTTCCGGAAGTTCTACAGTTTCAGGTCTTATGTTCAATTCTTTAATCCATTTTTGTGTAAGTTAAGGGTCCAATTTCATTCTTATGCATGTGGATATTCAGTTTTCCCAACAGCATTTACTGAAGAGACTGTTCCTTTCTCCATTGTGTATTCTTGGAGCCCCTGTTGAAGATTAGTTGACCACACACATGAGGTTTTATTTCTAGGCTCTCTATTCTGCTCCATCAACCTATGAGTCTATTTTTGTGTAAATATCACGTTATTTTGATTACCTTAACTTTGTAACACAGTTTGAAATAAAGAAATGTTACTCTTTTAACTTTGTTATTCTTTCTCAAGATTGCTTTGGGTTTTGGGGGTATTTTGTGGTTCTACACAAATTTTAGGATCATTTACCCCATTTCTGTGAAAAATGCCATTAAAATTTTGATAGAGATTGTACTGAGCCTGTGGATTACTTTGGGTAGTATGGATATTCTTTTCCTTTTTTAGATAGTCTGCTGTTAGTGTATAGAAATGCAACTGATTTTTATTGAGCCTATATCCTGCAACTTTACTGACTTCAGAAAGAAACCTAAAAGTTTTCTGATGGGAGTCTCTAGGATTTTCCAAACATGAGATCATATCATCAAACAGATCTTACTTCCTCCTTTTCAATTTGGATGCCTTTTATTTCTTTTTCTTGCCTAATTGCTCTGGCTAGAATTTCCAGTACTATGCTGCACAGAAGCAGTGAGAATGGGCATCGTGTTCTTGTTCCTGATCTTAGAGAAAGAGCTTTCAACATTTCACCATTGTATACGATGCTAGCTATGGGTTGGTCATATGTGGCCTTTGTTAAGTTGAGGCACACTCCTTTTATATTTACTTTGTCGACAGCTTTTATCATGAAAAAATGATAAAGTCTGTAAACATATAAAAAATATTAACACAACTGAAGGGAGAAGTAGACAGCAATACAGTAATAGCAGGGGAATCTAATACCCCACTTTCAACAATGGGTGTAGCATCCAAATACCAAAGCAATGAGGACGCACTGGGCCTGAACCGCACTTTAACCAGACGGACCTGAGAGACGTCTACAACGACAGACGAATGCACACTCTTCTCAAGCACCCAAGACTGTTCCTCAGGGTAGATCGTACATTAGGCTATAAAACAAGTCTCAAAATTTTAACAACCCTAACCTGGGTGGCTCAGTTGGTTAAATACCCAACTCTTGATTTCAGCTCAGGTCATGATCATAGGGTTGTGAGATCAAGCCCCTCACTGGGCTCCATGATGGGTGTGGAGCCCGCTTAAGATTCTTTGCCTCTCTCTCTCTCTCTCTGTCCCTCACCCCATAACTTAATAAGACTGAAATTATATCAAGTCTAGTTTCTGATCCCAATGGTGTGAAACTTGAAACCTGTAAGAAGAAAAGTGGAAGGGGAGCCTGGGTGGCTCAGTGGGTTAGAGCCTCTGCCTTCGGCTCAGGTCATGATCTCAGGGTCCTGGGGTCGAGCCCCGCATCGGGCTCTCTGCTCAGCAGGGAGCCTGCTTCTCCTTCTCTCTCTCCCTGCTTGTGATCTCTCTATCTCTGTCAAATAAATGAATACAATCTTAAGAAAAAAAGTGGAAAATTCACAAATCTGTAGAACAGATGATTTGTGAAAAACCAATAGGTCAAGGAAGAAATCAAAAGATATCTTGATACAAACAAAAACAGAATACAACATACAAAAACTAATGGGATGCAAAAATAATAGGATGCAACCAAAGCAGTTCTAAGAGGGATGTTTATAGCAATAAATGCCTACATTAGAAGAAAGAAACATGTCAAATAAACAACCTTACTTTACAGGTCAAGGAACTAGAAAAAGAATACACTAAGCCCAAAGATAGCAGAAGGAAGAAAATAACAAAGATTAAAAAAATAATAAATGAGGCAAGAAAGACATTAAAAAAAGATAAATGAAATTAAATTGGTTTTTTTGAAAAGATAATACAAAATTGACAAACCTTGAGCTAGACTGCCCAAGAGAAAGACAGATGGCTCAAATCAAATTATAAACAAAGAGAAAAAATTAAAACTGATACTATAGAAGTGACTACTAGAGACACTTACACACCAACAACTGGATGACCTAGAAGAAATGGATAAATTCCTAGAGACATACAACCTGCCAAGACTGAATCATGCTGAGGCAAATAATCTGAACAGACCAATCAATGAGAAAGGAGATTGAATCAGTAATTTAAAAGTTCCCAACAAATGAAAGTCCAGGACCAGATGGCTTCGCCGGTGAATTCTACCAAACAATTAAAGAAGAATTAATGCCAATCCTTCCCAACTCTTCCAAAAAACTGGAGAAGGAACACTTTCCAAACTCATTTTATGAGGCCAGCAATCCCTGATATCAAAAGCAGACAAGGACACTATAAGAAAACCACAGGCCAATAGCCCTGATGAATAATGATGCAAAAATCCTTGACAAAATACTAGCAAACCAGATTCAACAGAACGTTAAAACGTCTTACACCATGATCAGTGGTATTTATCCCTTAGAAGCAAGGATGGCTCAACATATGCAGATCAATCAACATGACACAACAAACGAACAGAATGAAGGATAAAAAATCCTATGACCATCTTAGCCGATGTAGAAATAGCATTTGACAAAATTCAACATCCTTTTTCTTTCCAAAGATCCCAATATATTAGATCATGAAGTTCTTCTAAATAATCAAAGAAATGTGAAATATTTAATTACGAGTGATAAATATATTGTTTTATTTTCATTTTTAAATTGCTACATGGACATTTCATCAGAGGACTAGGCTTCAGAGGTAACTAACTTACACGACAAGATCACAGAAACTCACTGCATTGGCTTTTCAAACAGAAGAGACTGTACAAACTCAACGACTTACGTAGGCTTGCTAATGGCCACAAATATTTTACTGACAAGTTGGGGTTCAGATATTATAAAGGGGGGGAAACAATTTTCATGAAAGTCTACTCTTTTTGCCTAAGGGATGAGAAATTTATTTCAAAGTTATAAAAATAAGCAGCAAAGAAATGAAACTTCTAGAAGCAGCAGTGGTCTCAAATGAGCAGAAATGAAAGGAATAGAATGTTAATAGACAGAAAACACTGTAAGAGGAATGAAACAAATCTATTTCTAAAGCTGGGGGAATCGGGGCGACTGGGTGGCTCAGTTGTTAAGTATCTGCCTTTAGCTCAGGTCACGATCCCGGGGTCCTGGGATCAAGCCCCGCATCGGGCTTGATTGGGAAGCCCCTGGGATCAAGCCCTGCATCGGGAAGCCTACTTCTCCCTCTCCCACTCCCCCGATTGCTTTCCCTCTCTCGCTGTGTCGCTATCAAATAAATAAAATCTTAAAAAAAAAAAAAAACACATAAAAAAATAAAAAAATAAAGCTGGGGAATCAGGTTGTAGGTCCTACAAGACTTGCAGAGAAAGTAATTAAATATGCAATATATTTCAGAAGGCCTTGCAGGAAGTAGTGAGGATGTTTCAAACATAAAACCTGCGTGTATTACAACACGTGGAGACCATACCCCCTTTTGGTAAACACTAGATGGGACTTTAAGGTCAGACAAAGCCAGGAGCTCTGCCTACTTGAGCTGTTTGGGTAATTCATGAACTACAATACACAAACTGGATGTGAATATGCTTAGGGCTTATTTTGTTCTTACAGCAACAACTGGGAGTGGGTTCTGGGGGCCGCAGGTGAGCAAGAAATGAACCTCTCATCAGCGGCGTCATAAATTAAGCCTCCTGCCACTGAATGAGGGCCTCCTGCCTGATGTCCAGGGCCTGCCAGCTGGGACCCAGGCCTGCCTCTCACGCACTGCTGTCAGGAGCTCTGAGCTGGGGCCTGGCCCAAGTAAAACGGAAGGGAGGGTTTGGGAGGAACAGAGCTGTGGGCCACACACCATTGTGACTGCCAGGCCCTCCTCGCAGAGCTGGCCTTCCCGCCAGGAAGGTGACATGAAGGCTCGTACCTCTTTCTCTGTATTTGTAACTAGAAACCATTCTTGGAAAATTACACGGCTGAGGAGCATCGTGTCTCCAATCCTTACAGTCTTTACAATCTAGTGTTAAATTTAAAATAGCTCAACATAGTAAAATTCCAACTCATTTAAAAAAACAACTTTTAGAGACACAGATGAAGAAACGAGGGTAAAGGTGTTAGCCGCTGTCGGGGCCCCAGAATCAGGCACGGTCTCTGGAATGCAGCCGAGAGCGCTCTCTTTATAGACTACGAGAGGGAAGTCACCGAGAAGGACGTTCTTCCTTTCCATGAGAAGCTAGGTCTAGACCCTGTGGGCCATCCTCTCCCCAAGGCCAACTGCAATGCTGTTCCGAGAGCTTCGCTCTCAAGAAGGGCGTCCCAGGGCTTAGTAAGGCTAGACTCCGCGACCCTCTCTCTCCACACTTTCTCGAGAGGAAGCAAACTTATCTGCAAACCCAATTAACTTAACCCCACGTCAGCATTCAACATCTGGATTCTTTTAAAGTTTAGCAGCTGATGTGAAAGACTCATGCTACAAAGACAGAGGCTTTACTCCCGCCTCGATGAAACAGATTCATTCTGACGATGTAAGTGACGCACTTACCCGGAAGAGGATGAGTATCTCCTCCAATGGTCAGGCTCATATTGTCTATTTCCTGCACCAAACAGATGTGAAAACCAAAACTAAGTTAATTACATTTCTCTAAAATTCAAACAGAAAAAACTGCACATTTCTAAGTAGGTATCAAAACAACATGCTGAACTGTATTTGGGGGACAGCAATTTATTCTTTTCTGCTGCAGCCCCCGTCCTTAAAAGCTCGTTGCACAATTGTTCCATTAGAGCAGGAAGCAATTAATTAAGAGGTGGCTGTGCCGGTAGAAGGAAGCCGCGTCCCCACTGCTCCTCCGAACGCCAGTTCCAACCATCGGCACAGTCGCCAGTCTCCGCGGCGCTGACGCGGGAAGGGAGCTGCGTGTGCAGATGGCTCACGGAGGACACTTGGCCAAGGACAGAGCGAGCAACGCGTGGCTCCTTCTGCAGCTGACGCAGAGCCCCCCGTCCCCGCGCAGCTGGTCACTCCTCGCCTTCCACGACACAGGGCATGTCAGGGGGAAGCGGAGGAGAGCCAGCCGGCCAGGAAAATGGAGGCCGTTTGCACATTCAGAAAATGACACTCTTCCGACACAGCCTCCCGCGCCTCTCCCGCCGAGGGCAGCCTTTGTGGCTCAGCCGCCCCCACAAGGGGGAGGCTGGCAGGGGCTCTGGCCAAGGGCTGCGTGGTGGGAGAGGGTCACAGCGAGGCCAGGAGGAGGTTTCCAGGCCCCTCCTTGTTATCACAGATGATCAGAGATGGTTTTACAGCAGCCCAGGCCTCCTCCAGAATTACCACCGACAGGGGAAAATCGGAAGAAATCACAGGCAAAGGTGATTTGCTCCTGACTGTGGAATTTAACACATCATTTCTCACTAACAGCAAGGAAGAGGTTAAGATGTTCTCACTGTCGTTGCTTTGAAGTCCCTTCTCACCTCTTCGGGTCCAGGGCCCCTCTCAGTTCACAGGCCAGGAAGCAAACCTTCACAGGGAGGCGGTGCCCCCACAAGGCCCCCAAGGTCCTCATGCCCCTGGCTTCCCTGCCTGGCCCGCGCGGGCCAGGTTCACAGAGGCGGCCGCCGCCCCTGCTGCTGGTGCCGCTGCTGTTCCTCCTGCTCCTCCTCTCCCCCTTCCCCACCTCCTCCTGCTCCCCCGCCCTCCCCTTCCTCCTCCTTCCCCACCTCCTCTTCCTCCCCTTCTGCCCCCTCCTCCTCCCTCCCCTTTTTCTCCTTCCTCCTCCCCCTCTTCCCTGGATTGTCTCCCACTAACTCAGTATACTCATTCTGAGGCATTTTTAATTTTACTTAAAGAATTTCGTTTGTTAACTCTGTCCAGGAAGTACTGACAACTTCCTACTTGGACTACTTAAATATCTCTAAAAAATACTACAACTGGAGTTCAAAGGTAGACATTAAGCCAGCAAACAGTGTGTGGGCCAAATAAAGACGATGTAATTAATTCTACGACAGGGGTGAAACTGAAAAAGTGGATTACCTGACCTTAAGTAACGTTCCAGTTCTAATAAAAGATTCTGTATGCGTGTGTGAACATATATTTTACACAGAAATATCTAAAATTAGATAACATACTAGTACCACCGATAAAATTTTTGTGAGACAAAACACAAATGAGACCCATCGTCCTTGCTTAACCACCATCTTGAGGGAGACTTGGGGGACTTGGGGCGACAGCCCCACGCTCCGCTTTTCTGGGTGCAGCAGACACGACGTCACGTTAGTTCGGGTGGTCGACCAGGGCTCCGGCCCGTCTGCGTGCTCTGCTGTACCCGCCCGGGCCTAACTGCCACCCGTCACCATGCACAACCTCGTGACAGCAGACCCGTGCTCCCGAAGCCGGCAGTCCCGCCCCCAAGTCCGAACTCGGATCCTAGCTCGGCACACCCACCCCTGCAATCCTGCCTGTGACCTGCGGTCTCGCAGGGCGTGCACTGCAGCCCCGCGCCCCCTGCCCCACGGGCCCCAGGCCTCCGTGTGGCCGCTGTGGTCCTGCCCCGAGGACGGGCTTCCTGCAAACCAGGGCCCTTGGGGCGGCTCTAGCCTCTCCCTGCTGCGTCTGCTCCCATCTCCTTGCCTCCACGTAACCAGAACAGAAGAGGGAAGACGGGCTTCTCCGGGCCTCGCACCCGGTCTGACAAACATCCAGAAGCGTTCCTAATGATCCCGGAAATCCTGGGTGGTCGCTCCTATGCGTGGGGGAGCCGGCGGCTCGGACCTGGGCTCAGGTCAGGTCACTGGTGAGCGCCGGGCTCTGCCTGTGAGAACCCAGTGCAGCAGGCTTCCTCCGGGAACGCGGGGAGACAGGAAGACACCCCCACATGTACTGCTCTGAGAGGCTTGAACTCAAGGACCCAGTAGGGCCGCTGCACCCGGCCACCCGGCCACTGCACTCTGAGTCCTGAAACCCCAGGACTGAGAGCCGGCAGGACACCGAAGGCTGCCTGCTGGTGACACGGCGGGGAGCACAGCCCCGTGCGCATCCAGAGCCACGGGCCACAGCTGATGTGCTCGTCTCCCCGGAGACCCCTGGTCTCTCTCCCGCCCGGTCCCAGGCTTAACCTGCAGCCCTCCTCACCATGACTTCGTCTGGTCTCAGCTTCCCTGACTTCCGGAGACCCAGCAGGAAGCCCGGGCCAAACGGGATTAAGAGGAATGTCCCCATTCCCCACCACACCGGTGACAGCAGGGAGAGGTGCCGCTGCGGAGGCCCTTGTCTGCTCAGAGGGAACACAGGGAGGACGGTGCGCGGCCCGTCACGCCAGGCGGCCTGAAACATGTCCCGCGGGCCCCTCCCCGCCGTGCCCTCGGAGCTAGGCGGGCGCACTCTGACCCGCCCCTGGAGGGCCAGGGTCACAGGCGTCTGACACCGCAGCTGCGAGGGTGACAGGGACCCAGGCTCCCGCCACCTACACGCGGCTCTCCAGGCAGACAGGGCTGCACGCCCACTCTGCTCTCGGCCCGTCACGGTACTTCAGACACAGTACTGGTACCTAGACTCCAACTCTGGCAGCACTCCACGACGGGAGCTTCGCAGTGAAGGTGGCAGCTCTGAGCTCCGCCGGGCGGGCAGAACACGCGCCCGGAATGGACACGCGGGGCATCTCGTCTGGAGCCACCTCCAGGCTCTGACCGATGCTGTGAGGCCAGGAAGGGCTGCCCCTCTGCTGTCCGCCCAGCGTCGCGGCCTGTGAGCCTCCCTCCCACTGCCCTTCCAGCCCCGCGCGGCTCCCTGGGGTCCTGCCTCCCGCGCACGCCCCTCCCTTAGGCGCCTGCTCCCTCTCACCAGGACTCTGGGTCCGCACCGCCTTCCGGAGGGTCTCGTTGGACCCCTCTGCGAAGACCGCGGGATGAGGAGGGGGGCAGGGAGACGTTCACTCCACGCGCATTTGTCCAGGCCCTCCCAGTCGCTGGAGCAAGGCCGGGCATCCGTCAGGGGTTGGGGGCCGGGATTCTGCCCTCCGCAGAGGTGGAGAGCCGCCGCCGCCGGGCCGCACAAGCCCGCCTGCCCGGCCTGCGGGAGCCCAAGTAGGGGCCCCTGGACCCTCGGGGCTGCTCAGCTCCATCGGCTGTGGGCGACGAATGGAAGCGCCAAGCGGGGGCAACGTGAAGGCACCCCAAGGGCCGCCCTCAGACACCCACTCGCCGCGCGGGCGCGGGCCTACAGCAGGGGCTACACGGGCTGACTCAGGTTGGCTGACAGACCCTGTGTGTCCTCCGGGTGCCCTGTCTCCAGTTTAGTTCAATAAACCGCAGTTGCTTCGACATTAAAAGCAATCTCAAGAATGCTCGAGATAATGGAGAAGGGATCTGCCCCGATCTCATTTACGCTGTGTGGGCAGCACCAGTCCGAGGGTCCGGTGGAGTCACCGCGAGCCTGTGCTGGGCTGTGGCGGGGGGACGCCGCCATGCTCACTGGGTCGGCCACCCAGTGACTGCCTCAGGTGACAGTGCATCGCGGGGCCGGCTAGGTGCACCCTGCAGGGGACACCACGTGAAAGGGACACCTACAGCGCTTTTCTCTGTCCCCCAGGGATGGGCATTCGGTCTGCACTGAGCTAGAAAGCGGACCCCCCGATTTCTGCTAGAACAAGAGGCGACCGACTGGGAGCAGCCCGGATTCCCCTCAGCAGCACCCCAGCAATGAGACGCGGGGACAGCACACAGGCCGACCGAGACACACGGCCACGATTCGTGACAAAGACTCGTGTGCTTGAGGGTAATAATGTGAATAATCTGTGAAATCTCTACACATTTCAGAAAGGTCTGTTTGTATTTGCAAGAATAAAATTATAAATCTTAGGTGATATAAAAGTCTCTACAGTTGGGCTTTGAAAGCTGTAAGGACTTTTGAATTTAAAAACTCATGAGGTTTTCTCTGTATTTAAAATGTGAATTATTATGTATTAAATTCAGCTTTTTTTTTTTTTAAGATTTTATTTATTTACTTACTAGGAAAGAGAGAGAGAGAGAGAGAGAGCATGAGAAGGGAGAAGGTCAGAGTGAGAAGCGGGCTCCCCATGGAGCTGGGAGCCCGATGTGGGACTCGATCTCGGGACTCCGGGATCATGACCTGAGCCGAAGGCAGTTGCTCAACCAACTGAGCCACCCAGGCGCCCTAAATTCAGCTTTTTTAGGCAGACGTCTGTACTACACACCCAAGAAGAATTCATTTTATTTCCTGGCGGAGGTGCCTGCGTGGCTCAGTTGTTAAGTGTCTGCCTTCGGCTCAGGTCATGATCCCAGGGTCCTGGGATTGAGCCCCCATCGGGCTCCCTGCTTGGCAGAGAGCCTGCTTCTCTCTCACCCACTCCTCCTGCTCGTGTTCCCTCTCTCGCTGTGTCTCCCTCTGTCGAATAAATAAAAAATCTAAAACAAAACAAAACAAAAAACCCACAACGTTTTCTTTTCTGGAAAAGAAACACCCAAAACGGTCCTATGTATACAAGCTAAGTCATAAAACATCTCAAAATGCTCTTTCCTCGTTAGAGGGACGCGTGGGCGTGAAAGCTTTACGAGAGCCTTTCTCTGAGTCGATCGTCGAGAATGGGGTCTCGAACAGATGAATGGACGGACTGAAAACCAAGTGACCGGGAGCAGAGACAGACCAGCACGGAGCCTAGAGACTGTGCCTCCCTCAGCAACGGAATCAGAAGTCTGCGCGATTATCTGGGGCCGGCCCCTCGTGCAAGCACGACCCCATTGTGAGCAGCCCGCGGCCACCGGCCTCTTACCTGCTCCCTGGTCCCGCCAGTGCTGTCCGTGGCCGGCCCGGCTGTACCCGGAGCTCGTCCTGTGGGAGCCAGATCCCTGCCTCCCCCACCTGCCTGTGGGGACATGCGATCAGCACGTTAGGGGCTACCACACGCCCAACCCGGAGGACACATTACGTCCCAGAAGGTAGCAAGGTGGCACCAGGCCCGCACTTCTCAGACTTCCAGGCTCCTTAAGTCACAGGAAAAGCCTGTGAAAAATGTGGACGGAAGGGCCATGGCTGGGACGGGGGGCGGGGGGGGGGGGGGCAGCGAACATCTGAATTTAAACATGTTCCCCAGGAGCCCCCGTGCGGGTGACAGATGAGACAGCCTGGCAGACGCTGGGCCAGAGCCGGGCCCCGGGTACTCGGTCCTGACTGACCCTGCCTCCCAGGGGCACAGGCCTGACTCCGCGGGCACCAGCGCTAGGGCTCTGGGTGGGCAGGGGTCCTGGGACCTGAGAGCCAGACCGAGGTGCGCCCTCCTCCCGAACCTCCACACGCTTAACCACCCTCAAGTTCCCTCTCCGAGACTCCTGAGCTCTGACTCTTTCTACCACTTGCCTCGACTAGAATTTACTGTGAGGAAGTCTGACGGAGTGTCTCCGGCCAGCAGAGAGGACCCGCATCGTGCTACCTGCGGGGCCCACCGGGGAACCCAGGGCACTGAGCACGCAGCATGGGCCTCCGGCCGGCTCGGACTCAGGCAACAGGCAGAATGCCACACGTGTTTGGCAAGGAATAAGCTCTTGCTTGGGGGTCTCAAGTCCTGCCTACCCTCAGTCGGCAGGAGAAACTAAAGGGTGGACAAAAGGGCAGGCCGAGGCGGGAGTCTGAGACTCCTGGGAAACGGGGATGAGGCCCCTCTCCTTCCTTCGGGCAGGCCCCACACACGGACCGGACAGTGACCTCACGACCTAATGCCCCTCAGAACGACACCTGCACGGCCGATGCCCAGCAGAGCCCCGGAAGACAGTGTGCGGGTAGGACTCGGGCGGAGTTCTCGAACTCCCGCAAGGAGCGAGGTGGGAGCTGCTAGAGGGACAGGCACAGACCTAACCGGAGGGGACGTAAGGTGAGGAGACTCATCCACAAGCTGATCGCCAAGACGGCCAACCTCACTACTAAAGGGCCATCCGGTCAGCGAGACACAGTTTCATCCAGCGCGTCAGTTAAAACAACACACTGGAAAACGCGGCCAAGGAGCCGTGAGACAGAAGCTCCTCGTCTCTAGTGAAGCCGCAGAGAAGGGCTGTTAGAAAACAAGTTGGCACCATTTATCTCCATTTGACTGCATGCTGACCTGTAATTCGTGAACTGTGGTGCTCTACTTTAGGGCAATAACGTACATAAAGCGGGAAAAACCAGGAGCCACTTCCGAGCTGGGGGGTCTGGACAGGCCGGTCATCGTGATGAGACAGAAGCCCGGAGAGCTGCTGCAGGAACGCAGTCCCGGGCCATATGAGTCCTGACAGAATCCAGGTTCCCTCTATCCCGTTTTGCTTGCTTTCTTTACGTGCTAAGGTTTATTCAGAGGAGAACTCTGGTCACACAAGCGGCACCTCGCTGGCAGCTCTGGCCGCGGGGGAGTTGCGTGGCGCGGGAAGACACCTTCCGGGTGCGCCCTCTGGGAGACACCTCTCCTGCAGGGGCCGGGAGGGAAGCTGCTGGGGCGCCCGAGCGCGGAAAGCGCGCGCTCCCCCAGTCTCACGGGCCGGCTGCGAGGCCCGCCGGGGGGCGGGGGTCCGCGACGCCCACCTGGCTGCTGGGAGCGCCCGTGCTGCCTGCTGACGATGCGCCTGTTCTCCTTCACGCACGCCTTGCACACGACCGACTTGAGGGCGTGGAACTTGGTGAGCCGGGACCTCTGCGAACAGAGCAGACGCGTGAGCAGTGTCAGGCCCGTGCACACACTCAGGAGGCACAACAGTGGCCACGGGGTGCAAGGCCACTGGGAGCACTTCCTTCGATACTGAGCCTTGACAAGATTTCTCAGAAAACGGACACTCTCCTGAGTCCCCAGGGGGTAAGTCTAGCGCCATATCCCTTCTCGTCTTCCGTAGATGAGACAGTCCCTTCCGGAAGGTCTCTGAGTTCTGTGGCGACATCTGGGCCACGAACACACAGCCCTTCCGAACAAACCTGGGCTGGTCGTCTGGGTCCTCAGCCCCTCGAGCGGTGACGGCTCAGGAGAAGCAGCTGGGCCGCCTCATCTGTTGCTGACACGGGGCCCCACCTGCCCGACCCCGTGGTCGCCTCAGGCATGGCCAGTGTGTCAGACACGGGACCACCCTCAGGGCTCTGCAGGCGGTGGCCAGTCTGCTCTGGCCGTTCCCCACTTCCACACATGGGGACGAGCCCGCTCTGTGCAACAACCCCCCTCGCGCCCCCGCGGCTGCCTGCACACGGGACCGGCGGCTCCCAAACCCCGAAGGGCACCCTGGGTTTTTCCCTGGGAAGGCACAGGGGTGGCAGCATCCCCCCGACGTCTTCTGTCTGATGTGAGTTCACGGGGCCTCACGGGGCCGGTGACCGCTCGGGGGGCCGCAGGTCCCCACGCCTGCCTGCGGCTACTGTAACACGCTCCCAGGGAGCCTGGCGGGGCCTTCCTCGGACACCTCCCAGGACTCACGGAGCAGTCGCAGGCACGCTGGCCATCGCAGAGCCCACATCCCTTCAGAGGATGCTTTCAAGCATTATTTCTACTGAATTAGTCTGATGTCTGCAAAGGCACCTCTGGGGAAGCATTCCTTCTTGATTCGAGAAGGGTGAGGGAGAGAAAGGCCATGAAGTGGGGGCTGCGTTGGGCTGGGTGGGGCACTCCCTGCCGTCCCTCAGGAGTTTGGGGACCCAAGGCCTCTGGCAGTATTTTGGGAGAAGCTAGGAGGTCGGCTGACGCTGAAGCCTTAGGCCTCCCAATTCGTGTCTCTGCCTTTCTGGAATAATGCCACCCTCTCTCAAAGGGCAGTAACTGCAACCCTGCAATCAACAGTCAGTGCGAACCGTAAACTTTCAAAGCCTGGGAACATGCATCTCTTCCCCTGGGTCATCTCTGGGAAGGACGTCTGCTCGTCCCAGGAGAGCGGCGACCAGGACGGCCAGAACCGACGTCTGGCCAAGGACTCGGCTTTAGGGTACGTCTGAGCACCCGACCTCCAACCCACCGCTCCTGAGCGTGCAGAGACCGCGAACTCACATTGTGCTCCACGAGAGCCTCTATGCTGTGCCCCTTCTCCACCTGCAGGTACTTCTGGTGGAACAGTTTCCCGTCAAACACGTTCCAGGGCATGAAGTCACTGGTCCTCCAGGGGAAGCCGCACGCGCCGTTGACCAGGACCAGAGTGGTGAGGCCGCGGACCAGGAGGGAGCCAAGCTGCACGGCCCGCGAGTCGATGTAGTCCAGCTGTGGGGCGCAGACAGAATGGAGAGGGTCACGCTCAGGAGCAGCGGCCGCCCCGGAGCTCAGCACGGCAGCCGTGGCAGCAGGGAGGGGAGCCACGTCACGGTGCACACCCACTGTGCGTACGCGCACACCCGCTGTGCACACCCCCAACGTTCGCCCAGGCCTGTGTGCGCAATTCAGAACTGCCCCTTCACGTGTCCAAGCTGCAGTCCACCCCGAAAACACTGCAAGGTCGTCGGCCTCGGGTGAACTCTGGAAACCCTTCTGCAAAGGCAAAGCAAAGGAAGGAAGGAAGCCGAGAGGATCGCCTAGAGGCCATCGGGGCACTGATGGGCTCGCCGCGCTCTGAGGAAGCACACGCAGTTGTCCTCCGTGAAGTACTGATCATCTCACAGAGCTCGTGACGGGACAACCTTTACAAATTCAGTCATACGAATACAAAGTATTTTTGTCGTCAGACCCACCCTGACGTCACACACTCTCTCTGCGCACGGACGGAGCCGTGTCCGCTTCTGGGGTGCGGGGCCGTGCCGGCCGCACCTACACGGACGGCCCAGCTCGTGCCCACAGAATCTCTCGGCGTCTGCTTGGCCGATGCGGCTCAAATTAAACAGTGGCTACTTTAAATGTCACTGTAGATCCAGTACGGTTTACAAAACCAAAATAAACCGTGAAAAAAGTCACAGACCTTTTATACCCTTTATAAGTTAAGATTCACTTCGTCTATTAAAATAAAACTGATCATTTTAAGAGAGTTCCCACTAACTGCAATTACCCCAGAGTTAACTGAAGGGTGTGTGTGTGTTTAACGTTTTATTTACGTATTTGAGAGCGAGCGAGCACGAGCAGGGGGAGCGGCGGACAGAGAGGGGGAAGCAGACTCCCCACTGAGCAGGGAGCCTGACCTGGGGCTCGATCCCAGGACCCTGAGATCATGACCTGGGCCGAAGGCGGACGCCTCACTGGCGGAGCCCCAGGAGCCCCGTCCGAAGGTCTACTGAAAGTGGGTTTCTCGTACGGCACAGCTTTTTGTATTGTCGCAAAAAGAGCCACCACAGCACAGGTCTGTGGGACTGAGGGGACGCTGGTCAGGCAGAAGTGGATGCCTCAGCCCCGCCGCCCGCAGTGCCCCGGGCACGCGCTGTCCCTGGACAGAACCGCACGGTCCGAGCTAGGGCTGGAGCCATGTGCGTGTCTGAGTTTCAATGAACCAAAGCCACATGTTTCTCAGATGCCCCAGCCACACTTCAGGGGCTTGGGGCCCCGTGTGGTCCAGCCCTGTCTGGCCAGTGCTCCAGGGGATAGCGATAACCTGAGCCTAGAAGGTCCCATCTTCTCTACCTCCTCCTCGTAAACGTCAAGCAGCCCTGAGCCCCCCACCCTGGCCCTGTCCCCGTGGGCTCTCGCCCCAGCGCTCAGACCTCAGTGACCGCTCAGTGTCAGACCAGCCTGTGGGAAAGGTGCCCTGACACGGATGTTCTGTATTTTCTCCGTGTGCTGGGGGCACTTCTCTAACTTGGCAGATTTTCCTGCAACAGAATCAATTCCGGTTCATGTCCTGTGTTCATCCCTTCTATGCCCGTTTTGAAGTAAATTATAAACAAGGTATTGTTTATACCTCCACCCCCAGAGCATGAACCCCGCGTGTACCTTGTGAATTTTCACCAACCGTGCAGCCTACGCTTAGGCCACTGAGCCGTGCTGGCCTCCCCACCCCCCTCCCTGCCCCTGCACGGGGAGCACTAACCAGAGGCCCAAACTGTAACTGGCCTCTCACGCCTGTGAATTTACGGGAACACAGGCAGTGTGTACGGCTCTGTCTGGCCCCCGAGGACACTCCTCGAGAGGCTCTTTACACCGTGAGCAGGGGACTGTCCTCACCGTCCCGGCACACGCCGCCACCTGGGCTTCCCACAGGGGACGCCTGGTTCTGTGCGTGACTCGGGGGGTCACAGACGCCCCTACACGGAGGTCTTCCTCACGTTAGGGTCTTGCAGAAATGCTGTGCCTGTCAATGTAGAGGTTTTGTAAGGCTTTCGATTCTGCTATTTCGTGTTCTTTCTTTGATGTTAGTGTAAACATAAAAAATTGGGCGTTTATTTTTACTTGCTATTGTTTTACAGCATACATTTGGGTTGTATATGCCGACCTTGTATCTAGCACCTGTTAAATTTGGTTACTAATTCTAAGGGCTGCTCTGTAGAAATGATTTTCCATTTATACAATCGGGCCATCTATCAACAATAATGGTAAGTTTTATTTGTTTCTTCAAAATCCTACACCTTATATTTCTTTCCTCGGACTGGTCTTGCCAAGGCTCCCAGTTTAACAGAAGTGCTAAAAGAAGGTATTCCTGACTCACTCCTACTAGAAAGGAAAAAAGTCTTTCAATATTTCACCATTAAGTCTGATATCTGCTGTAGATTTGAATCTTTGCTACATTAAGGAAGCTGCCCTCTAGTCTGAGTTTACTGACAGTTTTTATCGTGAACAAGCACTGAATTTAACCATATAGTTTTTCTGCATCCATTAACAAAAACATATACTTATTGTGTTATAGTGAATCACACTGGTTTTCAAATATTAAATCAACTTTGTATCAAGTTTATAGCCAGATTCAATCTGTTAATTTTTTAAAAAAAGATTTTATTTATTTGACAGAGAGAGAGAGATCACAAGTAGGCAGAGAGGCAGGCAGAGAGAGGGGGAAGCAGGCTCCCTGCTGAGCAGAGAGCCCTATGCGGGGCTCGATCCCAGGACCCCGAGATCATGACCTGAGCCGAAGGCAGTGAACCCACTGAGCCCCCTGGGCACCCCTCAGTCTGTTAATTTCTGTCTGGATGTTTTGACTTATTTTCATGAAACAGAATGGCCTCCAATTTTCCTGGGTTCTCAAGTCTTTGGTACGCAGGTTTTGCTGGATCTGCTGAGACAAGCTGGATTAATAACCCTGACGCTGCGTCTTCGGAGGTCCAGGGCGCTGGCCAGGAGCCGGCGGGCTCAGTGGCCTCTTTCAGAGCCACTCAGACTCTGTCATCTCACTTCAGTCTTACTAGGCTGTTTTTTCCCGAGGGACACGTTCATTTTACCTAACTTTCCAAATTTACTGGTATAGTGTTGTTCTTCATGTCCCGTGATTATCTCTCTTTTTAAAAAAGGTTTTCGTTTTAGAGTGCGAGCGGGGAAAACGGCAGAGGGACAGAGAATCTCAAGCTGACTCTACGCTGACTCCGCTCATCCTGACCTGAGCCGAAACCAAGCAGCAGGCGCTCAGTGGACGCCGGCGCCCGCTCTGATGACCGTTAGCGCCCACACGCTCTACAAGGACGCCCCTCTTTCCTCCTTCGCACGGGCCACTTAGTTACTGATTCTTGCTCGTTCATTGTTTCCTTCCTACAGTCCTCTTTGGGTTTGATCTGCTCATTTCTAGTTTATAGAGACATCTACTCACACCCCAGGCTCTTGGCCTTTCTTTTCAAACATATTCATTTAATGCTATCAATTTCTTTCCAAAAACAGCTTTTGGTTTCATCTGCTAATACTACTCTTTTCACTATCATTCAAATTATTTCATAATGTCTACTGTGATTTCTATTTGCACCCACGAGTTAGAAATATACTATTTAATATTCAAAAGTGATTGGGAGTTTTAATTTCTGTGTTATTGTTGATTTCCAGGTCATCCCTACCAGGGTCAGAAAGCGGCCGGCCGGGCTCAGTGGTCTGAGACTGGCGGGGGGCTAGGACGCTCCCGGGGTCCACGTCAGCGTGCGCCCCACCCCCGGGCTGTCCTTCGACTCTGGGAGCAGCGTCTCTGTGGCCAGGAGGGTGCGCGCTCGCCGTGCTCTCTGACTCCGGGCCCAGTGATTCCCCTCTGCTGGCCCCGCGCTCTGTAGGGGGAGGGTTAGAGCAGGACTCAGCGCCCCACGCTCTGCGGGGGGAGGGTTAGAGCAGGACTCAGCGCCCCACGCTCTGCGGGGGGAGGGTTAGAGCAGAACTCAGCGCCCCACGCTCTGCAGGGGGAGGGTTAGAGCAGGACTCAGCGAGCCCCTTCGGTGACGGGCCAGGACGGCTACCAC
This sequence comes from Nasua narica, assembly GCA_028533885.1. Classification (NCBI taxonomy): domain Eukaryota; kingdom Metazoa; phylum Chordata; class Mammalia; order Carnivora; family Procyonidae; genus Nasua; species Nasua narica. Next base: position 153,384 of record CM052802.1, read on the forward strand.
GCCAGGCTTTGCTGGCCCCGCACAGTCTCTGCTGAATGTTCCTCGAAAACGTAAAATGCGCTCTCAGTTCGCAGGACGGTCCTGGCACAGGCTGCGGGCTGGATTCGGCCCACACGGCCAGTGTGTGCTGAGCCCGCTTCTCAAGCCTGTCCCCGGACTGTTTCTCTCGGCCGTCCTGCCGATCTTCGTTTCCCCCATTTCCGAAGCTGCCACGTGAACTGATCCAGCGAGAGTCCGGATGCTCCGGGTGCCGACCGTCACCTCTCTGGGAAGCACCCCCACCCGAAGCCCGCTTTCTCTCATCCAGTCACACCAGTTTCTCAGGGTGAGGCCCAGTTCACCTCGGTCCTCGTCTTCCAGCGTCTTGGTGTCCCTCCATCTGGGGCGTGTGTCTGGTAGGTCTGGGGTTTATTTTACAATGACGACAGAGTCGCAGGAAGCTGCGAAGGCCGTACAGCAGTTCCCATGGAGGCCCCTCATCGCCCGCGGTGCTAACACCCTCCGTGCCACCGTGCGGCATCCAGACCAGGAGGCGGGCCCTTCCGCATGGGTGGACGTGTGTGTGATGTCACAGACGCCATCGGGGTAACCACCACCAGCACCGTCAGATACAGGGCCTCCCTTGTCCAGAGCCTGGGGGGTCCCCCGGCCTGCCCCACCCCCCACCCTCCCAACCGTGGCATTCTGAGAGTGTGGCCGTGCGGGGACTGGCTTCGTTGCTCAGCAAAACCCCCCGAGGTCCGCTCATGCAGCGAGTGTGTCGGGCCCTCCTCTCACGGCCAGCCCCAGCCCACAGCGTGGACGGCCCAGCTGTTTGCGTGTCGGCCTAAAGATGTCGTTCCTGTTCCCAGCCCCCGCCGTCACACGTGCAGCGGCTGGGAATGCTCACGTCCAGGTCTGGTGTGGGCAGGGGTCTTCACTCCTGGGGGACAAACGCCCGGGAGGGGCCTGCTGAGGCCTGCGGTCCGTGCGTGCTTAGCTCCTCAGGGAGCTCCCGCACCTTCCCGAAGGCCCCCCTGCTGCGCACGCCCTCCTCCTCAAAAGGGGCTGGCTGCTGTCACGGCGTGCGGCCCTCACCGCAGCCTTGGTGAGCGCTCGACAACGTTCCCTGTGCTTGTTGGCCGGGCAAACATCTTTTCCAGTGAAACGTCTGTCTTTTGCCCATTTTTCTAGGTGGACTGTTCAGTTTTTACTTCTGAGCTTTGAGACTCCTTGTATTTTCTACTTACAAGATCTTCGTCAGACCTGTGTTGGCAGACGTTTTCTCCCATTCAGTAGCTTGTCATTTCCTTATTTTTACAGACCAAATGTTTTTCATTCTGATGAAGCCCAACTACTGCTTTTTTTTCTTTTACGGATCGTGCTTTTGATGTGAAACCTAAGAACTCTTTACCTAGCCCTAGATTCCAAAGTTTTCTGTTTTCTACCCAGAAGTTCTGCAGCGGCACATTCTGCACTCCGCTTGGGTCTCCACTTGAGTCCGTCATCTGTAGGAACGGTGCGGTGAAGGTCGCGACCCCTTTTCTCTGTGGTTGTGCAGCCGCTCCCACACCACCTGACAAGACTTCTCCACTTCGCCGGAAGCGGCGGCAGTACCTGAGCGGTCCTGCTTCGCGGTCCCCTGCGCGCCCCGACCCGTGCGTCCGACCCCCGGCCCCGACGGGCACGGCTCCCAACACGGCCGGCCGTGGGGGCGGCCACAGTGACAAGCTCTGCGCCTCCCATGTTGCTCTTTCTTTCCAGGACTGTTTTGGTCATATTCTGTTCTTTTGCTCTTCCATATAAATTTTAGAATCATCTTGTCATATCAATAACAACAAAAAGTCCTTGCGGGGATTTTGCTAGGAATTTGTTGGGGAGAACGGACCTCTCCGTTGTGCAAAGACTCGTAGCCTGTGAGCCTGGTGTGTCTACCTCTCCGGGAACTTGAGCTTCCTCGGATTTCTTTCACCAGCAGTCTGTAATTCTCGGCACACAAATACTATACGTATCTGTTAGGGTGATACCTTGGTAATTCATTTTTATGGAACAATTTAGGTGGTGTTACCTTTTAAGTTTTGGTATGAAGAGATCCAATTGTGGTCTTTTTGTTTGTTTTCATGTTGGTCTTCAGTCTGAGACCTTGCTGAACTCTCACTAGCTCTAGGAGTTTTTTGATGTATTCCTTGGGATTCTCTGTGTAGAGAATCAGGTCATCTGCAAATCAGGACCGTCCTTCTGTCCCTCGGTGATCTGCATGCCTTTTATTTCCTTTCTCTGCCTCCATGCCCACCTGCCGGCTCTGCGCTCTCCGGAGGGGTGGTGCAGGCCATCGTCCCAGCCTCAGGGGGGGCCCGTCACTGGTACGCACGGTGTCAGCTGCAAGGGACCACGCAGATACTCCTTCTCGGGCTGAACAAGGCCCCCTCTATTCCTGGTCTTTGAGGTTTATCACGAATGGGTACTGAATTTTGTGAAATGTTTTTTCTGAACACTTGATAGGACCATGTGATGTTTCCTCATTAGACTAGGAGGGAATTACACAGACAGGTTTTTGAATTCTGAATCGGCCACGTGTCCCGGCACTAAACTACCCCACTTGGTGAAGGGGTGACACTTCTTTTTATACACTGCTGGGTTGGATCTGCTACATCCTGTTAAGGATTTCTGTGTCTGTGTTCATGAGGGACACTGGCCTGACATGTTCTTTCTTTTGTAATTCGTTTATCTGGTTTTGCTATCAGGGTAATAGTGGTCTTGTTGGGAAGTAGTCTATCTTCTTATATTTTCTGGCAGATAATGAGTAGAATTGGCGTTAATTCTTTGAATGCTGATAAATGATCCGGTGACACCAACCGGGTTACAGGTATATTTTGCAGAGTTCTAAACACTATGAATGAAATTTCCTTAACGGTTATGGGGCTGTCTAAAACCTATTAGAGAATGCGTGGATTGCAGTCATTTGTGCTTTGGGGCGATCTGGTCCACTCTACCTAAGCTGCTGGCTCGGGGTGTGTACAAAGTTGCCTGGAGCACTCCCTCAGCCCTTGGGCTCTTGGCAGGACCGGTGGCGACAGCCTGTCTACTCCCGACTGTGGCCAGTCATGTTCTCTCCTTTCTTACCAGGCACATACGCTGGAGCAAAAGTGGTTCCCAATGCTTTGGCTGCCCTTCCCAGACTTCCGTTTTCTACAATCGACTCAGTAATTCTTTATGACCCTTTAAGCCATCTGACACTTTCAGATTTATTTTTTTTAATACTTTTTTTTTTAGGTTTTTTAATTTGTCTTCAACAGGAAAATCCATCCGGACGACCTCAGTCTCCCACTCCTGAAGGCAGCCCCAGCACCCACTGTCTCTTCAGCCAGGGGTCTCGACATTTTCATATCATAAGTATCTTTGGCAGTCTGGTGAAACGTGTGGATTCTTTCTTAGAATAACTTGGGCTTGTAAAAGAATTAATTACAATGAAGTACAGTTTTAAAGATAACCTAAATCTGGGGCACCTGGGTGGCTCAGTCGTTAAGCATCTGCCTTCGGCTGAGAGTATAATCCCAGGGTCCTGGGATCGAGCCCTGCATCGGGCTCCCTGCTCAGTGGGAAGCCTGCTTCTCCCTCTCCCTCTCCCACTCCATCTGCTTATGGCTTAGGTTCTCTCTCTCACTGTGTCTCTGTCAATTAAATAAATAAAATCTTAAAATAAATAAATAAAATAAAAATGACCTAAACTTATGACATAGGAACTTACCCACTTCTCCACAGGCCTTTAAATGATAAGCAGGAGCCGTGGGTGTGGTAACCAACCTGGAGATAAGGGTGACAGGCAGGGACGCGCACGGATTTCTCCAGCTGTGAGGTGACACTGGATGCCCCGTGACCTTTACTGGTGACACACCCACAGCTGTTGCCATCATTACTGGGATCTGTGGGCTCTGTTGTAAACGGAAGGATGAATTTCGTTTAGAAATTTCAGTTAGAAGTTGGGAGAAATAAAGATGTATTTTTTCCTGTCCCAGTTCACACACTCTCATTTCAGGAATCCTTAAAATTATATCCCACGTACACTAGCAATTCTGGACGCGACAAAAATAAACACACGCGGTGGCAGGTGAGCACTTTAAATAGACCACAGCCCTGAGACCAGCGCTTGCTTTCCTTAGACTCATGGAGTCTTCGCTGGAGGGTTTGCAAAGTGTGTTCATTGAGGGTAATTCCACCAACAGACAAGGGCATTTGGAACCTCTAGTACAGTTTTAATTATCAGGTGCTAAAAATAAACTCTAAACCAAGAACACCACACTAAACCAGAAATAAAGTCAGAGTCTTGAAGGGCTGGATGTGTTGATAATTTCATTTCTCAAACATAATCACTTCCCTTTGGATCCCGACTTCTGAGGTTTCTCTTCTATTCTCCCGGCCTCTCTGCCGCCCAGAACGGACCGCGCCCTCCCCGGCGTGAGGGCTCAGGAAGTGTCGCGTGAGCCCCGGGAGATGGCGCACGTGGCCGGCGGTACTGAAGGAGGAACCTGCCTTCCCCTCCCGTGGGGGTCCCACCCCCCACTGTCCCCCTATGAACAGCCCCTGCCCCTCCACCTCCCCCAACCCTCCAGGCCCCACCGAGGGAGGGGACTTCTCCCTCTCTCGCGCCCCAGCACCTCCCCCTCCCGCCACCACCCTTCAGACGCCACTCCAGGTTCAAGTTCAGCGCTCGTCCTCATCCTTTCTCCGGACGGCCCCCCGCGCCCATCTTCTCTCCAGGCTCTCTGCCACCCACCATGAAGGTGTTTTCAGGACCTCTAGCTGACACCCTTTTGCTACACCTCTGTCTTCTCCCCGTGGTGATAAACCCCAATGGGCGCACGTTTCCCAAGTTCACCTCCAACGCTAACTCTCCCCGAGCTTCAGACTTGGAGGCTCCACTGTCTGGACACACACTGCACATGGGACTCTCCCCAGACTGAGCTCCTCATGTCCCACCTCTGACGCCCAGACCAGGAAAACGGGAGCCCCACACCCGGGTCGTGCACCTCGGCCTGCAGGCGCTCCCTGGCCCTCACCAAGCCTGCCTCCCGGACACAGCCCACCTTCCCGCCAAGTGCGGCAGCCCCGCCCCTGGGGCCGGCCCCTCACCGGACTCACTCTGTCCCCACCCCGGGGGCCGCCTGTCACTTTGCTGCCCAAACCCCCCCAGACACATGCAGGGGCGCCCCAGCAGGGACCAGAGCCACCTCTTCAGTCTCTAAGCTGCACAATGAACCCAGCTAACTTCTCTGCTCCCTTCTGAGGCGCTCCTGTCCTTACCCTAGTCTCAGCTCAGCTCCATCAAATTCCAGGCCAGGGACGAATGCCTGGAGCAAGACGAGGGGACAGAAATGCCCTCCCACCCTAGGAGGCCTGCGGCTCACCAGCCACACTCCCGCTGAACTCACCCTCCTGGGATGGCAGCCGTCCTTGCCCTAAGGCCCAGGACGGGTCTGACAGTGGCGTTCGGATTTCTACCGAGCGAGTGAGCGTGCTCTACGGCAGACCTCCCTGCGCGCCAGCTGCTGTGCCCGGCGGGCGGGCCACGGGTCTTCACCAGGGACGTGTCGGCTCACAGCTGCTCACGTCCAAGGACACAAGCACGGCCTTCCTGCGTACGCGCCGTGCGACACACGGCACGCTGGGAGGCCACAACGCCAGAGGCCACGACCCGCCCAGGCCGAGAAGCGTGCTGGTGAGAACAGTGCACACCCCTGACAGCAGTGCTGTGCCGGCCTCCACCCCTCGCGGGAAGGAGACCCTCTGTCCGCGTGCAGGCGGGGTGCGCCCACGCTGAGCTCCCATCTGGCGTGGAGCTACTCACGGCAACGGCCACGCAGCGGACGGGCTCCGCGCAGAGCCGTTGTAGGAGGGGCCAAAGCCGGGAGGCTCTGTCCCCGTCCCCAGTCCCCGACGGGGAGCCGCCGTGGACCTTCCGTGGGGCTCGGCCGTCTGGCCCAGTGCTAACGAGAGGCTCAGACGCTGCACACGTGTAGGTCGTGCCCATCAGGGACCAAAGGGCAGCAGAATAAAGACAGATCTTACTCCGGAACATGACCTACTCACGTCCTCCAGAAACCCTTTAAAAGCCACACTCCCTAAGTGCCTGGAAGACAAGGTCACAATGTGACCAGGATAGAGCGGAGGAAAGGTCGAACCATGCCACCTGCGGACGCGTCCGGGAGACAGCTCGGGCAGCAATGCACCGCGCATGGGAACCAGGACGTCTGCTCCTGGAAATAACCAGCCCTAAATGACATTAGACTGTGCTGCCTCAGCTAAGAACGTGGTCCCCAGGGGCCCTGCCAGGTCCTGGTGGTCCCAGTGAGGAAATTCGTCCACCTGGGGTAAAGCGAGTGGCTGCCGCGGAGCCCCTGGGGACCCCAGCGGTTCCCCGACTTCCTCGATATGCTGCCTGCCTCCTTGAGGCTCAGGGGGGCTGCACGCATCACGCTGCGCCCCATCTCACAAGTGCCCGACCCCTTCACGGCCCACGCCCGGGGAAGCGGACACCTAACTGCGTCAGAGCAAGCCAAACAACCAACGCGAGACTCTGGTCTCAAACCCGGTTCCCCTGTCCTAGGCTCACAGGCGGCGGTGACATCACAAGTGCTTTAAGGAACTTCTAGTTCAAGAGACTGTATGGCCATTAATTCAGGTTCCTAAACTTGGCATTCCTCCTCCCCCAACCCCCACGTGCTCGCTCGTTTTTTTTTTTTTTGGAAAGGAGCAGAGGGAGACAGAATCCCAAGCAGACTCCACACCCAGCATGGAGCTCAACACGGTGCTCGACCTCACAACCCCGAGACCACGACCTAAGCCCAAATCAAGAGTCGGACACCCAGCAGACGGAGCCGCCAGGTGCCCCCGCCCTCCCGGCTCTAAGCAAGAGTAGAAAGCCCCGGGAGACCAAGGGGCACACGGCACACGGAGGCACAGGTACTGCTGGTGCTGGGGGCTGAGTCTTGGCCGGTTTACTCAGCTTCGGCAACTGCCACACGCGGTCCCCGTGAGGCCCACTCGTGTCAGGGGTAACTGGCAGGTCCGTGGTGTTTCCCCGCGCTCGCCCGCGTCTGGGAGACGGACGATAGTACTTCTCAGCCCTGGCTGCCTGATTTTACTTTCCGGATGATAATGTGAGGTTTCAGACAACAGACCACACCTTTCCTCCTCGACAAGTCTGTCAAGGAAGGGGGTTATACCAGGCTGGCTGGAGATGCACAGAAAACCGAGTGCAGAGACGGACTCGTGGAAGCTTGATGACCAAGATCGATTCCCCGTCACTCAGGGAAGAGAGAAAACCACAGACTTGCGCTAACCGGGTTACGCGGGGAGCAGGGCAGGCGCACCGGCTGCAGGGCTGACCCTCGAAGCTCTGAGGGTATCTTCCAGCAAGAGAAAGCCCAGAGCAGCTGTTCCTTTTCCCCAGAGAAGTGATGCCGAGGGGGCCCCTGGGGAGCCCCGGTCCGGCCCTGACTCCGGGCTCGGGGTCACCGGTGGGCACGGACAGGTTCTGTGTGCCTAACGGAGAGAACTAATAAAGACGTATTTTGGAAGCAGTTAGGTGCTTTGGCGTAAAGACAAGGACGCGCTGGGCCCTGCAAGACACCTGCCCGGGGGGTGGGGCATCTGATGGGGACCCAGAAACTGGAAAAACCAGTTCAGCGTTCCAACGCTTCACGGCAATAGCGAACAGTAAAGAGCTCCACGGGCCGGCGTCCCTTCCATGCCAAGCGAGGCCCAGTACCTGGGGCTTACCGGCAGTTATGCAAAACGACATTAAAATGGAACCAAACCACCATTGTGGGCAAGCCGCAGCCCGAGCCGACCTCAACTCAGCTTCAGCGGGGGCTTCACCGGGCGACTGTCCCGCGAGCGCGGGGAGCCCCACGTGGGGGGAGAACACCAGTGAACAGGACAACGACAAACTCGGAGGCCAGGTTTCACAGGGTCTGCGCGCACTGGCAGGTCCCCTGGTCGCAGTGAGGCGCAGTCGCACAAAGCAAGCCTCCAGGGCACCGCGTGAACCGGGCTGGGCAGGTGCGGGTCCCGCGGGTATGGGCGCCCAGGTGCCAGCCCTCTGGAGTCAGGACAGGGGCGGGCCCTGGAAAGTGGGGAACAACCCAGTGAGGTCCGCCTGGCCCACGCGGAAGCCTCTGAAAACCCAGTGGAGGTTAGTCCCGGTGTGTGGTGACACCTGTCACCAAGGCCCCTCACTGTGCCCACGGCAGGGACTCTGAAAACAGCTGTCCGCTATACACTCGAAACTACAGTTACAGTTCAATAAAAAAATACAAAGATAGTTGTTGAGCTTCCACGTAAACAAATGACGTGTGTGACGACCGTAGATCTCTCCTGCCGCGCAGGGGCAGGCGTGGGAAGGACCAACGCTGTGCCGCTGACAACAGCAGGGCCGACCCTTCCCCGGCGCCCGTCCGGAGACGCCGAGCACATTCATACCCGGGGCCACGGTCGTGTCCCATCACCGTGTGAGAGCGTTAGGGTTAGGGTTAGGCACACAAACGTGCTCTCCACCCGGCTGAGCTGCTGCGCTGCTATCCCAGGAGCGCGGGCGTCCGCGGTCCGGGGGCTCGGAGCTCCCGGGGGCTCGGCACCGACCATTCTCACGCGCTGCCCTCCCGACACAGGGAGGCTCAGAACCGACCATCACACACGGCGAACAAGAAAACCACCTGTTTTCTGATGGCTTACAGAAAGGACCCAAGAGCAGAGCAAAGCAGAGAAAGCCCAGCCGAGAATAAATCCGTGCCAACCGAGCCAAGTTCCGGCGCCCGAGGAAGCCCCCGTGGGAGCCACACAGCGTGGGAGCGTGGGCCTCCTGCCCCCAGGGGCACGCACACCGCTGACCACTCTCCTTACCCCGGCCCCCCTCCAGACTGAGCCACGGGTCCCGCGGGGCATCCCACCGCACTCTACGGCTCCCAAGATGGGCTCAGTCGAACCCCCACGTGTCTCCCCTCCTCCATCATCGCATGTCACGGCGCACATCCCCTGTGCAGCGACCCGGTCGGACCCACACCCACCGTGAGATTATACGATTCTGCTCCCAAGGAGATGTCAGAAAGAACCAGGTTTAAAAGAATGATAGAATACTAATCTCTGCAAGAAAGACAGCGGGATAATCCTTGAGCTATTACCCATAATTCCAACGTTCCTCCCCTGACTGCCTGGCCCTCTGGTCACCTACGACGTCCCACAGCCAGTACACAAAGCAACAGAGTAAAACCATCAAGTTCTGGCTTCTGCCTTTCAAAGTCTGGCCCCTGGGAGAACTTGAGAGGTTCAGATCTGCCACAGGCACGAGGCATCAGAGCAAGGACGAGGAGACAGGACCCGCAGGTCAAGAAGACGAGGGGCGCACACAGCCCCCTGCACGCCCAGCAGCGCGAGCTCTACCTGGAGCCCACGTCCTGCGGGCTGCAGGGGTGGGAGCAGTAGGGGAGCAGGGGGACGGAGAGCGGGACTAGGGCATCTCAGGGACACCCAACCCCCTCAACCCCAGGTACATCCCCGCCAACCTGCAGAGTGGGGTCTGAAAAAGAGAAGTAAGATGGAAATCACGTCCTGAGATTTGTTTCTGCTACAGAAAAAAAAATTGTATTTGAAGTTTCTTATTCATGAACACAATATACTTCTGTAAGCATCCTAGCCTAATCCTGAATATGGCAATTGATCAAAGTATGAAGCAATCAACATCCGAGCATTGACAACGTACAAAGATTCCATAACAGTTACAAAGCCTCCGCTTCCGCCCCCAAGGAACTGAGGACACGTTTCCGGCCGTGCAAACTCCACCAGCCGGGAGCCGCTAACTTGCCAAAAAGCGCGGGTACGAGAGAAGATGCGAGGATGAGTGAAGCCAAGTGCCCGGCCCTGAAGAGCACGGACCCCGGGAGAGGGGCCGGGTGGCCTCCGGCAGAAGACGAGGGACGCTCACAAAGACAGGAAGGGGACAGGCCCTGAAGCAGACCTGGTGACACTGGTGAGGCATCGCAGGGCACACAGACAACCGCCACCCGTGGGTATGAAGGACCAAGGGCAGGCCCTTCCGGCAGGGAAGGGAATCCCTCTGCAGAAAGCGTGCGGAGGCGGCAGCGAGGCCACAGCCCAGCGTGACAGCTCTGAGATCAGGGCTGCGCCTCTGCCCCGGGCGCGGGCCACCTGCAGAAGCGAGGCCAGAGGCCAGTTTCCAAGTCGCAGGGAGAGGTTCCCAGGGAGAAGTGCAGCGACAGGGTGATCAGGATGGAGTGGGGACAGCAGAGGACAAACAGGGGACCAAGGCCCAACCCTGCACACAGCTTTCCCATTCTGAAGCCTCCCCGCTGAGCCTGGCACCCAAACACACACGCAGGAGGCCCCTCTGGGTGCTGCGGGCCTGGGCACCCGTGCACACCCGCGGCCAGCTCCCAGGCTCCACACGGAGGCCGCCCGGTCTTGGGGCCGCCGCGGCCCGCCAGCGTTGACAGGCGAGCAAGGCTGTGCACAAGCAGCGTCACTGACAGACGGGTCAGTGGCCCAGGTCCGGCCTGCCGCGCCCTGTGCCTCGACTGTGCCAGGCGACCCCTGCAGCTCTCCTCAACGGCAAGTCCACTGGGGGCCTCTGGCGGGGCACAAGGGTCATTCTGGAGACAGAGACCTGCCCCCCCTTCCACGAGGCAGCCCACCTGCTGACCTGAGACCAACGTGTCCTCACTGACCATTGTTCCCAGAACAACTTGGAGGGCGGCTACGGGCACCGAGGGCTTCTTCCCCCGGGGCTCATCTGAGCACGGGGGACCGAAGTGCGGGAAAGGCACCAGGGTCACACCGGGCCAGTGTCCTGAGAGCCTCTCCTGTTCCTCCACAAGCGTGCCTGCTCACTGGAACCCAGACCCTCCGAACCGCGCCGGGGACACACCGTGTGACGCGGGTAAACCGAGCACAGGGCCGCAGGCCCAGGCAGTGACCCTGGCATCAGCCGCCAGATCTGGGAGGGGCCGCTGAGCCCGAGAGTGTCCCCTCTTGCTCCCGGGCGCGCGATGACCTTCCGCCGGCGCCGCTGGGGAAGAGCACGTCAGCCCTACGCGCGCGGGAGCCGGAGGCGCAGGGCAGGACCTGTTTCTCTCATTTAATCCGTCGGCGGCGTCTTCGTCTTCAGCGCTTACAGATCAACTTTAAAAGTCCACTGAAAGTTTCAACAGGTTCTACTTCTACTATTCATTCATTAACTCTTGGAGTGCCTGATACCAAGAGCATTTTTTCTACGTAACTCTTCTAACACACATTTCCACGGTGCTGCATTTCTCTGGCTGTAGCAAACGTGATCTCCGTATGTCCTGGGAGCACTTCTATTTTATCACCAGAATTTAAAGTGTCTGCTTTGGAAAGTGATGGTTCACCAGCAAGGGCGACACTGACTAAAGATCTCTTCAGGGAAGATTTGTACGTTTGCTTCTACACACGCAGCTTCTGCTCTTCCTGGGGGCGCTGTCTGGGGAGAGGAGACGAAGCCTGACGTCACCGGGTGTCTCAACGTGGCCGCGGCAGGTGCCGGCGCCCTGACCTGGGGCCGACCACCCGCGGACCGCAGCCCGTCGCGGGAGCTCGCGCCACCTCCGCGGCCCGTTCGTCCCGGCTCTGGCCGACGACACTGTCTTCCGTAGTAAAGCGTACCGAGCACCTGACTTTCGCACCCAGGAGGCGACAGAGGACCTGACGAGGAACAAGTCACCATCACCGACGCCCTCTCCCAGACCTCCTCGTGGCTGGGCTGGACCTCAGAGCAGAGTGGACCCTCACCAGCCCCTTCAAGGGGCCTCGGCCAAGACACCCATCTTTGTCTTCAGTTCTCTAACAACATGACAAGACAGGACTTTTGTTTCCCTCAAAGGAATGATATAAAAATTAACTCTAGTATTTATGAGGCCTTACTAATTTCTCTTAAAAAAAAAAAAATCAAACCACCCAATTTTTGGCAAGGTATTATTATTTTTTTTATTAAAAAATTTTATTTATTTATTTGACAGAGAGAGAGATCACAAGCAGGCAGAGAGGGAGGCAGAAAGAGGGAGAAGCAGGCCCCCTGCTGAGCAGAGAACCCGATGCGGGGTTTGATCCCAGGATACTGAGATCATGACCTGAGCCGAACGCAGGGGCTTTAACCCACTGAGCCCCCCAGGTGCCCCGGCAAGGTATTATTATTACTCCTGAGTGTGTTCCAGGCCCAGCACAAAGCCAGCGGGATGGTCTCCATGCTTAAGCGATGCACTATGCAGTGGCCTTCCATCTCGCAGAAAAACCTGCAGACTTGCCTGCTCATTCAAGCCAGGGGCCAGGAGGCTCTTCTGCCAGAGGGACTTACTTCTGGTTTTGGGGGGCCTTACAGCATCTGTCATGGTATGAACTTGATCGCATTTCCACGTCACGAAAGGAGACTCTTCTCGGGTTTTTCTCCTCACCAGTTAAAAACGTAAACCTTGTTCTGAGCTCACAGGCCATTCAAAAATAGGTGACGGGCAGCTCTGGACTACGGGCTGCGGCTGGCTGAGGCTGGGCGTGAGCTTTTGGCAGAGTGAGAGCGCATTTCAAGTTTCGTCGGCAAGACAGAGACGTGATCTGGAGAGTCGGTGGCACGGACTGATTTTAAATTTCTACAGGTGAGCTTTACAGCTCCTCTGTAATCTAAAAAACAATTCCCGCTTCAAGTCAGAGCCGTCAAGAGTAACAAGCCTACCAGCGGCTCAGGGCAGGTTTCCAGACCACCGTCCGGCTACTCTGCTGCCGTCAGTGAGGGGCCAGGGGAGCAGGCGCGCCGCGGGAGCGATGTGCTCGGACGGACGTCCATGGCAACCACGCCCGGGAGGAGAGGCCCGGCGGCACTGCCCCCTCTGTGGACTCAAGGTCACGAGGTACCGGCGTGTGTAAGACGTTTCTTCAAAAGAAACGTCTTCTGCAATTCGGGGATACTCCTCACCCTGGCTGCTGACATCCCAGCAAGCTCGCGCTCCGGCGTGGGCCCCCGGCCGAGGCGCTCCATGTGGGAGCCGGGAGCCCCCCGGCCCTCGGAGCCCCGCCCAGGCACCCGCACCCCTCTCTGGGGAACGGTGACGAGGTGCAGGTGGCCAGGAGCACACGCAGGCAGCTGTGGGCTCCCGTGCCCCACGCCGTGCCCGGTACCGGCCGTCACGCAGAGCACAGATCGCCACCAGGCGGGCACCACTGCCAACCTCCCCTCTCCAAGTCCACGAAACCCTCTGTTCTAAGGTGAGTGCAGACGCTGGTCAGAAGCCTGGTGAGTGGCGGTTCATGAGCCCCTTCGTCTGAGCATGCGGCCAGCTCCCACCGCCCCCGATGTGCCCCTCCGACCGCAGGTCTCATCCTGGGAGTGTCCCTTACCTTCCGCAGGTAAGAACCTCTTCCCCGACAGAAGTAACTTAGTGCCGACACCCTAACAGTCGTCGAGACGCTTTATCTGACCATAATCTGGGCTCTTCGTGTACCACTAAATGGTGGCAGTTCACCGAATCTACACTTGGTTTATTTACTTATGTTCCCGTAAGTGATTTAGGTACGTTCTTCCCAGAGATGAACCATCACCATGACCAAGGCAAGGAGTTTCGTGCTCCTTGGCTGCAAACAGGTCCCTGGAGTCATCAGTCACCGTTTTACTCCGGGGCGGTATGCCAAGTTGCCACAAGTCACTCCAGCAAACGGGGAGCACAGAAGCCTGTGCTCGGGAGGGAGCCACACGGTGCGATGCTCTGGGGTTCCGATGCAGGGGTGGCATGCGTGCTGCCCCACAACCCTGGCCCCCCTGCTCTCCCTTCCGGGCCCACCAGCAGCTCCCTGACCGGGGCTCCCTCTGAGGGGGCTTGCGTTTCATAAACGGACATGCCGAGGCCCTCGTCTATGGGGATTCTTTCTTCTGGGGGTTCGTGGTCTGGCATCTGCTATCATTTAAAACACTGCTTGCAAACTCTTTTCAGATGGACGTTATTTGAGAACTAGGCACAAGATCAAAGGATAAAGTCCAAGATTCAACTCAGAATCAGAAAACCGCCTACAGAAATGCTAAAATGCCGTATTTCTTTATTCATACTCTACTGGTTAAACACCACACAGTGCTCCGGGAAGACGACATGGCCTCGTATTAAAACACAGGAAACACAGAGATAATATGGCATGTTGTAGAGCTGCCCCACAAAAAGCCTTAATTGCCGCCATGAGGCACTTCCCCAAGCGTCCGCTGGGCACAGTTCGAAGCTAGCCGCTGAGGGCTACAAACAAGAACACGACCGTCTCAGCCCTCCAGAGCCTGCGGTCTAGTTGTGGAAACAAGTCTCTCCCATACAAGATGGGCCAAGACAGCGAGAACAGTCTAGAAAGCCAGGAAGGAGACAAGTGCAGACATTTCTTCGGCCTGCCACCCTTGGGGAGTCTTGACGTTCGAACCAAGTCCCTACCTTTACATTCCGATGTAAACGTCTCCCGTTAGCTGTGGCTCATCACATTTTGGTTTCAGAAAATCTGAGACACACTCCAAAGTGTGAAGAGCTTTACAAAAACAAATACATGAACGAGGCCCCAGGTAGGAGCCGCGGGAGACAGGAAACGGTGTGGTGTTTGCCTGCCCGGCAGAGAAGGCAGCAACGGGATGGGCACAGGGCCCTCTCTCCTGCGCCCGCCTCTGCCACTTCTGCTCCACCCTCTGCTTCCTCGCGCTCATGCTGTGAGCTGGAGGGTCCTGGCTTTGCTTCTCAAGCCAGGGCCTAATCACGTGCATCCCAGACCATTCCACGATCACCCACGCCCACGTGTGCACGGGAGCTGCGGCTTCCACGACTCAGACTCGCCCGCCCGCCCGCCCACGAGCCACAGCGGTTAAGTCACAAGTCACCCAGAGGACGGCCCAGGGCAGAGCCCACGCCACAGCTCCGGGCAGACGCGGCAGAGGTACAGGGGGCTTTGCAAAGGGGGCGTCCCCACAAGGGTTGCACGTGCACGCCACTCTGCTCAATCGAGCAGGCTCTGGGCGTGCTGGCTGCCAGAAAACAAACAGAGGAAAAAGCTCCGTGTCTCCCTCCAGGGAGGCCTTCATCTACCAGGGGAAGAAGAGCACGAAGACCCCACACAGGCCCTGCAGCTTCCCCACCGAGGTCCACGCCACCACACCCGCCCGGGGCTCCACTCCCCAGCGACCAGCGCCGGCGTGCCGCGGTGAGACTCGGCAACTCTATCTGGGGGAAGCCCAGGACGTGGGCAGTCCTGTTTCTTCACAAAGATAAACAGGGCTCCACAGGCTCAAAGGGGAGAGAAGGCGGCACAACACCCGGTGCCCACGGGGCTGGCAGTGGAGCGTTCCCCAACCTGTGCTCTGGGGACCTCATGCCGTGCAGGCCGACCCCGCGCCGGGGCCGAAGGCGAGGGCGAAGCAGACCAAGCAGACACGGGTCCACCCGGAGGACCGAGACGGCCCGGCGACGGCGACGGGCCGGACGTGCTGGCTGCTGCGGAGTTGGTGGCGTTCTCCGGGGGACGGACACCTGACTTTATCCGCTGGAGGGCAGAGTCGGCCAAAGAGACTGGGCTCAAGACAAGGACGACGAAGACAGAGGGAGGGGCCGATCCGCACAGCAAAGGCCCAGGGAGGGCGGAGGGCACGAGCTCCAGGCCCAGGCGGAGAAGCCAGGCCTCGCGCGGAAGCCCCAGGGCGGGGGCGCCGACGGGCACTGGCCGTGAACATACGGCCATTTTAAGGAGAATCTTCCAAACTCCTTCTCCCATTTCACATCTTCAGAGATTCGCCCACAGAAGCTGAAAACCTGCGCGCTGCGCCGCGAGCTCACAGAGGCTCGCAGACTACTAGCCTTGGAGGGGAAGCTGCTCTGGCTCACAGGACTGAGACCCTCAGAAAGGGACGAAGAGAGTGGTGTGGACGAGCCACGACGACGACGGAGCCCACCGGGAGCGCCACGCTGGGCGGCTGGGAACCGCTGTCCGTGAAGGTGCCACTGAGGCAGCTGCGTGCCCGGAACACGCGAGATGGTGATAAAGTCAGGTCCTGCCCGAGGCCCCCGGGGGACATTCCGACCAGGCGCTGGCGCGGACACCGACTACCCCTCGCGCTCCAGGACCGTGCGCACAGCTCGACCGTCTGAGACTCCCCGCCCGCCGCGGACCGAACTGTGCTCCCCACGAGGGCACTGTGTCGGGGCGCTGGCGCGAGGTCCGGCTCCCGGCGCACGCCGACATCACCCCGCGAGGGTGCCCCAGGAACTGTGCGTGCAGTGGGTCCTGGCAAGTCCTCACAGCGGCAATGAAACGGGATGCTTACAACACATCCCTTTCTGGGGGCACAGCTTGAATTTCGGAATAGCATTTTCCTCCCATTAACTCGTATTTCTTGCCTTTTATCCCTCCATCAGAGATGACCAGCACTTTCCAACGAGTGGTGATGAGGACGAGAAAAGGGGGTTCTGAAGAAGCTGCCGGGGTGCTCCGACAGTGCTCCCCGAGTCCTTGGCACAAAAGAGAGGAATCTGGAATGTTCCAGAGATGGGGAGCCTCCCATCAGGAGGGAGGCTGGAGTCAGAGCCAGGAGGGGGACCCAGCACAGCAGAGAAACCGATGAGCAAAGAGACTAGCACGGCTAGTCTCTGCCCTTTGGCTCTGCCCAAAAAGAGCACCAAGAGGGATGTAAGGGAACCGCTGTGCTGGGGCGGCGTGGGGCGGGGGAGCCAAGGCTTCAGAGAGCAGGGGCCCTATCTGGCTCAGCGGTAGCAGGTGACAACCCCAACACCTCCTGTTTTCTAGAGGCAGCTGGGGCCACAATCCAGTATTAAGAATTTTATTAACCTACTAATAACTGAACATCCACTTTTTTTTTTTAAAGAGAAGGAAAGGAAGGAAGCCTATTTTTTTAAGAAAGATTTTTTTTTTTAATTTTATTTATTGGTCAGACAGAGAGAGAGCACGACAGCACAAGTAGGCGGAGAGGCACGCAGAGCGGAGGGAGAAGCAGGCTCCCCGCCAAGCAAGGAGCCCGATGTGGGACTCGATCCCAGGACCCTGGGATCGTGACCTGAGCTGAAGGCAGCCACTTAACCAACTGAGCCACCCAGGTGTCCCTGAAAATCCGCTTTTTAAAATTTGTGTTATTCACACTCGAATGTTCATAGTGCACTCAGCTGCCATCATCCTCAATGGTGAAAAGCTGAGAGCTTTTCCTCTGAGATCAGGAACACGATAAAGAGGTCCACTCTTGCCACGTTTATTCAACATGGTACTGGAAGTCCCAGCCACAGCAGTCAGGCAAGGAAAAGAAATAAAAGGCATCCAAACTGAAAGGAATTAGTAAAACTGTCACTATCTTCAAATGACATGATACTACACACAGAAAAACCTTAAAACTCCACCAAAAATTGGTTAAAACTAATAAATGAATTCAATAAAGTTGCAGGATACATCAGTACATGAAATCTGTTGTATTTAAGGTTTATTTTTTATTAGTTTTTAAAGATTCTATTTGTCAGAGAGACCAAACACAAGCAGAGGGAGCAGCAGGCAGAACAGGGAGCCTGACGCGGGACCTGATCCCAGAACACTGGGATCATGACCTGAGCCAAAGGCAGACGCTTAACTGACTGAATAACCCAGGAGCCCCAATCTGTTGCATTTCTATACACTAATAAGAACTATCCAAGAAATTAAGAGAATAGTTCCATTACAATCACGTCCAAAAGAATAAGATACGTAGGAATAAATTTAACCAGGAAGGTGAAAGACCCGCGCTGTGAAAACTATAAAACACCGACGGAAGAAAGGGAAGACGATACAAACACATGAAAGCTATTCCACGCTCACGAGCTAGAAGAGTATTGTTAAAATGTCCATACTGTCCAAAGCAATCTACAGCTTCGCTATGATCTCTGTAAAAATTCCTAGGGCACTTTTCATAGAAATAGAACAAACAACCCTAACGTGTACAGAACCACAAAAGGCTCTGAGCTGCCCGAGTCCTGAGAGAGGACAGAGCTGGAGGCGTCATGCTCCCTGATTTACAAACTAGATTACAAAGCCATGGTCGTCAAAACAGTATGGCAGTAGCATTAAAAACAGACACACAAATCAATGGGACGGAATAGAGAGCTCAAAAGTAAACCCATGCAAATATGGTCGGTTAATTTCCCACGCGGATCTAGAAGGGCCGTCATCAAAAAGGCAAAAGGTGAAGTAGTGGCAAGGATCCAGAGAAAGGGAAGCCTCTTGCACTACTGGTGGGAATGCAAACTGGTGCAGCCACCCCAGAAAACAGCATGGAGGCTCCTCAAAAAACTAGAAATGGAACTACCCGACACTGCAGCAACCCCGCCTCTGGGGACGTACCTGAAGGAACCGAAATCACGGTCTTGTGAGAAATGTGCAGCCTGTGTTGGAAGCAGCATTCCTTACAACAGACAAGATATGAAAACACCCCAAGTGTCCATCAACAGATGAACACATTTTAAAAATGTGATGATAATACACACTGCAGTGTTATTCGGCCATAAAAAAAGACAGTGAAATCTTACCATTTGTGGTCACATGGGTAGATCTTGAGGGCACTACGCCAAATGAAATAAGTCAGAGAAAGAACAATTACAGGTTCAATCTTTAAAAAAAAAAAGCTCCTGCACACAGAAAACGGGCTGGTGGTCACCAGAGGCGGGGGTGACTAACATGGGTGAAGGAGTCCGGAGGCACAGAGGGCCAGTGATGACATTAATAAGCTGCAGGCCGTGATGTGCAGCGTGGGGCCTTGGGGAGTAATACTGTGTCGCAAACCTGAAAGTTGCTAAGAGCATAAATCTTAGAAGTTCTCATCACAAGAAAAAAAATTCCGTAACTACGGGCACTGACAGATACTAACTAGACTTGCTGTGGTCATCATTTCACAATATATATAAATACTGAATCATTATGATGAGCACCTGAAACTTACATAATGCATGTCAATTATATCCCAATGAAAAAAGAATTAGCATTAACCTAGTAATAACCCAAAATTCACTTTTTAAAATTGTTTCTTGCCAAAAGGAGGAAAAAAAATCCGCTTCTAAAAAAACTTTCTTCGCCATAGTATAACGAAGCTGCTCTCACACACACCATCTGCGCTGTATTTAACTCGGCTGCTACAAGAATTAGGTCATGGAGTAAACGTGGTACAGAAGAGTTCCGAGATTAGATCCAAAGCTGCTTAATACATGAAATTTATTAGTTTTCATTAGAAAGACAAGTGAAAACTAACTCAATTAACTAGAATCTGCGGATAAAACTTATTATCATTATCCAACGGCATTTATAAAGCAAAGTCTTCCGTTTCCACAAGCAGCTGACCTGACCTCGGGCTCTCCTCTACGAAACAGGGTGCTGCGCCAGCGGAGACGAGCCAGGCTCAGCCGCGAAAGGCTCGCTCACGAAATCAAAGGAATAAACAGCCATGAGTGGCAACATCTGAATAAAAGCAACACAGGTGCACGATCTCCACGATCTCCGTGACCAGACACTCCACAGGCAAGGTCCTGGGAGAGGACACAGGGCGGGTGGGACACGGCCCAGCCCCAAAGAGTGGTCACTGACGTCTGGGAGACCAGCCCGCAGATAAAACGTCAGGACAGGATGTGCATAAGCCAAAATCACGGACACCAGAAAAAGGCGTCCTATTTTCTTAAAGTCAGCAACGCTTATAAGGGATCAAACCGACTCTTCTGCTCATGTCACTACAATACTGAGACAGGATTAAGACCGACACATTTCTCAGCACCGCAGTGAGGCAGCTCTTGTGAGCATGTGACCCGGCGGAGACGGAGGTCTAGAGGGCCACTTCCCAGAAACGCCGGGCACCATCTGTACACGGCTCTGCTTGAACTTCAGTAACCTGGCAAGAACCTGGGCTCCGCTGTGACAGATGAAGCCATACCACAGCATCAAAAAAACACCTTGATTACATATGCTTTCTTATCTTTTCTGGGAAACACCAACCAAAATTAAAAAAAAAATACAACAGAAGAAAAGGCTGGCAGGAGCACTGACCCTTCGGTCAGGCAGGGGTCACCAGAACTCTGATAGTCGGGCCAGTACCTGCAGGTCTACAAGCTGCACCGTTGACTTTCCTTGGAGGCACAAGGCCTGAGCAATGAAAGCATGCAGATCCTCCAGGCAAAGAGTGTCCACCTGAAAGGGAGAGAGAGAGAGAAGCAGCATCAGCTCCGGCGAAAACCCGACACTCTGCGTGCCGAGTCAACGACTGAATACAGGCATGCACAGGGGGCAGGGGACGAGGCAGAGGCGGAGGTCGGAGGGCCACTTTGTCCAGAGCCCACGGTCCATGATGCCCAGGGCCAACCTGGATGGGGCTCCACAGCAAAGGGCGGGGCTCTAGAATTCCTGGCAGGGGCCATGAGCCACAACCAAGCCAAGTCTTACAGCAACACAAGTGATTGTTCTGGGCACCGATTCCCAGAGCAGGCAAGTCCCGGGTTTGTAGCGTGAGCGGGGGTATCAAGGCTCGGATAAACTTACGCCTTCGCCAGCCCCGGTGAACCCTGCAGACTCAGATCCGAGGACCCCACATATGAGACCCTCTGCTCTTCTGTGGAATCAAGGGGTCCAGCCAAAATGTGGGCAAGAACAAGGAGGGCGGGATTTGGAGAGACAGATGGGAAACTCTGGGTCTCGAGAAAATGATGGGAATGAGGACAGGGCCCGGGAGCACCATGGACAGCGGGCTGCCCTGGGGGACCTCCTCCTCCCAGGCCACCGGGTGGTGACTTTCCCAGCCCTCCCACCAAATGCTGCCAGCCAGAGAGAAGCAGCGCGATTCCCTTGCTCAGTGCTTCTGCTGCCATCATAAGACTACGAGAACCTCTTTCTACGGAGGAACACGTTCTGCAGCGAGTGAAGGCTTGAAGGGAAAAAAACCAGGATGACAGCTACAAACCCATGGGTAAGAATGCTGACTCTTCCTCAGCGACAAAAGTGGCTGATGTTTACTCCTGGTAAAAATGACCCCACCATAATGCAGAAAGACAGCTCGCTGGGGACTCCTGCTCTCCCTGGCCAGGACCCACTGACCTCTCCGGGAAAAGCAAACGCTTCTGGTGTTCGTCACCTCTGCCCTCGCGAGGCAGCGACCCCGTCGCGAGCCTGCCCTGTTCCATTCTGACGTAGGGACAGCTGCAGCAATGTCAGGAGGTAACAAGCACGTCTGCAGATGTGCAGTACTCACGACCAAGAAAAAAGACCCCTGTCTACAGAAGCAAGACCAAGCAGAAAACACATTTTTTGATCCCATAACCCCCAACTCTCTTTGTTCAGACGGGGTTTGTTGGAATGTAATTCTGCTTCTTGCCATTCGCAACTTTTGAAGAAGGCTGATTTTAAAATACCAACTTAGGAGAGGAGAGAAGCATCTCGTGTACCATTGCTTTTATAGATAACCCACCTCCGCAGCTGACAGACCTAAACCACCAGAGTCTAGGAGCACCGGCTCTTCTCGCATTTCACAGAGCGCATATTACTACTGAAAGCATTTGCTCAACTAGAGAGTATAAAAACTATGTATGCTTGCTCTGATGTAAACTTACCCTTCCAGAGAAAGTTCTCAGGTAAGCCTTCCATAAAAAGCGTTGTTATTACTGACCTGGAGCTTAGGGGCATGTCCCCTCTCTATAGGTTCTGTTCCCCACGTCGCACAAGGGAACATCTAACTTAAGCGTAACCGCAGAAAAGTATATTTTTATAAATTTATCTTCTTAGCCTCATGAAACCCTAACAGAATAATTCACCCTGTGAATAATATTACAGTTCCTTTTTAATCTCAGAGGTCACTGATGTGTCAATTCACTGCTTTTCGGTTTCAAAAAGCTCCAATTTCAATATGCTCTTTAAGTCAAACCAACATCGTATGTCTGCCTCATGCTGACTCACACCAGACAGATTCTTACTGAAAGGCAATCCTTAGTGACGCTTGTCTGGCTTCAGGTTTATAGAAATCCTGGAGACGGGAAGCTACTGTTCCGTGGGCTGGACACAGTCACCCACACAAGTGACGAGCGCAGAGCCGTGAGGAGTAACTGTCAGTAGGTTCGACAACCCTCTGACCGGAAAGAGTAATTCAAAATGTGTGTCCACGGAGTGACTGTTCGTGTGCAACAGAGAAAAGGAAGAAGAAAAGACGAGTGTCTTTCCGGAGGAGAACCCTCAGCTCCAGGTCGCCCACCATTCTCAATCCCCACGACGGCCCTACCTCGGCCATAATGGACAGAAAATACTGACTGACACATGCCTGCATACTTAGTAAATAATATCAAAAGAAAGGCAGTTTTACACTTAAAAATCCATCCCCTATTCAGTTATATTGCTAAGTCTGGTACCAATAACAGAATGTTCTATTCAAAACAGTAAAGCAAAAACTGAAGTTTACACTGGTGCATGTGAAACCAATCATGAAACAATAAAATCTCAAAGAGTTATTTCACCACACCATATTTTTATGAAATGCAAAATGCAGAACTAGCTATTGACTGGCAGAGCCAGAAGAAAAGAACGATTTAGAAAAGGAGAAGCAAAATCAGTATAAAGCTCCTTTGAAACGTAATTCCACAGTAAGAGTGAGTTTCTTGAAGACAATAATTCATAAAGTGAATTCAGGTCTGAGAAACAGTCAGCTAACTCTCTACTCCAGGCAAATGAAAATTTGATGTTTATGCCAAAGGAGTGCCAAGCTCCACCAGAGAGAGAGGCCAGAGCAGAGGGCAAGGCAGCTCAAAGGTGTCAAGAGGACAGGAGGTCTAGATGGGCTGAAGAAATAGAGACCTGACCGCAAAGAACTTTTTTATTGTTGTTGTGACAAATGTGAAACAAAATCATTTAAAAATAACACAGCCAAGGCAAAGAAGTGGGAGGAAAGGGGCTGGGAGAGGAGTGATTTGGCCCTTCTTTCCCTGAGGTGTCCAATCATTACCCTGCACACGGGCAACTATCAAAAAAAAAAAAAAAAATACTTTCATGGGCCTTTGTCATTTTCACACATAACCTAAGCGTAAAACTAATAAAACAGAAACCGCCTAACTTGTTGAGGGACAGCAATCAGGGCTTCGCACGGCATTCCTCACGTGAGGCCTCGAGAGCTGGTTTAGTCGGGCAAGGAAGACAAAGACCATGACGATGATGGCCCCCGCAGACATTTTACTGGGCACGTCTACAAAACCCGCCTCAAGTTCCCCATGTACATGCGATGCCCCAGTAACCCCAGGAGGTACCCACTACCTTGCCCTAGACTGGAAAGTGCAGGAAACACATGCAGAAGGCGCCGGCCAGAAGCGCCAGGCCCCTCACCACCACGCTGGACCCCCGACAGGCGCAGCCTCCCAGCACCAGGGGCGGCAGCACATGGCTCCGAGCGTGGTTCAGTGCACGCCTCCACCACACGTACGTGCATCACGAGCCTCCACGTCCGACACAGACAGGCGTCTAACATGTGCGGACAGGAAGCCCGGCTCAGTTTCCTAAAGTCAGCAACGAGGGACAGCTGCGAGGGACAGACACTGGGCAGGAGGACACGGGGATGGGCCCCCGGCCAGGCCCCAGAGCACCATGCCGCACACAAGGCCAGGGCAGGAGCGAGGAGCCGGCACAGCACCTGGACGAGGAGCCGAGGGTACCTGCACAAAGAGGTAGATCAAGAGGCAGCACAGCGCCTTAAAGGGGTTCTCGACTGCCTGTAGCTCTTCTCTGGAGGAGGAAAGGTCGAAACAGCCGAGGAGGGCGTCCAAGCGCTGGGCTTGTATTCCTGGCTCTTGGCTCAGCCACAGTAATTTCAAATTAGGTGTTCCCCCTAGTTAAAAAAAAAAAAAGTCCATTTACCCATTATGCTTTGCACCAGCAAGTTATAAACATGCTTCTTGTAGAAATACCATAAAAGAATAAAAGACACTAACCTCTTCTCTTTCTGACATCCCTGAGCTTTAAGGTGTAAAGGACAAGAAAGTAAACATGAACAAACCTACCTGGTTAAAAGAAACAAACCCTCAAGGTCAGCATATATGCACTTCAAGGAGAACATTCTTTTTTAAGGACTATGTTTTGAGGGAAACTAGGGCTTTTTTCCTACTGGTGCTGCAGCCTGCATTGTTAAGAATGCCTTTTCAGAGTACATTCAAAGGTTCTGTCTCCAAGTGTGGGAAAGAACACAGCCACAGTGTGTTGCTGGTGCAAAGACACCACCTCACCTGTTTGCTTGCTCTCTTAGTCCCCTAGACAGCAGTTTTCAAACTTCAGGGTAAAAAGAATCCACTGCAGAGACTGTAAAAAACGCATTTTCCTGGGTTCTGCATGCAGAAAGCCTGCTTTACCAGGTATGATGCCCAGGGGTCTGCACTAAACAACCTAGAGGCTTGGATGCAGGGCATCTGTGGGCCCCATGCTTCAGAAAGCATGGCCCTAAAACTACCGAACAAAAGAAATTCCTAAAATGTAATTTCTAGTGTTTCATCTCTATGTTTTATATGCACTTAAATTTTTAAAGTTTAAAAAAACAATCTTTACTCATTTCCTTAGATCACAACAAATGGCCCCAGGCGTCTGGAGGGAGGGTGGGGGTCTTGCTGGCATCTGCAAACACACGCAGGTCCCGGGTGAGCCAGGTCCCACTGTGGACAGCAGCTGTGACTTCTGTAGGGTCACGTGGCTACAACGCGGCACCTCAAGAGCCAGGGTGGCTGGGGTCTAAATGGCCCACATGTCTACTATGGAAACAAAACCCAGTAACCAAGTGGTATCAGAATTAAAGGACTCAGTGAAGAAGCTCTCCTCTTTTTCCCTTTTTTTCCATTTCTCACAGTCTCATTTACTATTCTCGGCCATTATCTCCCACCACCGAAAGTGAAACAATCCAGCAAAAGTCACCTGTGCTCCTGAAACTGCTGAAGTGTTTCCTCCGTCAAAAAACTTTTTCATTATTTATTTTGGAGAGAAAAAAAATCATTTTTCTCTTTAAAGAAAGAAAATAGTGAAGACAACTAGCAAAAAACAATCTATGGCACCAGTTAATAAGACGGAGATATTATTCCAAGGTCATCAAGGGTCAGCCGTGACTTCTCAGAAAGGTACTCTTCAGAAAAATCGTCTTGCCGGGTCGGCAAACTGTGGTCCACGGGCCAAATCTGGAAACTGCCTGTTTTTGTAGGACCGTAAACGAAGGATACCTTTCACATGTTTAAATGATTTTAAAAAGAATCAAAAGAAAAATAGTATTTCACAATGCAAGAAAATCACGTGAAATGCCAATTTCAATGTCCCTGAATAAAGTGTCACCACAGCGGCACCACACTCGCTCCCGGGGTGCGGTCTGTGGCCCCCGCTCTCGGTCCAAGTGCAGAGCTGAGCCACGGCAGCAGAGACCACAATGCCCCCAAAGCCTAAAATACAGACGTTTGCCAAGCCCTGATCGAAGGTGAGTGATGAATGTCCCATTATCAGTTATTTCGAATGTACTCAAGTAGTTGAAAAACATTTTTTCTAACTCTGAAAGTCATGCATTGTAAAAAGTTAAGGGAAAAAAGGTATAAGAAAATAACATTTACAATCATACCAGTCACATAGAGCTATATTTGAAAATATAGCTTCTAGTCCTTTTCTCAATCCATATCCAACATTTACACACACAGCTGAGAGGCCAAGTCCCCATCAGAGTGTGTGGGGACCGACAGAGGAAAGACGGTACCTTGCATTCCATTTGCGTACACGTAAGAGTTCAATACAAAAAGAGTGAGAGTCAGGAGATATACTGAGAGTCAGGCGTGGCGGCAGCAATAAACACGAGATGTCCTGCACAAACAGCGGCCTGCCGGTGGCCATTATTCCCAGCCTTGATATCCCCTGGGGATTTGTTAGAATTGCAAATTCTTGGAGCACCTGGGTGGCTCACTTGGTTGGACATCCGACTCTTGGGTTTCAGCTCAGGGCGTGATTTCATGGGGTGTGGAACTGAGCCCCGCACTAAGCCCACATTGGGCTCCATGCTCAGTGGGGAATCTGCTTGAATATTCTTTTCTGCCCCTCCCCCGGTTTGTGCTCATACCTGTGCGTGCTCTCTCTCTAAAATAAACAAATAAATAAATCCTGAAAAGAAAAGAGAAAAGACCTGCAAATTCTGGGCTGCCCCCCAGGCCTACTAATCTGACGCTAGGGGCCAGGGAGCAGCATCTGTTGTAACACGTGGTCCAGGCTGTCCCGATACAGGCGGAGTTTGAATACCACTCCATATCCTTCCACAAACAGCTAAGAAATCGTTTATACAGACAAGAAAAGAATAACTTGCCAACAATAAAGGAACTGGTTCTTGAAGTCTAATGGTAAAATAGAGAAAACCACCAGTTTGAAAAACCACATCCTCAAAAATCTCTAATTTAATCAGAGAATTTTAATCCTAAATTCAATCTATTTAGTCAAGAACTAGATGCTGAACGCCTGTTTGTATATCAATATAGGAGACAAGACACCTCTCCAGCCTTCTCCAGAAACCGAGGACCTCTGTCTCCGGTACAAGATAACATATTCCGGGGCTATTGCCCTTTTATGTCCGCTCACAGTACTTGCTAGGCCGCATGGGGACCCTGGTGATCCGACATAACAGCCTTAATTATAACGTTGGTTCTCTTCCTAAGAACCGTCCAAAGAGATTTACTTCTCAGGTGATAGATTTCATCATCTTAAGCCAGAAGGTGTGAATTTCTTTGAAGGATCATTTAGGTTAGTTTTCCTCCACTGGTAAACTCACTCTAGACAAAGTGGTTTAAACATGGTGATAACCCAAGAGAGCTGAGCCTACCTAACAAAAAAGACACCGCTAATAATTTCAGTTTAAAAGAAACCTATTTTGGGGCACCTGTGCAGCTCAGTTGTCAGCTCAGGTCATGATCCCGGGGTCCTGGGATCGAGCCCCGCATCCAGCTCCCTGTTCAGTGGGGAGTCTGCTTCTCCCTCTCCCTCTGCTGCTCCCCCTGCTTGTACTCTCTGTCAAATAAATAAATAAAATCTTTAAAAAAATTAAAGCTAAATAAAAGAAACCTATTTTGATCAGGATTGGAAGGCAGATCAGCCCAGAGCTCCCCTCTCTCCAACACACACACACACACACACACACACCCCCTCGCTCCTGGGGATTAATAAGACTGTGCCAGCAAGGATGACCCCCAGACCTCCCCTAGAGCTCCAGGGGCAGCTGAGAGGTTTCAAAAAGCCACAGGTCTAAACAATCAATCTCATCTCTAGGTCACCAGCTAGCATCACATCTAGAGCACATCGGCTTCGAAAACCGAGTTACAGAACTTGGTAAAAGATTCGGTGTGAACAGATGGGCAGGAAAGCTTAGGGCCCTTCTGGGGGACCTGGGCCCACAGAGGGGGGAGCAGAGGGGCAGGGAAGGAAGCCACTCCTGTGAGGACCAACTTCGAAGACCTTCCCGAGAACCACCTGGAGGGCCCGCCTGGCGGAGGGCTGCACCTCGTGAGGAACGAAGCAGTAGAGTAACGCGTCTGTGTCGTCGCCGCAACAAACGGGAGCGAGTGACTAAGGAGACTCCTACCACCACGGCAACTCTGCAGACTTTTTATATGGAAATACATTTCATTAGAGTTATCTTATGATTATTGCCCTTGCACGCTGCTGGAGAGAAAAACCACACAACTGTCTGCCTTGAGTCCACTGTCAGGATGTGACTAGTGAGAGTCTCGAAATTAACGTGCATAGAGCTTATGTCTCAAGTTTACCCGTGAAGGCTTTAGTTCGTAAGTTTGATTTAAATGAATATTTTACTTAGCATTCTCTATTTAGTAGAGCATTCCTGGCCAAAAGAAAACAAAATTAAAAATCCTGACAACTCACACTTGCTAACTGAATCTTCACTCTGGCTGGGTAAACTTCAAGAGCCTATTTATAACAAGCAGAAAAAAAATTTCGTTCAGATATGAACTGAGTAGAATGCATTAATATCTCGATATATTAAGCTCTAAGTGTACATGGATGAAATGTCTCATTTTGTGCTTGCAAAATGACACTGTTATGCCATTCCTACCTTCTACATTCAAAATACAGTGAATGTGGCTCTAAAAAGTGAAATTCAACTGTTTGCTTTTAACTCAAGTGTGTATTTGTGACACCGTTATTTGAAAAATCTTCAGGAGGGGGGCTCCATGGGGGGCTCAGTTGGTTAAGCGTCTGCCTTCGGCTCAGGTCGTGATCCCAGGGTCCTGGGATCGAGCCCGGCATTGGGCTCTCTGCTCAGCGGCGACCCTGCTTCTCCCTCTGCCTGTGTGCTTGCTTTCTCTCTCTCTGACAAAAAAATAAAATCTTAAAAAGAAAAATCTCCAAATTATTTTTACGAATGGAAAGAAAACCAGCAGTGAGGTTCTGAAGCCACTTCTCTGGATCTGCGACGGCAGGTGGGCGGGCCGAGAAGCAGGTGGCCACACCACCACCTGGTCACCACGCGGGCGCTCGCACACCTGGACAGTAGTCGGGGACTTCAATTTACCCCCCAGAAACCGCTAGGACTTGACGAGACCTTCTAGATCGGGACGCATCCGTGCACAGAGTGTCGAGAGGATACAGAGGAGGGGCTGAAATACGAAAGCTCCAGCACAAGTGCCCAGCAAGCCAGGGCATCAGCCAAACACGGCCCCTCCTTTTCAGGAAACGTAGCATTTCATCTCACTTCAGGCCGGAAGACAGTCTTCTAAGACGACCTGCGAGACTTCGGCGAGTCAACAAACATCTTCGTAAGGCCAAGAAATATTGCATTTATTACTGATTCTTGAACAATCATTTTAAAAAAATTCCAGGCCCACGAACTGCTCATTAGCTGTCCAGGTCCTTGTCTGAGACAAGGCTATGCTCACGATGACTACAAACTGACGCTGAGGAGAAACTTCTGCTTCATCTGAAGCAGCTCCAATTCTGGGGAGGAAAACACTATTCCAAACACTGCCTGTGGTTTGGTCTGAGACCCGGTCCACAACATGCAGAGCACCAGGAAGTGAGGAAGGAGGAAGGAAGGGGCTCCATGTGTGTTGAGAATAAACAAGAGCACATACGTGCACAACTCGAGGGCCCTCCGAGAGCCGAGTCTGGGGAAAGGAAACTCGTCTCAACATACACCCTTCGTGCATCGTCAGAAACATCACGTCTCAGGACATGTTGTGAGATAAGTGAAAGAGATGTGACGTTATCCATGTAACACAGGGGAGAAACACAAACACAACTCGCAGCTTATGTGTGAACACATCCGAATGTGTGTGTACAGCCCGCGTGCACACACGCACCCTCACATGGGAACACAGAGGGGACACAGGGATGTAAGCTCCCTGAAAAAATATGCCACTAATGAGACTGACTTTTCTGCTCCCGGCCTGGTCAATTTTACTTCTTTCTCCCTCCTAATTTTTAGGTAATCTCTGTACTTTTTCTACTCTGCTGTGTTTCCTCTCCGTTTTGTAGAAAAATATCTGTGATTTCTGTTTCTACTATTTAAGACAGCAAGCTAAATCAAATGTGCTGTTAAAAGAAAGTCTTTTTTTTTTTTTAAGATTTTATTTATTTATTTATTTGACAGAGACAGAGCAAGAGAGGGAGCACAAGCAGCGGCGGGCGGGGAGGGGGAGGGGGAGGGGGAGGGAGAAGCAGGCTTCCCGCAGAGCAGGGAGCCGGATGCGGGACTCGATCCCAGGATCCCAGGATCGTGACCTGAGCCAAAGCAGATGCTTAACGACTGAGCTCCCCAGGGCCCAAAGAAAGCCTTTTTTTAGAAGAACACTCTGGCCACCCCATCAGGAGACTCACTGACAACACAACATTTACAAAATGCACCTGCTTCAGACTCTCTCAGGAGAACAAGAAAAACCACACTTGTGTCCTCAGGAGGACAAGACCCTGACAAGACCGCTGGACTCGCTGGGGAACGACGGCGCCCATCTCGCAACAAGGGCTGGAGGCACCTGCCCGCATCCGGTCTCCAGAGACAGGGGTGAGGACAGCACCAGTCAAAGGGCGCCTCGGTTTCGGAACACATGCTGTCCGAGCAATGGAAAATGCCCGTGGCACGAATGGGGTGGCCTGTCTTCATCTTAGTTTAAACACCATTTGGCATTCTTTCCTCATGGATACAGCAAAGTATTTAAATATTCAGGTCTCGTCATTTCCGTGCCCTCATGAGCACGAGCACGAAGAACCCTCCGTGTAAACGACGCGCACGCGAGCGCGGGCTGGCACTCCCGTCCTCCGGGAGCGGGGCGGCCCCGCCCACCACACAAGCTCTTCTGCTGCGACCGCAGCCTGTGCGGCCCCCGCCGACGCCTCGGGCTCCAGCAGCGCCGAGGACGAGGCTCGCGTAGGCCCCGGGAGTCGTCCCTGTGATCACAATATGGCTTCCAGAGCTTATGAAAACATTTCGGGGAGTGGCCTTTAAAACTAACTCATAAACAAACTCATTTGGCTGTGATGATGAACAGCCAAATATTCTCTTTAATTCAAACCATGAAGAAAACTATAGAATCCCTCCACATATTATTTTTGGAAAGATACCATAAGATGGAAATCACATATATAATAAAACATTGAAAAATTATTTTGGCTAGCCTTAAAAAATATCTCTTGCTGTATAAGCAAGTGTTAATCCATTTTCATTTGGTTTTTTTTTTTTTTGATAAATACTCTTTTTGGTTTGAGTATATCACCGCCTGAGAGAATAAAGAAATATTCCCTGTAGTAACTTTCCTCCCCTTCCCTCCCAATACAATTCCATTTTTTTTTTTTTTACAATTCCATTTTTAAGAAAATTATTGTGCAGTGCTCACACCCTTATTTGGTGAACTGTAGGCTTGTGTGATGGGAGCAACAGCGGCATGAGAGAATTTAACGCATACAAAAATGGAATATCAAAGTTTTAGAAAAATATTTGTCCTCTGAAACGATGGCAAGGAACACTAAAAATAAACCCTCACCACCCTCCTCTTCTTTAACCTGCCTTTATGTACAACTCTACCCCCCACTCAAATTCTTGACTTTATTCGGGTACTAAGAACTTGCAGGAAGAAAGGACTTCGGCTAATTTTTAGGTGAACTTTGTTTTTCGTTCCCTCCCATGATAGGTTTTAAGATAACACTCACGAAGAGAAACCTTATTTTTCCAGCTGAAATGACTTGACTTTATCTTCCCTTTCCAGTTCATAAAAACATACTTTCAGGAATAGGAAGGAGAGTTGATCCAAATAGAATATCAAGAATCCAACCCTGTGAATGCAGCAGGTATTTACTGAGTGACCCCAGGAAGGGGCCTGGGGATCAGGCTCAGGCCCACGGCCCTCCTCTTGGTGTGTCTCGCTCCCCCTGATGGAGACCTTGAACAAGGGCCCAGGTGGAGACAGGCAGAGCAGACAGGGTCCATCTGCGGGACGAAGGCCGACTCCTCTGCTGTTCTAGAACATTATTAGACAGATCCACCCCTGTGGGCCCCGGGTTGACATGAAAATCAGTATATGTGCAGTTCTGGAAAAATAGGTTTCCACAGTGGGTCCATTACCGGACTTGTATCATCTGGTGAACAAATGAGTGATTTACGTAACCCAAACCATCTATACCTGGAATGTTCATCTGCAGAGGCCTGACGAGGTCCGGGTGCCTCAGCGGGTTCCCAGAGTACACGAACCACTCCTTGATGGTGGGGCAGGGGCCGGCGCCATCTGAGTGAAGACAGCAGGGTCAGCAGAAGCACATGAGTATCAACGCCGGTCACTAGGCTCACACGCGAGCTCCACTCAGGACCAATTCCAAGTTGGTGAATACAGTGAGTTCTCACACCCAAGGTCACTAAGACGGAGCCCAGGCATCCAACAGTTGGTCCCCTACCCTCCGATCGCACTTCAACAAGAGCAACAAGCTCCGGGGTGCGGGGGGAAAGGCAGATCACCTGGGTCAGTACACAATAACGGGGGCAGAGGTCACCACCTAGATGGTCCCTACAACGTCCTTCCTCCTGCCTGGGCCCTCACACTGCTCCACACAACATTTAGGGGAAACTAGGAGTAGGACAGTCCTTTCTAGTCTTTAATTCACTGTTTTGTGTAACTATCAAGACTATTATTACATTAGACAATTTAAAAAGCTAGCAGGAATAATCTAAAATAAAGGCATTTCTTTATGTTGGATTGTTAACTGCTATTAAAAAATTCTGTTTGTCAGTGCTCCCTTTAATTTTATTTTGTGCAAATAATAGATAAATTAGTCGTGGAGACCTAATACACAGAATAGTGATTATAGATAACAAAACTTTGTTATAAAATTAAGTTAATTTTTCCCAACACTAGAAGAAATGGAAATCATGTGATATGATAGAGGTGTTAGCTAATGTTACAGTGACAATCAAAGCAAAATAAATGTAACAAATCAATACCTTGTACACTTTAACAAAACATTGTACGTCAAATATTTCTCAATAAAGTCTATAAAATTTAAAAAAAAAAATTCAGTTTGTCTTCCGTTCCAGTTTACTCAGTGAGCAAAGGCAGAAGGTGGCTTTCCTACATGACACGCTCACCTCCCTTGGGGTCACCAGGCTGCTGTCTCTCCAGCACCCAAACCCCCACTTCCCCTCCCCCAGGGCGCTCAAGACCACCCCTCTGGCCCTTCGGGACCTGGCTTCTCACCCTACACAGGCCCAGCCCTGCTCAGACCACCTTCAGACTCACCCTATCCAAGGCATTCTGCAGGCAAACGCAAGCTTTTTGGTTTTTGCCTTTTTATAAGGAAAATTCGACCAGGCTGCTGGCCCTAAATGAAGATCCCACAGCAGCAGCCCACGGTGCCGGCAGAAGGGCACAGACCTGGGAGCACGCTGACTCCCCAGCTGCCCCCCCACCGCACGCCGTCGGCCCCGCCTCCGCACCTGCCACAATGACCCGCAGGGCTCCCGAGTCCAACGTGCGCCTTTGGCTGGGTCACTAGGGAACCCGGCTCTGGCTTACGTCCTGCCCCTCGGCTGGAGTACCTCGCATTCTCAAACTCACCGTGCCTTTTCTCCCCTCCTCGGCCCAGCAGCCCCCTCCAGGCCCGCCCCCCTCAGTGCCCAGACTTCCGTGCCGTCCGCCCAGGCACTCTGGCTGACCCCGCACACGCCTCCTTACCCCCTCACTGCCCGCCCGACGGAGCTCATGAGACCTCGTCACGGTCCTCAGTCCCTAGCATGAGACCCGGGGCAGACGCCCGTTAGCTGTAAGATTAACGAACACATTCAACTGAACTGAAGTTTCACACACACAAAAAGAAAGAAAGAACACTCCGAGAAGTAGTCTTAGGGTTGTTAAAAACCACCCCCCACTCTCTACGTAGGCCTCTTGGCCTAGGTATTCGTTACACTAAAAACCAGTCGACTGAGTGACCGTTTCAGCTGCTGTTTCTGAAAGAGCACTCTCTCCACCCGAAGACGGGCCTCACATCCAGAGTCTCCCGGATGAGAGCTCCCCACCCGTCTGCCAGCTGTCCTTCTAGGGACAGTCACAAAACAGTCACAAAACCACGTCTTATACCATCTTTAAACTGAAACTGTTCTAAACCCCCAAGCCCCGGGGCTTGCGCTTGCCCTCTCAGAGCCTGAACTCTGAATAACATGAGAAGAAGGCCACCGTTTATGAGACGCGCCAGGCAGACTCCTACGAAGACCCAGGGAGGTCAGTTTGTGGACAAACACTCTGAGGGAAAGGCCGCACACCAGTCAGTTACTCAGCTCCAACCGTGGAAGAAAGAGCTGCCCCGAGACCAGCTCACCAGGCTCGACAAACCTTGGACCCGCACGAGGCACGAAGCAGGCCGACGTCCGGCACGGACCCCAACGTCCCCCTTCTCTACAAGTTCCATCAGCACAGATAGCAGGTTCCTTCTTTTCTCCATAATTTAGACCAGGAGGGTTAAGTTCATATTAACTACAGTTTCTCCCAATTAACAAAAGAACAAAAGCTTTTGCTTTTCAGGTGATTGACTTAATTCCAATGCGTTTCAATGACCCCACACGCAGTCAGAGCCCAAGAGGGCGCCCGCTGCTGAAAAGGCAGTACCTACAGCTACTAACAGAGGCTTGAATATGAAAACCTGTAATCCTTATCACACAAGAAACCAACTAGCCAGAGGATGAAAGGTAAAACAAACCTGTTGATGGGAATTTTTACTGCCTAAATGAAATTTTATCTGAAATTATGGGCAAGGACACAGGAAATGACAGAGATATGACACATGAGTATTTTCTCAGAGGGGCCGAGCAGGTAAAGGTGAAGGTCACTACACAGCGTCTGCGAGTTCTCCTGTGCTCTGCCCTCCCCCTTGTGAGCTGCTAGGCAACAGGGGCACCCTCAGTGTGCCCTCATGTCCTTCCTCTCCCTCAGAAGGGTCAAAAGGCAGCACACAGTGGCTAGAAAATGTGTCAGCATTTACAAAGAATACAGTTTATAGTCTGGATGATGACTTTTCCAAACCTAAATACTCAGATGGCAGCATTTTCACTTTTAATCCAAATTATCCCTCCGACAGACACAAACTTCCCAGTCCTTCAAAACCCAGAGCCAGATGCAAAGTGTTACCTGAGATCTTCTTAAATTAAGGAGATATTGCTGAACACTCCTAGAGGTTTAACCTATTCTCTGGGGTACCACATAATTTCAGAGGTTTTTCTATAAAACTCCTTAAAGAAAACAGACCAATACACTCTTGGACATTGGTCTGAGCAATATTGTTTTTGGATTCATATTCTGAGGCAACAAAAGCAAAGGTAAAAAAGCTAAAATAAACTATTAGAGGACTTCATCAAACTAAAAAGCTTCTGCCCTCCGGCACCTGGGTGGCCATTGGTTAAAACGTCTGCCTTCAGCTCGAGTCATGATCCTGAGGTCCCAAGATCGAGCCCCGCGTCAAGCCCCAGAAACAGGGAGTCTGCTTCTCCCTCTGCCCATCCCCCCATGCTCTCTCTCCCTTAAATAAATAAATGAATAAATCTTTAAATAAATAAATAAACTTCTGCCCAGCAAAGGAAATCATCAATAAAACCAAAAGGTAACCTAGTGAATGGAAGAAGATATTTGCAAATGACATATGTAATAACGAGTTAGTATCCAAAGTATATAAAGAACTTCTACAACTCAACATCAAAAAAACAAACAATCTGATGAAAAAATGGGCAGAGGACCTGAACAGACATTTCTCCGGAGAAGACATCCAGATGGCCAACAGACACATGAAAAGATGCTTAACATCACTCATCATCAGGGAAATGAAATCAAAACCACAGTGAGATATCACCTCACACTGGTCAGGACGGCTAAAATTAACAACACGGGAAACGACAGGTGTTGGAGAGGATGTGGAGGAAAGGGAACCCTCATGCACTATTGGCGGGAATGCAAGTTGATGCAGCCACTCTGGAAAACAGTATGGAGATTCCTCACAAAATTAAAAGAACTACCATGTGACAGTAATTTCATTTCTGGGCATTTATCCGAAAAAAATGAAAACACAAATTTGAAAAGATATATGCACCCTTATGTTTGTTGCAGCATTATTTCTAATAGCCAAGATATGGCAAGAGTCCAAGTGTCCACTCACTGATGGACAGATAAAGAGCTGGTGCGTGCGTGCACACGCACACACCCACACAGCAGTATCAGTCAGCCCTAAAAAAGAATGAAATTTTGCAACAGCTTAGATGGACCTAGAAGGTCTTATGCTAAGTGAAATAAGCCAAAGACAAATACCAAATAATTTCACTTATATGTGGAATCTAAAAAACAAAACAAATGAACAAACAGAAACATACTCATAAATATAGAGAAGAAAGTGGTGGTTGCCAGAGACAAGGGGGGTGAGACGATGGATGAAAATAGGGGAAGAAGATTAAGAAGTACAGAATCTTAGAATACTGAAAAAAATTTTAAAAAATTTTAAAAAAAAGAGGTACAGACTTCCAGTCATAAAATAACCAAGTTATGGAGATAAAAGTACAGCATAGGGAATGTCGTCAATAATTCTGGAATAAGTTTGTATGGTGACCGATGGTAACCATACTTAATATGCTGAGCCTTTTGTAATTTACACAAATGTCGAATCATCATATTGAACACCTGAAACATAATATTGTATGTCAACTACACTTCAATTAAAAATTTAAAAAATCAAAAATAAAACTCCCTAAATAGGAAAAACAAAATTTCAGAGGTGTTAGCCTGGCGTGCACTTCGAAACTATAGCAGAAATGTTTACAAAATTTGGTTCATTTGAATTTAGAATGGAATAATCTTCTTAAATGCCTAAAAATCAAGAAAAAGAGAAGAGGAAAATTGAGTTTGGTATTTCCTAAAAGGCCAATTTTCCCACTCAAACTTAAATTTGCTAGGCTCTACGTTCAAAGGAAAAAAGAATTTGCGAAAAGTCCTTGCTAGTTTAACTCCCTTCAAGCTGCAACATTTTATATGGAAAACGGAAAAATGACATAATCAAACTTGGTCTTCTGCTATTCCCAAATGACGGACACATCGATCCACTTTGTACGATCTTCCATACATAAGGAAGACATTGTCCCTGGGGGCAAAGCTGTGAAATGGTCCACACTTGCAGCCCGTCCCCCACGAGAGCCCCACCCGGCTCCCACCGACCACTCTCAGCTGGCCTGCAGGGGCCGGGAGGGCCGGTGGGCACGCGCGGGGGGCGGCAGCAGCAGGGGGAGAGTGAGGAGAAGCCATCGATTACAATCGCTCAACTGCTGGGATTTTTAAGATGAATAAACCATCCCTCAGGCTTTTAAAGAAAAGCCTAATGGTTCCTTTAGGTTGTCCTAATGGTTCTGTAATATATTATACGGCTGGTTTAATCCGTATTTCTGTGTGGCTGTAGTCCTGAAAAATTAAAAAATTCCGCACGTGCACTTTTTTGCACAGACAGATGGAGGACTACAAGGGGCTGCCGGCCTGGAGGCTCTCCGGGAGGGCGTCGCGCGAGCCGACAGCCGTGCTGACACCAGCAGCCTCCTCCGGCCGTGTGCGTGTCCCAGGAGGTGGCCGGGCGGGCAGCGGCGGATCGGCGGGAAGAGTGCAGGACTCCGCAGCCCCGCCGGCTGCACGGACGTAAAGGAGGGGGCGGGACAGGCTCTGCCTTTGGTATCTTTCCAGTTTTTTCTATCTCCTAAAATGTGCAAGGCTTCACAGTGACACAGTAAGTGAAGATTTTCACGAGGAGATGGAATTAGGGTCTGAAGTAAGAACTGTAACGGCAGGGTGACGACGCAGGGACGCCCCCCTCCTGGGGCCACGACGCCACGCAGCCACCGAACAGCTCGCCGTCCTCTGACAAGAGCCCCGCAGGAGCGAGGCCAGCAGCCACGCCCACGCCATCGGGCGAGCGGTCCTCGCGCGGCCAGAGCGAGGGACCCGCCTGGTGCCGGTGACCTTCGTGTCTGCAGCTGTGCGAGGCTGAGGGGCCGGCTCCGGGGCGCAGGGGCTGCTTGTGGGGTTAAAGACACCTTTGGTTCTAAAAAACCTCACTTTAAACGAGTGGTTCCCATGTGTCAGTCAGGCTGGGCTCGGAGAAGGCTGCTCAGCTCGTGGGACTTGAGAGGCCATCGCCCTAACTCCCGTGTCTGCAATTCGACCACTAGAGTCACCCCTTCTAGGGTGACCAGAGTCACCCCTTCCTGAGGAAAGCCGTGCTAAATGGAAATACTCCTGAAAGGCTAATATTCTAAACATATACTCAAAACCATGTATCCATCACCGAATTTACACCAGGAATCTGCTGATGCCACCCGGACAGTCTCTGCTAGCTCATCACACAGCACCTGGGGACAAGGGGCATCAGACAAGCAAGCACATGAACTGTGATACGCTTAGAATGAAAAGCACATGCTTCTTTCAGAGAAGAACTGACTTCTGATGAAGAAATAGGGAGGAAGAAGTTAGTTTTGGGGGGGGGGAGTTAGTTTTTAGGTTCAGAAGGGACAAATGGAATTGACCCGAAGACTGGCCTGAGCCAGAAAAATAAAAGCTGTATTTCTCAACACGGACAGTTTTAGAGCAAAGCAAGCGAATGGGACCACTCGGGTGTAAAAGGGCCAAGCGCGAGTTAAGGGCCTTCCACACGTGCGGGCTGGCAGAGAGCAGGGGCTGGAGCAGGGGCGGAATAGCGTGGGGGACGGCCGAGCCGGGGGCAGAGCTGCCTGACCAGTCTTCCCACCCACCCCTCTATCTCTGGACAGATTTCTGCAGCCGCCGCATTCCTGAGCCGGACAGAGGCACGACGCAGACTGCGGCCCAGGGAGGGAGAGCCCAGCCAGAACAAGAAGGTCTCTGAGACAAGCAGAGTCTGCAGCTCGAGACTGTGATGACAGTCGAGGGACTGTGGCACAGAACACCAGAGCCGGCACTGCGCAGAAAGGAGCTTCCAAAATCTGCAGAGGTGACCTTGAGGACCTTGTTGAGAACTGAGCTCTAACGTGTCCAGAGCAAAATGCAGGGAGGCTGGACAAGACACCTACAGACCAGCCCCGCCGGGTCACCAGTGGACCCTACTGCGCGCCACGACATCAGGGTCCCACCAGCCAATGTGCAGAGCCCCTCAGTAGAAGCTGGCGCTCAGGTGACAGCCCAGGAAGGCCAAGCCCCAGGAGCAGGGCCTTTCCAGCTCCAGAGTGTAAGTCCCCACAGACCCAGCCTAATTAAGCTTAAGGCAAGCCCTGAAAGGGTCAGGTAAATTTAACTGCCCGACAGCACAAATCAATACCCTTCAAAGATCCAAAATCTTCTAGGCTACAATCAAAACACAGTGGACATGAGAATAAGCAGAGGTGCATGAGAGTAACGAGCAGAAACACATGCCCCCTTACAAGGAGAGAAAGTCAATCAAGAGGCCCAGGCCCAGAAATGACGGAGCTGATGGAGTTAGGGGACGAGGTCTTGAAAACAGGTACTGTGCATAAATGTACGGATTTAAAGGCAAACATGAGGATGGGGGCCCAGGGGATGAAAGATTTTAAAAAAACAGCTGAAAACAAAATATCTGAAACATTTCACCGGATGGATTAATAGCAGATTAGATGTTGCAGAAGAAAGGCTCAGTAAACTTGAAATAAGAACAATGGGAACCACCCAAATTGAAGCCCAGAGAGAAGAGGCGTAAGCAAGCCGAGGTACGTACTGGGCGCCGCGAGCAATAAATCAAGCACAGAACTGGGAGGCCCGGGGTGAGAGGGGAAGCAGCAGAGACAGGAGGTGATGTTTGATGGAATAAAATTCACTTTTCCCTCACATTTGATAGAAAATATAAACTCATTGGTCTAAAAAGCTCAGGAATCCCAAGCAGAATAAACACAGAGCATATCACTCCAAAGCTCAGCTTAAACAAAAAGCTAAAAACCAGCGCTCAAGAGAAAGCGCTGTGGACAGCTGGAGGGAAGCACACTCGTTCCAATGGGGCCCGACAGCACGGACGACATCAGGGTCCCACGTGCCACATCAGCACGTGCCAATACGAGCCGGAGACGAGAGAACCCTCACAGTGCTCACCACCACCACCAAAACAACGAAAATTCTATAGGCAGCAAAGTGGCACTTCTGAAATAAAGATATTTTCAGGGGGAAAAAAAATCAGGAAATAAAATAAGCACCATAAGAAATGTAAAAGCAAGTTCTCTAAATGAGGGAAGCTGATACCAAAGGACATTTGGATCTACACAAAGAAATGGAGGCACCAGAAATGGTGCACTTAAAAGACTTCTCATTTGTAAACTCCTCTAAAAGGCAAGTGACTGTTTAACACAATGGTTGAAAAATGAAAGCCAGTGGGCCAAATCTGACTTGCTTGTTTTTATAGGGTCTGAAAACTATAGTAATTTTTACATTATTTTAGAAGATGAGAAAATTACCAAAAGAAAAATATTCTGTGGCAAAGGGAGATTAGATAATATTCAAATTTTGCAACATGGGAAAAGTAGATTAAGCTTTATGGAGACAGAGCTACACTCGTGACAACCATGTGTACGCCGCAGCAGCAGAGTGTGCTTGTTACATAGACTACAGGGGCCCTCAAAGCCTAAAATATGCATCATCATCTGGCCCTTCACAGAAGAAGTCTGCCAGCTCCTGGTTTAAAGGAAAAATCAGAATCATATTATGACATTTATAACATATGCATAATTTCAAAAGATTACATGTAGGTAACATTTTTGACATGACCAAACATTTATGTAACATTCTTGCAAAAACCAAGATACAGAGATCGAGAACAAACTAGTGGTGAACAGAGGACAGGGCCAGAGGGCAGGGCACAAATGGGCAGCATGAGAGAGTTCCTTCCTGGGGATGGACCAATTCTGTATCCTGACATCGAAAAGAATCCATAAAACTACACACACACACACACACACACACACACACACACAAATAAATGAGTGAATGTAAAAAATTATGAAAATGATTAAGGTCTGTAGTCTAGTTAATAAAACCGCACTAATGGGGGTGCCTGGGGGGCTCAGTTGGTTAAGCGTCAATCCCAGGGTCCTGGGACCCACACCCACATCGGGCTCCCTGCTCAGCAGAGGACCTGTCTCTCGCTTTCCCCTGTCCCCACTCATGCTCTCTCTCACTCTCTTTCAAATAAATAAATAAAATCTTTTAAAAAAAATTTTAAAAATTAAAAAAAATAAAAACAATCCCAGGCAAATACTCTACAATGTAAAATTTTTTTCATGATTAAGATTATCTTTTTTTAATCATTAGAATCAATATGAAATCACTTGTGTTAAGAAACAATATATATGGGGGCGCCTGGGTGGCTCAGTGGGTTAAAGCCTCTGCCTTCAGCTCAGGTCATGATCCCAGGGTCCTGGGATTGAGCCCCGCATCGGGCTCCTTCCTCAGCGACAGAGCCCATTTCTCCCTCTCCATCGACCTGCAGCTCCCCCTGCTTGTGCTGTGTGTGTGTATGTGTGTGTGTGTGTGTGAAATAAATAAATAAAATCTAGAAAGAAAGAAAGAAAGAAAGAAAGAAAGAAAGAAAGAAAGAAAGAAAAGAGAATATGGAGAGAGAACCACGTAAGAAAAAGTAATTGAAAGGGGTGCCTGGGTGGCTCAGCGGGCTAAAGCCTTTGGCTCAGGCCATGATCTCAGGGTCCTGGGATCGAGCCCCGCATCGGGCTCTCTGCTCAGTGGGAAGCCTGCTTCCCCCCCACTCTCTCTCTGCCTGGCATCTGCCTACTTGTGATCTCTCTCTGTCAAATAAATAATTAAAATATTAAAAAAAAAGAAAAAGAAAACATTATTTAAATACTATCTGATCCCAAAGTTTATCCCGTAGGTTCTTTTCTTTCCGTTTTGCAGTTAGTGTAAACATCTTTCTCTCGCCTTCCTCAGGGCGCACAGTGCTCTGGATTCGGACAGCACACGTCGGACAAGGCACTACACGCCGAGGCTCTGATAAAAACTGGATCCAGGGAGCCCCACCACTCCACGCCCGCACAGCCCAGAACGATGACAGCCGTTTATTCAGACGATTCCCTTACCCCCCATAGGTTATGTAAATGCTTCCTTTCTGGAATAATAGAGTGCTAGCAATACTAATATTGGTATGTCTGGAAATTATGGAGTTTAGGCAAAAGGACCCCAGACACCATTTCAGCGGGATCTTACTGCTTTTGTCTCTGGTCCCAATCACCCCAATCCGGGGTCTCTGTGCGCGGTCCCATTTCTCATCAAAGCACTCTCAAGTCAGACCAGTGTCCCCGGATGCCAGTCGCCGGTGAGCAGGACCTTGCCTCAGAGGTAACCACGCGTGTGAGAGCTTTTCTCCACCCGCGCGGTGTCCCCCCAACTCTTCCAAAAAGAGAGCAGGAGGGCCTAATGGATTTTCCAAATGGTGATGAAAGCCCCTCCAACTTTCCTGCTCTGGCCCAACGGTCCTCTTCCTACACTCATGCTGTTACCGCACAAGGGAAATATAGATGGGAAAAACCTAAAAACACACACTCTAAAGGAAAATTTTGTTTATACTTTAAAATATGATGTACTAGATTTTATGGAGTTATTTTATGAAAATCACATTTGGAAGAAGAATAAGTAGACATTGTCTTCTAATAATAAACATACCCTACACTCCTGCAAGAGGAAAGAGTTTTCACATTTTTCAGAAAACACAAATCCTTTTAAGGAATAAAACTATAACATTTTATAGAAACAATGCACTCTTCTTTTAATGAATACTGACCAACTGTCTGCTAATTAGAGCTGTCCCAGCGCGTTTACCCTTAATGTGCTCCAGATGTGAGTGCTATTCTCAATTACAGACTTTGCAGAGGAACAAAACCCCTTTTAATTATACCCGTGTTCTGAAAGAATGCATTCTACTTGACTCGGTCTGGGCCTCGGAGCCGGCGCAGAGAGGTGCAAGCGGCCGAGGGGCTCACCTCTGCCGTCCCCCAGCAGGAGGGCGTACACGCGCTGCCGCACGGGGCGGTAGACGAAGGCCTGGCTGGGCAGGGCCTGGTCCAGGGCGTCCTCCAGCGTGTTGCTGCACTCGATCTCCCCGCTGCTCATGATGTTGTACACCAGGTAGCTCTCGGCCTGGACGTGATGCGCTCTAGCAACCTGCATAAGATCCAAACACAACTGCTTTCTCCTTGGAAACAGAACGGTAACCTTCAGGAGGAGAAATCAACACCAGTGGTTTTAGGCCCTCGGAAGTGGAGCCACGATCCCTCAGACTCACAGCACGGAGCTGGCATTGCTTCCTTTTCTTGGCCCTTGGAGGCTCCAAGCTGTCCATTACCCCTTCTCCACCTCCAACCTCCAACCGCCTACCAGACTTAGTGCACGGACTCCTGCAGCAGCCCGGCCTTCCGTCCGCCTGTCGGTAAGCATCACTATGCAGGCCTCCGACCGGACCGAGCCCGCTCCCCCCGGCTCCAGCCCAACATCCTGTCTTCTTAGAAACAGGTCCAGTCACTACCTTCCTCAAGGCATCTTCACCCTAACATTCAAGGCCCTAGGGTCCTCTTCCCACGACACCAATCCCCTCACAGAAATCAGTCACGGGAACACCTTCACTGTTCCTCGGGAACACCTGACCCTTCTT
The DNA here is from genome assembly GCA_028533885.1 of Nasua narica. NCBI lineage: Eukaryota > Metazoa > Chordata > Mammalia > Carnivora > Procyonidae > Nasua > Nasua narica. The sequence continues at coordinate 196,572 of CM052802.1, forward strand.
CACCCTCACCTGGGCTCCAGGAAATGCACCCCCTCAGGGCCTTCCCACCCTCCCATCTCATAGGCCCCTTTCTCGTTAGGGTTCACCTCAAATGTCAGCCTGTCTTCTGCTCCCAACCAGAACTCACCTCCCCCTGCTTAATGGGGCTCATCCCACACTGACCCAAGAGTAGTTATCTTCTCTGATCTCCCCTAGTAAACTCAACCTCCCTGGGGCCGGAAACTGTGTCACGGTTGTTCACCTGGTCAGTAATTCCTCACTGAGCAAAACACGCATGCTGCACACCCCGTTTCTGCCTTGCAACCAGCAATGTTGGCACAAGGCAGGTGATGAGACACAGGGCTGCATTCCATGTTCTCCTTAAAAAAAAAGAGCTAGGGCACCTGGGTGGCTCAGTTGGTTGAGCAACTGCCTTCGGCTCAGGCCATGATCCTTGAGTTCCGGGATCAAGTCCCACATTCGGGTTCCCAGCTCTGCGGGGAGTCTGCTTCTTCCTCTGACCTTCTCTCCTCTCATGCTCTCTCTCACTTTCTCTCTCTCAGGTAAATAAATAAAATCTTTTAAAAAAAAAAAAAAAGGAGCTAAGGGGCGCCTGGGGGGCTCAGTCAGTTAAGCCTCTGCCTTCGGCTCAAGTCATGATCCCCAGGGTCCTGGGATGGAGCCCTCCCGCAGGCTTCCTGCTCGGCGGGGAGCCTGCTTCTCCCTCCCCCTCTTCTCCTGCTTGCGCTCACTCTCTCTCAAATAAAGAAATAAAATGGGATGCCTGGGTGGCTCAGTTGGTTGAGCGGCTGCCTTTGGCTCGGGTCATGGTCCCAGCGTCCTGGGATCGAGTCCCACATCGGGCTCCTTGCTCGGCGGGGAGCCTGCTCCTCTCTCTCTGCCTCTGCCTGCTTGTGTTCTCTCTCTGTTAAAATAAAATAAATAAAATCTTTAAAAAAAAAAAGAAAATACTAAAAAAAATAAAGGAGCTAAGATCAGAGGTCTATAATAATCTACATACAGGTTTTATTTTTTCTGTGAAGAACATTCTTATTAGTATAGGACGTGATTTATGCAGATTACTACTCAAAATTCAAATCCAAACAGTCTGCCACAAAAGGCATTTAAAATGTGGTGTTAGGACAACCTGGAAATGTCGAAAATTCTGTGAGCTGCTGTTCTAGTTCTACATACTTTCAAGTAGTTCTAGTTTTTTGATCCATTTTTGTAGAACAGAGTCTTACTCTATTGCTCCCTTTCCTCAGATATAAAGCAGGTTTAATAAAAGTGCCAACCTCACAGGGCTACCCTGAGGACTAAATGGGTCACCGCACAGGGTTAACGAGAGCTCCGCACCAGGCCTGGCACACAGCGCACGGTCCCCATGTTGCCACTGTCGCGAGGCTACACTCATTATCAAATGTCTATCTCCTTGCTGAAATGTCTTGACATCAGGAGAGCAGAAAGCTAGCAACTTTAAGTAAGGTTAAAAAATGTTTTTTAAAGGATTGCTATTTGATTCTCTAATGGAAGATCAGTGGAAGTGAACTATTTCCCTACGTGCCCCTTTTGATACTGAATCTATCGGAAACATTACAGTTATGTTTTTAATGATCATTTTGAGGCAAAATAGCTTCTGACTTATTTTCCTACTCCCTCTTCCATTTCTGAGTCTTTTTCATTTCAAGAGAGATGGTATTTTAACAAATCTACTTGGAAAGTTGTAACAAACCATATTCACCCTATCAAGAAATCTCCAATTTTGGCAACTGTATAGAATTTGAGGTATCTTCTGGGTGAATAGAGAGTTTTTCAGATAAGTTTTCTACAATTAGAACTTTTAAACCACTAATTAGATCAGAATCATCTAATAAGTACCTTTTATCTCTGCCCTTAACTATAGATCTATATAGCACTCTACAATTGGAAAAACCTCAACATATTCACCTAATCTAAAAATTCTAACGTAGTAATTCAGTTTATCCAACATTATGGAAACCACATAGCTCTCCAGCCACTGTATGTGCCCAGGATAACTGCTGTATGCTACAGCCTTCTATCTAAGGGTTTCTAGGGGACTGTGTGGGGTTGAAATACATTACATACGTGTTGGAATTGGGGTTACCTATCTGATAGGGCTAGAAGACGCCACTGCAAACAAATCTTAAGGAAAGATGTAAGGGGAACTGAAGAAAGTTCACACAATTGTTTTCAAAGATATCAGGAAGTCCACAATCAATGGGAGAGTTGTAGTGTGGACGACATGTGATCTGTGCCTTCACAATGGCGCAACTTCCCCCGCAGGCAGGCCTCCCACCACTCTCCTCCCCTCTTCCCCATCCAAGCCTCTTCCACCGCAAAACTTCCTGAAGAGCAAGCACCCCCGCCGCCTCAGCTTCAGCCTTTGCCTCCAAGTGTTAGAACTTGGCCATCTGACCTCCACCGGGCCCCAGTGTGACAATGGCTCTCTCAGGCAATGAAACCCTCCTAACTGCCAACCCCAATAGCCCCCGAGCCCCACTGCCACTTTATTCTGCAGCACCTGACAGTCCTGGCCATTTCTGCTCTCATTCTTGAAACCTGCCTCCTTGGGTTTCTGCTGGGGTCACCGTTCCTCATTCCCCTCCCCGTCTGACCCCCTCTCTCTCGGTGCATGTTTTCAGAAGTCTTCATCCTACACAATCCTCTCTTTGGAGGGTTTCCATTACCACATACAGTCGGATGACTTCCAGATGGCTGTCTCCTGTCCAGTAATGGAGCTTGAGGCCTGTTTCCTAAGCCTCGGATGGTCTTTCCTAGCTAACCTAACCTAACCTAGCCTCAACCCTTTCCTCCCCATCCTTAAGTCATGGTGACACCCATCTCAGAGCACAGGAGGACCCTAACCTTCACAGCAAGACTCACTTTTGAATGTTTCTTCCTCCCCTTTGCCGTTGTCCTAATTCTAGCCCTTTTGTGCTCCACCTTGGTTTCTGCAATGGCCACGCTAGTCCGTTCTCTGCAGTATAACCAGTGTTTCAAAAACAATACCTGATCACACCGCACTCCTGCTTGAAAATATCCAATATCTCCTCAATGTGCATAAAAACCAAGTCCTAAATTCTTTCACAATACGCATGCTGCCCTTTGTGGACTCACCCAATCTGTCGGAACTCTCTTTGCCGGAAACTGGGTGAGAGGACCAGGGCGTCCACTAAGAGATCGAAGGCCAAGGACGGGTCCTGCTGGTGTGGTGAATGCAAGTCAGGGCCCATGAAGAGCCCACGGCCAGAGAGGACACGTGCATGGCCGTAAACAGATGGGAAATGGGGGCGAGCTGGGAACGAGCAGGGGCCAGGTCAAAACAGAAAAAACAGAGGGCCCCGAGTGGTACTGTGCATGCTGGTGGGCGATGCTGCCTCGTGCTGCCCGGGAGCCCTGGGCCGGCTGAAAAGCAGACCTGCCCCCCTCCTCCAGGCAGGGAGGCAGCCCGCGGGCCCCACTGGGGCTCTGCTGTTCCCCCACCTGCACGCCCTTCCCCGTCCTGTCACTCGAGCAGACCGTTACAGGGCCTCCAAGGACCACATCCCGTGGCGCCTCCGAAGCCAGGCCCGAGTCCAGGAGCGGAGCGGGGCGGCTTCCGGACAAACTCCTCCATGCTCCTGCCTCTAGGCTACTGACCATGACGGCCTCACCCCTCCACGTGCCATCAGGGAACGTAGATGCCATCTCATAAAGGGTCAAACCTGCAGTCAGAGGCCTGGGCTCAAAGCCGGGCTCTGCCAAGTCCTAGCTGTGTGACTGCAGATGATGTCATTTAGCCTTTCCGCGCCCGTGTCCTCCCGTGGAGACGGAGGTGAGTGTGTCTAGCACCAGAGCTGTGTGACGATGGAGGGAAATAACGTGACGAGCACCCTCTGGTCACCAGTGGAGAATCCGCTCTGCGTGGTCTACATTAAATTAGCATTCCTACAGCCAGCCTAACAAAACCAAATGCATTAAGCCGAGTCAGATGTAGGTCTTCTCTGCTCATTTTCCTGACTTAGGGCAATGAGCCTGTTCGGGTGACTTCTAGTTCTCTGCTGGGATCTGGCCTCCTGCCCCCGCACTTCTTTCCTGCTCTCTGACCACACTTCCACCAGGAGTTCTGATCCTGCCCTTCCTCCAATTTCTAACCCACCTTCTCTCCTTCCATGAAGCACTTAAGGATGCTTCCAGGTGGGGTAATTTTAACCCCTTTATACTTTCTCACCTGTAACTCTCTTTTTTTATTTATTTATTTTATTTGTTATGCTTTCCTTTCACGTCTATTTATTACAGCGGGATCACCTGTAACTCTCTTAACACACACATATCACATTCTACTTTTTACTATCATTTTTTATGTGAGTAAGTTAGCTTATCTGTGACAATGGATGTAACAGAGAAAGAGGTGAAGGACTCTTCAAGACAGAAGAACCCATGTACTTGTACCGGGAGGAGGGAGGACGTCGCCAAAGGAGAGGCCCTGAGATACAATAGAAAGGCAGGACTGCCTTCAAGGCTTCATAAGCAGCCACCGTGAGACACAGTGGGGCAGGCGAAAGGGGGTCCGCAGTGAAAAAAACAAACCAGCCCCTGACCTCACAGCACGGTCGCAAGCACGAAATTCCAGTGAGGCGTGTGTCACAGCGGATGCCACACGGTGGATGGCCGGGGCCATCTGAGTGGGTGACCCCCGCAGCCGTGACAGAAGACTAGCACAAGGGCAGGGGAGTTTTCCGGGAGAGAGAAGAGCACCCGCAGGGCCACGATGGACCAGGGACTGACCAGCTGGAGAGGTGGCAGTGGCGAGGTGATGGCAGGCCATAGCCTGCTTAAGGCCACCGTTTCTACTCTTCAAAGAGTTATGGGACGCAAATAAAGGGCTTTATTTCCGCATGCAGCACAGTAAGTGGACTGGAAGGGGCAAAAGTCTACACAGAAGAGTGGGCAGAGATTCCCGAGTAATCCAGGAAAGAGGCAGCTTACACCAGGTGGTGAGACGAACTGAATCGGTACAAGTAACAAGACAGGAGAGAAGAGTTATAAAAAACAGGAGAGAGAATCCCCAGGTTTGTAACTTGTGTAACGGGATGGAATATGAGGACGCTGTTGGGAACAACAGAAGGTTTGTGGTAAGAGAGAGCATGTGTGACCCACCTAGCACAGAACCTCACACACAAGTGGTTAATAAATAGTAACCTTCCATAAAAACCTCAAGGGCTCTATGTCACTTTCAGAATTAAGTCCCAACTCCTGCTGGGGCATATAAGCTTCACAATCCGGCTGCACTCCACATTTTCCAACCTCTCTCCCCTATCTCCCCTCAGCTCCCGTACCCCAGCCTACTGCTCTACCCGGCGCCCCAAGGCAACTTGTTACACAGTTCGGCTCCCGTGAAGGTCGGGCTCATTCCTACCTCTTCCGGAACTTCTCTCTGTATTTAGCCCACAGTGATCACTCTCCTTCCAAAGCCCAGAGCTCTCTTCTATGACAGGCAGGCAGCAATATCAAGCATGCTTTACAACGTGAGCTGCCAACGCATATGCCATGCCTCCTGACTACACGGCTAGGTCCCGTCCTGGGTCCCCCACAGGGCCTTAACTACACAAGGAGTCAATAAATATTCACTGCCAAATCCATCAATGGCTATATTTTCAATCATGACATCCCAGATTCGCGTGGGCACATCTACGTACCTTTAGGATTTCAGGATCTGAAACCATGGTTACTTGTTTGACTTCAGGCTCCATATTCATGCGGTCGTGTTTAATTGCAGGGTCTGTACCCATGGCTGCTTCGAGCTTAAATTCCAGATCTGCCCCCAGAGGTAACTTTTGCTTGATTTCAGTGTGTGTACATATGGGCACTCCTTGCCTAGATTCAGGATCTACACACATGGGAACTCCTTGCTTGGGTTCAGGGTCTGCATACATGGGAACTCCTTGCTTGGGTTCAGGATCTACACACATGGGAACTCCTTGCTTGGGTTCAGGGTCCGCACACATGGGAACTCCTTGCTTGGGTTCAGGGTCCGCACACATGGGAACTCCTTGCTTGGGTTCAGGGTCCGCACACATGGGAACTCCTTGCTTGGGTTCAGGGTCCGCACACATGGGAACTCCTTGCTTGGGTT
>CM052802.1:202786-230330 GCA_028533885.1 Nasua narica
CCAAAGTTATTAAACCCTTGGGGTTTTGGAAAAACCACGGAGATTTCTGTCCTGGCAAAAGATATGATGCCACACCCTTATAAAAAAGAGCTTTGTTTGGTCCCAAAGGTAACATCTCTTCTAGCTTTCTCTCACCCTGGTGCAAGTGAAGAACTTTAGATATATGGTCTGCTACAGCTAAGATAATGTTACCCTTTTTGTCAAAGTTCTCCTTTACAGAGGTATAGGAAGACAAGCATTTGTACCGGAAGCTTTCAAACATGCCCTCTGGGATTATGTCATTGCCAAGTAGGCAGGCCAGAAGAGGAAGGTCCGCCAGGCTGATAGCCAGGCTCTCACAGAGCTTCTCTCTGCAGAGCATGATAGTACTGAGACTCTCCAGGCAGAGGTCGCCAATGGAAAAGTAGGGACAAGTATCATAAATTAAGTAGTCAGTGTCTTCTCCAAGAATCCCAAGACAGTTATTCTGGAGGCCATAAGATGCCACCTCATAATCAGCCTCCTGTAGGGAACACATGGTTTCCTGACCCAGGGTCTTCAAAGCAAATCGTGTAAAGATGGCCAGCCCCGATGGAATGAAGAACATGTTTCTGCCTGGCTGCTCCCTGTGTGACTTGATGTAATGGAAAATCCTAGAGATCTCCCTGTTGTTCTTGAGTCTTCGTTTCACCCATTCATCTCTCTTCTCCTGCTCCACCATGCCATCAAAGAAGAATACCAACTTGATGCCAACAGCTGTAAAAGTCTTAACAAAATCCCGCAAAGCAGAAAAGTATTCCCGCCACTGGCCACCGCAGATCCAAGATTCGGGAGTATACCAGTACCGGAGACAACACATGGCGTCCACCACAATGGTAGGAGTACATCCAGGATGCTCGTTTCGGTGGTGTTCTGCCAGTTCTTTGAAATTCACCACGGTACATATATGTGGGCAGGTGCTGCCCACAAACCCCTGCAGACCTCTCACACCCATAACTGAACTCCCGGAAAGGATCTGGAAAGGAAAATAAATCAGTAATTATGGCATTACCACTGGACGTATGACACCTTTTAAAGCAAACACAAGACGACATTTAATATTCACTCTCTAGTTGCAAAACACTCTAGCACTAACAAGATATGGAACATGACACACTGGGTAGGAGCCCGAAGAGCTTTCACTAAAGACAAAGAGGCACTTTACCCAAGCAGGAGTCAGGGAGCCCGCCATCACGAGGCCCGCACAGCGTAGCGACGTGCTAAGATTTGTACGAAGACTTATTCAAGGGATTTCTCAACCAAATTAAAAACAGGGCAGCAGTTTTCAAAGAAGTAGTATTTCCCATCTAGGAACTCAGACAGGAGTTAATTTTGAAAACCTAAAACATCCACAGATACATACAATACCCAAGTTTCTCAGAATAATTTTGCTGAGTGAAAAAAGCTAGACCAATGCACACGCCAGAGGACCCATCTGCGTGAGATTCCGGTTCACTGAGCGTGGGGCTGACCAGCAGTGCCGGAGAGCAGGCAGTGGTGGTCTGGCATGGGCCGGCCAGGAAGGAGGGGTTTACACGATGGAAGCTTCCGGGGTGACGGATATGTTCCCTACCTCAATTGTGGTTAGGTGTGACAGGTGAACACATGCTAAACCTTGTCAAACTGTACACTGTAAAAAAGTACAGTTTACTGTCTATCAAGTATACCTGAATAAAGGTGTCAAAAAGAAAAATACATAAATATTCACAATGCCAAATTTCCGTAACATCTGCGTGACTGACTGTGAGTGGAAAACTGCCCACCCTGAAGTGCAGAAACATGGTAGTTCAGAGTTAGAACTAAAACTCTAGGAAAAACCTAAGCAGAGTACTTTAGATGTCATCGGTCAGAAAAAATTCCACGATGACATCTTTGATCTTAACGGCCTATGATTTTCACTTTGGTTTTCTTCAAGACTCATCAGGGCTTCATGTCCACTGATACGACAAACAAAAAGTCGTTATTGCACAGACAGCTCTAGGAGAACAAAGGAAGCCTCTCCAGGCTTGAGCCTGAGGGCCACAGCCATCAGCTGTCGACACGCATCCGTGATGACACTCTGGCCACACAGTACTGGGCACTTGAGACACAGGATTGCCAGGCCTTGAGACAACTCTGGCAGGCGAAAAACTGTCAGCTCCATTTCACAAAGAAGCTGCAAATAATCTACTACGTTGAGAGAAGGTGCCCTTACACAGGACTATCTTGTAAGAACTTACTGCCTGTTCATGAACACCGGCCCCTAAAAAAATTTGAAGTTACCTGTTTAATAGCCATTGATATCGAAAATATCAATGGAGTGCACAAGATTTCACACATTTATGCTGAACTTGAGAGAAATCTTGTTTGTTGAGTTATGAAATCCAACGGAATACGCGAATCCACGGAGCCCCGAACCACCGGAGAGCTGTCACTAGCCAAGCGTCTACCTCGGGGACGTCACAAAGCAGAAACTGGACCTCCTACCATGACTATTTCAATGCTCAGGTAGTTCTACAGTCAGGGCCTCCGGGCGGGGGCCCGGCCTTTACCAAGGTCACACTGGATTTCTGGGGCCAGGTGCTTCGGCGCAGGCTTGGAAAGAGAGTGGGAGAGCACCAAGAAGGCCGGGCGGAGCGCACTCACAGCAACGCTGCCGTTCTCGAGCCCCAGGCCCAGGTCCGGCCACCTCCTCCGCCGCCCTCCCGGGGCCCAGAGCAGTGCGACGCGGCGGCCCCAGCCCAGCGCCCACGCCTGGGGAGACCTGCCCGCCCGGCCCACCAGTGGCCAGGGCCACCTCCTCGCGAGTCCCTGGCGGCTCAAGGCACACTGAGGCCCAAGCTGAAGCGGAACAGAACCCGCCTTCAGCCCAGCTCCCCAGACGTGGCTTCCCATTTGTGCGGCGGCTCCGCCACATTTGGGTTGGCTGCCTTCCCTCGCCAATAAAAGGGATCTTTGTTTCAAGCATTTTTCTCCTAAAACTGCAAGTGACAACACTGAGTTGCTCAAAACACTCTCCTCTTTATTTTGGGAGAAGTCAGGCTCAGCCTCTGCTTTGATTTTATTCAAATGTTTTCCTCCTTTCCCACCCAGCAGTGAGAAGCTCACTATCGTAATGAAACATGTACTGGTTTTTCCTCTTTCACACTGCCAATTTCTCACATTTTGAATCACAAATCACCTCAGGAATGTCACGTTACAATGTGCTCTTCTATGACATTTACCAAAAAAATCGGTAACTGTAGCCAAGCCAATCGGTAAGCCAAGAGCTGGGAACGTGGGACACTGGTGATGCCTTCCGGCTCCCAGAGCCCGCAGCGCTCGTGCCGCCCACCCCGCAATACGCTCAGCGCCGTGGGACACGACACCCCCAAAAGTACATTCTGGGGATATTACTTTGCTTGAACAGTTTTAAGGGTTTTTTTTTTTTTTAATTTTGCTTAGAGCATAGTTAACCCCTGAACAACATGGGTTTGAACTATGGGGGGTCCACTTACACCTGGATATTTTTTCAATAAATAGAGTACAGTACTGTAAATGTCTTATCTCTTCCTTATGATGTTGATCACGTTTTCTTTTCTCCTCCTGACTTTATTGTAAGAATGCGGTATATGATACACATAACACACAAACTGTGTTAATCGCCCGTTACCAACAAGGCCCCTCTTCCACAGCAGGCTACTAGCAATTAAGTTCCTGAGGAGTCAGATGTTATTTGCGGATTCTTGGCTGTGCAAAGGGGTCAATGCCCCTAACTGCTGCGCTGCTGAAGTCACTGAGTCTTTCATTCTTGAAAGGTAGTTTTAAATAAATAAATAAATAGATATAGATAGCTAAATATAAAGGTAGTTTTAAAGATCATTGCAAATATGTGTGTGTGTACACACATATATATAATATATATACAGATTTATATAATGAAGATTGTATACACACACGCACACGTATATACAATCTTCATTATATAAATAATTGTTGTTTAGAAAGAAAACAGATGGCTCATTCAGGAGGAGTCTTACTACCCAAAATGCAAACTGGGAATCCCCTCTATTAATGTGGCCTCCTCAGGGCAAACGACATCACTGGGTCGCATCCCCGGTACCCAGCACCGTGTCCAGCATGGCAGGGCCCAGTCACTACTTGTGAATGAATGAATACACGAAGGCACTGAAGGGCAGGTGTACAGAGAGAAATCAGGAACCAACAGGTTACAGACTCCGACTGCAGGCCAAGAAAGAGGAGGAAGCAGAGTCACTGGCCTCACAGCAGCCGGACCAGTTTGGGAAACAAAGCATCGCCGCAGGGAAAGTTTATGAGGCCGGCAGGCACACAGTCCAGGTGGAGCGAGTCAAAGCACAAAGGGCCTCACTCCTCGGAACAGCTTCCTTCCAAAAGCTGGACCAAGCCCAACATCCCGGGTTACCAGAAAATGAGGACAGAGAAGGCCAGAAGCTCCCTTATTCAGTCTGCCAACCGACGAGCTTAGAGACAACGACGGCTGCGCCTCAGCCCAGATGTACCGACCTATGTGCCGCGGGTGGAAGGGGCCGGAGTCCCTGGGGCCCCAGGGACAGCCCACAGATGGGAGGGGCTGGACGCAGAGAGCAGTGTCTGCAGACGTGCCCAGAACCAACAGCAGTGCCCACCTTAAAGCACACGCGGCATCCAGCAGCGTCAAAGCACGATTCTCCAAAACAAAAAGATAACGCATGCTCACATAAGTTAATGGGGGAGCCCCCAAGATGGGAAGCTAGTTCAGACGGCCCTGAAGAGCTGGAGTTGACTGAAATAAACTATTTTCAGTTGGAGACAAATCAGACCGAAGTCCTACAGAGCAATGAAATCAAAACCTTTGGGTTTACCAGACAGACAGAATTTGTATCTCTACAAGACAAAAATCTACACGCTAACATGTAACCTCAGCGTCTGGGCTCTAATCAAGAGTAACCAGCAAAGTCGCAGAGCAGCCTTTGGTCGAAGACTAAACAGCCTTGGGTGACTACGCTGGACAACAACCCGTGTGACGGTGACAACATAAGAACATGCAGTCCTTCTCCCTGGCCTCGTTTCCAAGTCTTAGATAATATTTCTTCCACTGGTAACATGCTGGCTGGGCCTATGCGCTCAGGGAGGGCCTCCTGTGGCTTGATGTGGGGCATCTGAGGCCTGCTCTTCTTGCCCTGCCTCCCCTCTACCTTTCCCCACAGACAGAAACGGACGGGACCCCTTCGACACAGCAAGCAAGACCAGGGACTAAAAACTCCCAAGAGATGAATGCTTACCCCACACAAGCATATGGGACCATGTTAGCTCAGTGTCTAGAGTATATATGAATGCACAAACCAGATGAATGAGTAAGCTAAGGGTGGCTGCCACCTGGGTTGGTCTCCATGCTTCAAGGGCCACCACCCAGGGCTCATGAAACTACTGACCAGAGGCTCTCCGGGACCAGATTTCAGTCAGGCTCCTCTGGGCCCTCCTCTCAACTAGGCCTCAACTTTGGGCTTCCATGTACATTCTGGCTGAATCCAGTTTAAACAAGAGAACTGCTGAGTCTGTCTGGAGAAAATCCCTACCCCTGATAGACAGTCGCCCTCAAGATCTGATCAAAGGCTTCATCCCGAGCTCTCACGAGGACCCCTACCCTCTGCTCGCAGGCTACAAATCCCCAGGTGTCTGTTGTCTTCAAAGCTGGGCCCCAGTTCTCTCTCCCCTAGCACAACAGCTTTAAATAGTCTTCCATACTGTTCTAGCAAGTGTCGGAATATTTCCTCTTCGATGCTAAGGAGCTTATTCAAAGGCGAAATGGAAGGCCTATAGCTATTACGATGTACGCCATGTGCCTAGGCACAGGCATCCAGACTCAGGTGTCCTGGAGGACCTTCCAGAACACAGGCCATGGCCACTGGTGCCAAGATTCAGAAAACCGGGGTATGGCTGATGGAGACACCAAGGACTTGGGAGGACGACCCCTTAGCTGTGTCCTAGGGAGAAGTGACCGCAACTAGGCAGTATAGCACAGCCGATAAAAGGAAAGGCTCTAGTGAGCTCAAGTTCTAACCTCCACTTGATAGCAGTAACATTTTGAGCAAGTTACTTTATTCTATAAGCTTCATTTTCATATCTGTGAAGAGGTTTCTAAGACCTACTTCATAAACTCTGATGCAATTTCATTTACATTACAAATTTATTCATAAATATATCACCAGTTGCCTAAAGTTGAGTAAAGTCAGCCCAGCACCAGTCAAAATTCTTAAATTATCTCAAAATTTAAAACAAAGCCATGTAAGTTTTAGTGAGGCTTTACTGTATTTATGATTTTTCAAGCTAGTTTACTTTAGTATCAGGAATGTATTTATTTATAAAAATTTGTTTTAATTTTAGAAGTACCCATGCTCTGCAGAAAATTCAGAGACAGCACAAAGGGAAAAAAAAATATTACTCCTAATGTCATCTTTCAAAGATAATGACTACAACAGTTTTAGAGTATGTATTTCTAGTCTTTATTGTTATTGTTTTTTTAAAAATCGGGATACTCTTGTCCTTCTGTAATCTACTTTTGTGTCTTAATTCATCATGAATATATTCCCAAATCACCATGTTACCCTTCTCCTGCCGTGTTGTTTTTAATGCATGCCCAGTGTGTATCACATCTCTGTATATGAATCTTAAGTACATTCTGAGCATTTCTTTGGGACAAATCTTAGATATGAAATTGCTGAGTCAAAGTAAGAGCACACACGGTGGCCCCCTTTTTCTTCAAGAGGGGAGCATCTGTAGCTGCCACTCATTACTACTCAGTTCTCCTCAACGACACCAGGTCTTGTTTGGACATGAATTCACTTTACTCCTTCGGCAGAGCCCACCCCAGCTGTGACCAAGACAGGAGGGCCCTGCCCTCTAGCAACTCACACCCCAACGGGAAAATTCACCCCACAACAATCACTTGGGCAGAGCTGTAGCTAGGGTGGGGTGCTCAGTGGGGAGACCCAGCCCAGGTCCAGGAGCCACAATGGCCGTCCTGAGCAAGGGCACTGGAAGTGAGCCTGGCAAAAGGCAGGACAGCTGCGGCCAGAGCAAGATGAGGAGTTGGCAGGAAGATGGGAGGCCAAGAGTCACAAGAAATGAGGATTTTTAACATATCTTTTTGTAGATTTTGTAAGATACCTTTTTTATCAGTAAACGGATGTTTCTAAGGTGCTTAAAATACCTGCGCTACTAAGTAGTTTAACCTGCAACTTTATTTATATTATAAATGTGTATTTTATTATAAATGCTTGAGGGCAAGAACAGGAAAAATGAAAATAAAAACAAAAAAATCCACCACTCTCAGTATCGCTAGAACTCTGGTTTAAGGGAAGAAGAGTGAGGAGATGGGGCTGCAAACAGGGCGGGACAGCGAAGGGGTCTACCTGGACTTGACCCCAGGGGAAACCAGGTATTGGTGGAGGCTGTAAAGCAAATCCTACTCCGAAACACTGCCCTGACTCGTGGAGAAAGGATGCAGAGACGCGAGACCGGAGATAAATGAGGGGCTCCGGCAGGCACTGCTTGTTCTGGCCGCCCGATATCCGAACACCTATTTTGGAAGAACGCTAAGGGATGCAGTCCTGATTCTTACTGCGAAGACAAAGGACACAGAGACCCTCTTCCGGCCCCCACATCCCTACCAAAGCCGAGAGTTCTAAATTCCCCTTTTGCTCCATAACTGCTCCAACCCTGTGCTAGCAGCTATGGGCACAGCAATGGGCCAGACAAAGTCCTCGACTAAGGAATGAGCCCCGAGAGTGGAAGTGAAATCAGAAAAGAAAGTCAGGCAGTGTGTACACATGTCAAAACGCACCGCCCTGTACACTTCCTGTAAGAGCCCCACACTGGCCGTCTCTAGTCCCCCTGGGTCCTGATCAGTTTGTTCTGACTCATGAAGGGCGGGCCGTGTGGGCCAGCAAAGAAGACCAGAGCTGGTACTGAGCAGCAGCCAGCAGTGTGTGCTACGTTACGGCACCTGCCTGAGGGCACAGACACTACCAGCAAGGCCCAGATTTGAACCCCCTGCCTCCACCGCCCGTGCATCTTTCCCTGGGCCACACCCCCAACCGCCCCATCGCAGTGAGCTGGCTGCCGCTGGCTCCAGGGATGGAATGACTGCATCACCGCAGCGCTGTCCTGGGGTGTCCTTAGTCCGGAGAGCTCTCCTTCCTGAAGGTTCTCCCAGTCACAAGGGTACTCACAGAATCATCAGGACTGAGGGGCCAACTGAGAACACCAGGCTTTTCCCTAGCCTTCTAAAGCTCTGCAGAACCCCTTAAAGGACAATGACACATAATGTGAAAACCAGTGCCACTCATTGAACATAAATAAAGATGCATGTACGCCTGTAAAAATTAAGGCTTTGTTTATCCAGAATTCAGGGCAAGAATCCAATGTAGTAAATTCATGAGTTAAAGCTAAACAATTTACTCATAAGAGACTTCTTCAGGCTCTTATTTATCATATATGGACTCTTTTCTATTCAGTTCTGACGAGTTCCTACGTCCATAGTAGAGAAAAATATGGAATATTTTTCCATATTTTCCTCAGATATGGAATATGTGAGGCAGGCACATGGATACCAACAGCAGCAGGAACTGTTGAGAGCTGACCGAGAAAGAGCAAAAGAACAGAAAACTAAGAAAACCTCAAAGACGCAAAAACTCCAAATAACGAGGCAACAGCTGCCGCTGCCTCAACAAGTCCTACAACGTTTACACCACAGCCTGACATATTCTGTTTAAAATGTTTACTTGAGATTGTTAAAGAAAGTTTATACAACACCCCGCACATTCTATTAAGAAAGTAGGGAAATAATATATTCAGCAAGACTGCCATCCTAGCTGGAAGATTTTGGTGCTTAATGGGCAAAAACCCAGAACTATGGAGAAAACTCCACTGTTTCAAAAAGGCTTTTCTCTTATCCTGGTTGGCAGTGGTTTTATTACAAATGACTTCACCGTAACTCACTACCTTGGGGCTGCGGCACCAACAGCACACTCCTGCACGCTCTCAGGGGACTTCGCCTGCACACGCGGGGCTCTGCAGTCAGACATGCCGATAGGCATGCCGAAGGGTGTCATAATTTAGTCCACACTACAGCAAATTCTCTGTAGTAAAAGCAATGGGGGCGCCTGGGTGGCTCAGTTGGTTGAGCAACTGCCTTCGGCTCAGGTCATGATCCTGGAGTCCCAGGATCGAGTCCCACATCAGACTCCCTGTCCGGCGGGGGCGGGGAGTCTGCTTCTCCCTCTGACCCCACCCCTTCTCGTGCTCTCTCTCTCTCTCAAATAATTAAAAAAAAAAAAAAAGCAATGGATTCCCACTCATTGAGTAATATTTGTTTATAAGGAAAAGGGTGCTCAGAGCTGGTGGTTTTTTTTGTTGGCAATGGCGGATTTACTGTCTGAAGACATCATTTAATCTTTTTGTAGATCACGGATTCCCTTTTTGGTAAAATTTAAATAATGATTTACCTCCCAGTTTGGTAGATTTTAAACTACTACCACAAAATCCTTTAAAAATATTGTATTTTAGGGGCACCTGGGTGGCTCAGTGTGTTAAAGGCTCTGCCTTCGGCTCGAGTCATGATCTCAGGGTCCTGGGATCGAGCCCCGCATTGGGCTCTCTGCTCAGTAGGGAACCTGCTTCCCCTTCTCTCTCTGCCTGCCTCTCCGCCTACTTGTGATCTCTCTCTCTGTCAAATAAATAAATAAAATCTTTTTTAAAAAAATATTGTATTTTATATAAATAACTTAAACTTTAAATAACATGTTTTCAGTCTCTGAAAAAATTTCAATTTTAGTATATGTGCTGAAGCGAGTACAAAATTTCAAACAGAACACCTTACAGACATCTAAAAGCAAATTAAAATAAAGTTTATACTTGTTATAAAGTTTTATAGAAATAACTGATAGCATCAGAACTGCCTCATTTTCAAACTAACAAAAGGAAGCATGCAATGAAATCCTCTGCTTTTCCAGTGTGTAGCTCTAGCTTCTATAATGATAAGAGCTGCTTTTACTACCTCAATTAAATGGACTTTCCTCTTACCATTAACCTTTTCTTGAAAGAGGTGGGAACCCGGCAGTGAAGTAAATCAATACACACATTGTTGCAAAAGTTCTGAAAAGGCACTGAGTTGCCAGTCTCCGAGAGCAAACTAAAGCCGGGCTGTAGCAGGAGTTTGGTCCGCTCCACTCGTTCCTATTTTCCTCCCAAGCCTCGATAACGAGCATACACACGAAGGGGGAGGTCTGGAGGGCCAGAGTGCAAATACCAAGACAGCAGGATGTGGTGGGTTTCGTCAGGATTCAGGTGTGTAGGGCCTGAAATCTACACATACGGGATCCTTCTTTTTAAAAAAGAAAATCATAAGCCCAAGACCTCTGAGGTCTTTCCCAGTGCCTTGGAAGGGGCTTGTGAGAGGGAGGGAACCTGATGCCTGATCTCCATTAGCTTTACAGTAAATCTACCCCCAACTGACACCCCGATTAAGTTTCAGGGACGGGGCAAGACCTCAGAGTACGAAAAACTACAGGTGCTCTCAGATGTCACCTACTGCAGTCTTGTCCACTTCACAGATGAGAAAACAGTGCGCCAGAAGTGATTAGAGATCTCCATATGTCACAAAGGAAGGGAGCAGTAAGGTGGTCAGCACACAGTCTGTATGGAGAGGCGAGCAGTGTGGGGCTGGGCACAGCCAAGGTCTTGTCAGTGCTTTTCACGTGAGGGAGCACAGTGGCCTTCTGAGACGACAGGAACGACAAGGCCGGGGGGAAAACCACCCCTGTGGAGCTTAGGGAGGGCAAGACGTGGGGAGGAAGCCAGAACACACAGAACGGGGGAGGCTGGTCCCGAGAGGGTCCCCCGCGCGGCCAGGTCCACACCTGCGCAGCTCCAAGAGCACGCGCGGAGGCCGGGCCACTAGAACAAAAGGACGACATTACAGAGCTGTGGAGTACAGTTTGGAACCTAGCGGTCAGGAACCTGGTGTTACAGACTTGCTCCCCAAGCTTTCCTCACGCCAAAAATCTGGAAGTCATTAGAAACACCAAAATCTCCTGCCTTTCCCATCAAACTCCTCTCCCAGTCCTCTCCGCTCCCATATTCAGGTTTTCCGTTCTAAAACTTCTTTCCTGCACGACCGCAGAAGCCCTCTTCGCATGACGGAGCTGCACTCACCGACACCACCCATCACCCCACACCCGCCAGACAGACTGTTCACCATCAGATCCCATCTCCACCCGTCCTCGCCCCAAACTCCCCGTCGCTCCCCGCACTCCCCATCTCTAGGCCACGTGTCTCTCCTCCACTCCTCAGGCGGTCTCAGACCTCGTGCCTCGGCAAGAATGAATGGCCTCTTGCCCTTCCTTCACCTGCCAACTCCTACTTCTCGAAAATTCTGCCCCCCCCCCCGCACTGAAACCTCCCGGCCCTCCGCCGGGCCTCTCCACGCCCCCACCCTGGCCTCCGTCCCTCACCACCCCGTCTTTTCCTCCCTTTCTGCAGGGGCCCTGGAGCCCCAGTTCGCGACAGCCCAGAGACGGCTGCGGGAAAGGCACGGCAGTTTAGAGACGCGGGGGCAGAGGCCCTCCGAGGACACCTCTCTGGGGACGATCGCGCCAGCGTGTGGCCGGGCAGCCGAGAACGGTGGCCCCCGAACTGGCACCCATGTCGGGGGGGAGGGGACGGATGACGCCGGGAGGAGAGAGCAAGGGGCACAGCGGGAGGGTCGGGCGGCCAGAAAGTGAGGTGACAGGGACGAAGAAGGCCGGGGGGTAAGGCGGTGGGCGGCAAGTGCCCCCGGGGCCCGGAGCGGGGCGGCGGGGCTACGGACGGGCAGGGCCGCTGAGGGCTCGGACACGGGCCCACGGACCCGCGACGGGGCTCACGGCCCGAGCAGCCGCGACGGCGCAGAACCGCGAGCGCAGCAAGCCGAGCCGAGCCCCAAAGGCCGAGATGGCCCGGGACGGCGCTGGCCCCGCAGGCCTGGCCCTACCTAGAGATGCGCCAGCACAGCCAGAGATGCGCCAGCACAGCCAGAGATGCGCCAGCACAGCCAGAGACGCGCCCGCACCGCCCTCGGCCCAGCCGCAGCCTGCCGCGCACTTCCGCTTCCGCTCCGAGCGCTTCCGCTCGCGAGACCGCCCGCGCGGGGGGCGGGGCCTGCGGGGGGCGGGGCCTGCGCGGTCCGGCCCCGAGGCGCCGGGGCGGCGAGCTGCGCAGGCGCCACGCCGGTTGCCTCGGAAACCGCGCGGTGCTTCCGAGGTCGGGGTCGCGCAGTCCCGCGCCCCGGCGGGGCGTCGGCAGGGCGCATCCTCTTACCCCTCCTGCCGGGCGGTGCTGCGCCAGCGGCGGGCGTGTGGGGACCGGCGGGGACCCCGAGGCCCTGGCGCCGGTTTTCGGAGGCCCGGGGGAGCGCCGCGGCGGGCTCGGGGGAGGGCCGGCCGCCCCGGGAGCCGCTGTTGGCGGGCGGCGCACTGCGGAGCCTTCCCGGGGCCCGGGCGGGCCAAGCCGAGACCTGCCCTCGCGCAGTCGTGGCGTTTTTCTCGCAAACGAAACTCGGCATTTCTTGGGGCTGGGCTCCCTAAAGTGCAGTGGGGTGCAGACGTTGCCATCTCCGAACGCGCGGTTTCCACGCGAGGCCTGGGGGGAGGCGGGGAAAGGACTGACCCCGGCCGCCTCGGAAGAGTACAGCGGGGCGCGCGGCCGCAGCGCGCTCTGCGGCCCCGGCAGCCGTGCGTGGTCTGGCCGAGGACCCGACGACGATGACCTCAGGCCCCCATGTTTTCACGGGGCGCGCGGGAGTTGGGGCAGGAGCTTGGCAGACACCCTGGAGACTGGGACTGGACGGCGGTAGGAGGGAGGGAGCGGGTGAAGCTGGACGCGGGACGGGCGCACCGGGTCAGGCAGTGTCTCCGCCGCACGTTACGGGGCTTGGGCTCCGCGCGTGGGCCCGCGTCCCGACTTCCCTTCTGAAACTGCTTGGAGATCTATCGGTGCGCGCCCAGCACGCACAGTCACACCCACTGCCTGTGCCCCCAACTGCAGCGACGCCCTTTGCCCTCGCCGCCGGTAGCCAGGTGTGATGGCAGGAGAATAACCTTTCAACCAGTAGGATTGGTTTTTTAAGTAAATTACTGACCGAGTAAAATCATTAATGCCAGTTTATTTAAGCTGCATCTCCAAATCTGTCTGAACACACAACATACCTTAGTAGGGTCGCTGTAAGCCCCAGGGCGCGAGAGGCTTCAGTGAAAGTAAAATGACCAAATAGTGTTCCCTTCAAAGTCTCTTGTAAAGCACCTGACAGAAAGCATTACCAAGTCGAAGTGACAGCACATATATGTGTTAGAAGTTTTGAGAAGGAATCTCTCCACTCAGCATTCAAGGCTCTCCTTTCCTGTTGACTTTCTTTCTTTCTTTCTTTCTTTCTTTCTTTCTTTCTTTCTTTCTTTCTTTTTCTTTCTTTCTCTCTCTCTTTCTTTCTTTCTCTCTCTCTCTCTCTTTCTTTCTTTCTTTCTCTCTTTCTCTCTTTCTTTCTTTCTTTCTTGTAAAATCAACAGTGCTCAGCATTTACTACTGATTGGGTACCACACCCGAAAGGATGTGAAGTGGTCTCTAATCTTAAGGAGCACACACTGAGGTAGGGAAGAAAGATTAGCTTACATTAAATATTAGGAAACAAGTGAAACTTGGTGTAGAGTCTGTAACATTGGGTGAAGAAGAGATCAAGGAGCTAATGTGTGAGCTGAGTCTGGAAGGAAGTGCGATCTCAGACAGTAGAAGAGGAAGGTCTTAAATGCAGGAGGAGAACCTAGGGAACAAACAGAGGTCAGACTTGAGGGGGTACAAGGAGCAGGCAGGGACACCACTCGCAGTCTGTGCAGAGCCAGACTGGGGAGGCAGAGGGCAACAGGTCACACAAAAGCCCTCTCGGACTGCTTGGGTGAGTCCCGCCACTTGGCAGTCTTATCTACCTCACAGAGCTTCCGATAAGCATCTCTGCCTCCCTCTTAAATATACACACATGACCAAGGATCAACTGACATTTGAGGAACACAGAAAAAAAGGAGAAAACAACCTAGGAAAAAGAAAAATACTAAAAACGTTTTCTGCAGTCTCTGAAGATACTATACCCGTGAGAGAAATAGGGGTATATAAAAGAACATTCCAAAAATGAGAGCTCTTGAAAATTATACAAGAAATGATAAGTTTAAGAAGTGTTTAAAGTTAAAATATAAATCTGATATCTCTCAGATATTAGAACAAAAAGAATAAGAGATACAGAAAGATAAAACAAAATTAGAAGATTAAAGTTTGATGTATGAAAAATAGGAATTACAAGAAAGAGAACAGAGAAAATGAAGAAATGACTCAAGAAGTAATTCAAGAAACTTCCCAGACCTAAGAGACATGGTCTCAGGTTGAAAAGGATTGCCAGTGGACTCTGGGAACGAAACAGGGTTACAGAAGGGAGAGGGGTTGGGAGGACGGGGTAACTGGGTGATGGGTATTCAGTAGGGCACGTGTAGTGATGAGCACTGGGTGTTATATGCAACTAATGAATCGTTGAGCACTAATCAAAAACTAAGGATGTACTATATGTTGGCTGATTGAACATAATAAATTGATTAAAATTTAAAATTCAATAAAAATAAAAACTAAAAATTAAAATTGAAACATTAAAAATTAAAAAAAGAAAAGGGTTGCCAAATGCACAGCACAACGAATCTAAAATGATCCACACTAAGGCACATCACAAAATTTCAGGACACCAGGGATAAAGAAAAGATCTTTAAACATTTCCATAGGGAAAAATAAAAAGGTCACATTTAAAGTTTTGGCAATCAGAAGGGCATGGGAATTCTAGATAGAATCCCAGGAAGCTGAAATTCAATGGAGATTTAACTTCAAAATTTGGAAGAAAATAATTCTAACATGGAATTCTACTCTCAATCAAAATATTAGTTAAGTGTGAGGGTAGAATAAAGAAATACTGAGGTATGCAGCTCAGAAGTATTACCTACCAAATACTTTATTCAGAAACCTGCCGAAGGATACTCTCCAAAATTAAGTCAAGAAAGAGGAATATTTAAGACTTGGGTAGCAGGGGATCCAAGTGAAGAGAGAAGAGGGGAGTCCTAGCAAGAGACCACTTAAATTCCTGAGCAGGAGGCCTCACAGAGACATAGTTCCAGAAAGGTGAGCCCCAAGGAATCCTCAATGTATCTGAATATTTTAAAAGATCTTTTGGGGTTGGTGATGGTAAGCAATAGGTACATAGAAAGGTCAACAAGCAAAAATATTAGGCAATTGTTGAATCCAGTAAACACAAAAAAACTGTACAAAAAAAGAAAATGTAATCACAGCATATGCCTCAGCTATAAGTACATAGTTTTAATTAGGTAAATATGGAATGGTAATTTAATATAAATTGATGCAATGGGAGGTGAACTTCTATGTGTTCATAAAAGTTTGTGTGTTGGAAATCTGGTGGAACAGCTAAATATTCATGTGCTAGAGCTGGGAAGTCCATAGACAACACATGCAAGTGAAAAAGTCAGACACAGCATTAAGAGACTCTTTTTTAAGAAATATAGAGCATGGGGCGCCAGGGTGGCTCAGTAGGTTAAATGGCTGCCTTTGGCTCCGGTCATGATCCCAGGGTGCTGGGATCGAGCCCCACATTGGGTTCCCTGCTCAGCGGAGAGCCTGCTTCTCCCTCTCCCTCTGCCTGCTGCTCTGCCTACTTGTACTCTCTATCTCTGTGTCAAATAAATAAAACCTTAAAAAAAAAAAAAAAGAAAGAAAGATGTAAGAGCAGGAGTTCCTGAGTGGCTCAGTTGGTTAGGCATCCACCTTCAGCTTAGGTCATGATCCCAGGGTCCTGGGATTCTCTTTCTCCCTCTGCCCTCCTGCCCCTCCTGCCCCTCTCTGAAAGAGGGAGGAAAAGGAAGGAGAAGAGAAGGGATGAGGGGGAGGAGGAGAAAAAAGAAAAGAAAGGAGGGAAAAATGGAAAGACATCGGTTTGGGGAGAATCTAAAAATGGGATGGTGTATTTATGTAAAAAAAAAAAACAGGAAAGGAAAGAAGAAAAAAACTGTCAGTTGAACGTACAGCGAAGGGAATTAGGGAGAGTAAAATGTTGCAGAGAAAGACTTCACATCAACTGTAAGAGAAGAAATGTGGAGCATGAAATGAGTTTGGGAAGGATGGGATTAGGGCAGGTTTCTCTTGGTAACTAATAGCCTTCGAAATTTATTTGAAGTTAGTTTTAGTTTTTGAATGCTGAACTGAATTTCTTTTAATACAACAACCACATGGGTTGATGGGGTTTTTTTTTTAATTGTATTTATTTGAGAGAGAGAGAGAGCAAGCACAGGTGGGGGGCAGAGGGAGAGGGAGAAGCAGCCTCCCTGCTGAACAGGAAGCCTGACACAGGGCTTGACCCCAGGGTCCCGGGATCATGACCCCGGGAAAAGCTACACCATAACAACATACTGACATCTACACAGTTGATGCACCTTAACTATTACTGAAGTGTTTTACTGCTGGTAAAAATGGCATACAGAAAGAAAATGTGCATCTTCCTCTACGGGTCACATGTTTACTTGGGACGTCTGGGCCCCAGCAGCTTTCATGCAGTCATGGAAGGGAGCCAACCCAACACTTAGGCCAACTATCTGAGAAAAGTGGAGCAGAAAGATGGAGGGAACCTTGTGCCTGGAAATGTGGTTGAGCCAAACATTAACACTAAGACTACTCTGCCTCTTCATTCTGTTTGATGATGTCCTTTTCTTATGGGTATGAGTGTTGAATTAGGATTTCCTGTTACTTGTTGCTGAAAGTATTCTGTTTCAGCTTCTACCCATGAAGGGGTAATTCCTACAGAACTTGTCCTTCCACTTTAAACAACTAGAAAACTAGACAAAATACATGAAATTACTATTTTCAGACAGTAGAGACAGGAAGTGGAGGAAGGAGATTCCTGAAGGAAGGAAAACAAGCCCCGTGACTGCCGTGATTTTCTGTCGACATCAGCAAAGACCATCAGCGAGACAGAAGCCTGGTTCTTTGATGAGATCAATGAAACTGATGAACCTATAGCCCTATTGACCACAATGAGAAGAAGACAGAGGTCACTGACACCAACAGTGGAAGATGGGACCACAGATTTCACTTACACTGAAGGGTTAAAAGGAGATTTAAAAGGAGCAACTTTAGATGAGATGGACAAATTCCTTGAACCAAAGAAATCACCGAGGTCGACCAAAGAAGAACAGAAAATCTGAGGGGCACCTGGGTGGCTCAGTCGGTTGAGTGTCTGCCTTCAGAGTAGGTCAGGATCCCTGGGTCTTGGGATGGAGCCCCGCTCAGCAGGGGCCCTCCTTCTCCCTCTCCTGCTCGACCTGCTTGTGCACTTTCTCTCCTCTCTGTCAAATAAATAAAATCTTTTTTTAAAAAAAAATCTAAGTAACCCTATATTTATTAAACCATATATTTATTTATTAAATGGAATTTCCAGGTAAAAACCTCTCAACAAAGAAAACTCCAGACCCATGGGGCCTCACTGGTGAATTCTATCAAACATTTAGGGGAAGACATATTAATCCTATACAAACTTTTCTGAAAATAAAAGACTTCTCTGTTCATTGTGTAATGCACATAGTGGCAGAAAGCAGGTCTGACTTGACTTTGGGCCTCCAGCCCCAACACAGGTGAATTCATGAATGAATAAATGAGTAAATGCCACGTGCTTTGGGCAAGCGGCTCTGACCATGGCCCTGGCTGTGAATGGTTATTTCCATAAGCCCGGCTCGGTTTCTCCCTTTGCCTTCACTGCCGTTGGTTAGTGGTGGCCTGTGACTTGGTTCTCACCACTGAGAAATGAAGGCGGTGGTGGGTCATTCGTAACACGTTCGAACTGGGCCCTTAACAACCTGAAAACAGCTCTATTTCTTGCCTCAATTAATTAATTACTGTAAATAGGAACAGTTCCAACTACCATTAAAAGAAAGCAAAAGTTCGTTGCTATTCCTAAAAAAATCCAGACGCACCGATCCCATCCCTCTGTACCTACCAGCAACGACCAGCATACATTTTGAAGTACTTTGCAGTCATTAATTATTAGTGATAGTGATTGATAAACAGCCACCGCCCTGTTCCTCTGTTCCTAAAAGAAAATCGTATTTTGCAAGCAAACCCTGATAGAGCGCCAGTGCTGTCCCCATTCTGTTTCCTGGGAGGTGGCGCAGGGGAGGGACTAATAATTTAACGGTGGGAAGGGAGGAAACTGTTGAAAAGCAAGGAATGCAGCTCAAGAAAGCATGCCTTACATTTTGAGATTAAGAAATGTGCTGATTTGAAGGTGAAAAGACATTTGCCTAAACTTGTCCCCTGTTTTTTTCTCCCAGATACTTAGGCTGTTTATTGGGGTCCCTTTCTCTCCAGCCCATTTGCTGGAGTGGGGCTTTGCAAAGCCGGTCTCCTAGCAGCCCATGCAGAAGGCCCATTGGTATTACAATGGACGGGAAGGAAAGAAAGAGCCTGGTCTGTTTAAACTGCCTCTGTCTTCATTCACAGCCTGATGTCCGTCTGCATTGTGACGCCCACAATAGCACTAAAGGACTCATTGTGGCCGAAAACAAATCAAAACAGAATAAGGGATGCTAAGATAAAAGAGTCATGCAACAAAATTGCTTAAAAAATCTAAGTCTTACATCTGAGATTTATGTTACCTTTTGGCTGTGTGGCCTATTGACCAGTGTTTATAACAACCACTAGAGTTTAATAAACAGATAAATAGGGACTTCACGCACATTTTTAAGGGCGCTTCCACAGAAAGGGTGGGTGTGCTGGGTTGGGTTGGAAGCTGTTTAATAATTATCGTTCTTTGTTTGCACAACATTTGGGGAGCCACACTCTGCACTTTGTGTTTATTTTCCTTCTGATAAACATGCCCTGGCTATGCCCATGTGGCCCAACAGCGTCCCCCACACAGTCGCTCTCACCCACCCCCACCCCTGCCCGAACCAACATCAGATGTTGCGAGAACCCACGCCCAGTTCAGCAGGCAACAGGTGGAAGGTTGAATAGCTTCACACGTTTTTCGGGAGAGGGGGTGGGGAAAAAGAGGGAAAAAAAGGAGGGCGGGAGGGCAGGCTTTTGGGAGCCGATTTAAGGATTAGATCAGATGTTATTGCTCGTGAAAAATTAAACAGCCCGGTGCTCTGGGGAGCGCAGATTAATATATTTAGTGACTGTGCGCACAAAGGCTGCTCATTGTGGCCACGTCTGAATGCCTGTGAATAGGATGGAACATATGCGGCCTGTCACCGCAGGTGCCCACATCTGTTCTTCCCCGGGCAGATGCTCACAGAAAAGGGGAGGTGGGGAGGCCAGGGAAGGACAGCGTGCTCGAAAGCTTCGCCTCGCCCAGGGCTCCTCGGCGCGGCCCCGGGCTGCGCGGGGCTGGCAGGGACCCTCCGTGGGGAGCGCCAGGGCTGCGCCATGTTTCCCGGCGACTCCGTTTTAGAGCCTTGGGGCGCCGGGCCGAAGCCCCCGCGCGCCCCCGCCCCCGCCCCCGCGGGCCGGGTGATTGACTGGCTGCCCCAGGGCCTAGCGACAGGTGCCCGAGACCTCCCCGGGCGGGGGCGCGTCCTGGGGGAGTAAGGCCTGGGGAAAGGCCCGGCCCAAAGGCGCCCCTCGACGCCTTTTCTTCCGCTCCTCATTGTCTGCAGTTTCCAGGTGCGCCGCCTGGGCCCGGGACGAGCGTCGGCGCGGGTGACAGGGGCGGCCTGCCCTCCTGGCCCGGCCGCGCTTCCCGCTTCCCCGCGGCGTCCGCGTCGGGGGTCCCAGCGACCGCGCCCCTCCGGGAGTGCGCAGAGCGCGCGCCGAGGCCCCGCTGCGGGCCCGGCGGTCCCCGCCCACCCTCGGGGTCGCTGCCAGGGCCCCTCCCCGGCTGCAGGGACGCGGCTGGCGGGGAAGCATCCCCAAGTCGACCTGGGTCCGCGGGGTGGCCCTGCGCCCTCTCCGCCGCACCTGCCAGCGGCCCGGGGAGGGGGGTTGTGAAGTCCATGCCCGCCTGGCCCTTGCGACCCCGCAGAGACGCCGCCGGCCTGGGGCCGCCGCCACCTCTGGGAAGCCCTCCGGCACTGCGCCGGCGTCCGGACAGCCCCTCCCGGGCCCCACGCCCCCCTCCCGGGCCCGGCGCGCTCAGTCGCTGCGAAGTTCTGAGGGGCCACTCGGGGCGGGCGCGCGGCGGCGGGAGCAGCTGCGCGGTCATCCGATCCGGGACAAAGGCGTGCCCGCCGGTGCTGGGCCAGGTAAACACGCGCTTTGTCATGGAGATGAGCGCGGGACAGCCCGAGCAGATGATCCGCGGGTTCGGGGAGCGGCGGCCGCGGCCCGGGGCGGGGGAGGGGCGCGGCGCGGGGGGTGGGGACCCGTCATCTGCGCCGGGGCCGCCAGCTGAGCACGCGACTCGCCCTTTCTCATGCAAATCAGCACATGCCTTTGCAACTTGCTGCAGACCTGCGGCCTCCACCCGCCGCCCCGCGCCCGCCGAGGTGGGGTGTCCCCCGTGCGCCGCACCCCGACCACCGAACCACTGCAGCCAACCACGTGGGCTTGGGGCATTCCTTCCTTTCCGCGCCACGGCGGCCGGCCGCATTTAAAAAGAAAGGTTACGTGACACGCCATGACCCTGCCCCACAGGGAAGGCCGGGCCACCGTCCCACTCATGGGGTCTCCCGCGGCCCAGCCTGCGCTTAGAAGGGAAAGCTTTCAGAGACACTGTCAGGGCCATTGCTTCTCCCGCTGGGCTCTGTCCCCTGCCACCCCCGCCACCCCGTCCCACATGAACCCGGGGCCCATAGTCGCTGTCCTGCCTGGCTGTGGGGCCAGCTCGGCTTTGAGGGAGCTGCAGCCACGGAGGTGAGAAGAGGCTATGGGATGCGGCCTCCCAGGGTTTGAAGTGTGGTGTTCATTCCCCAGTAACAGGGCGGCCTCCAGGGTCTAAATGTAAGCCGGCTCTGCCCCCGCTCATTCTCCCTGCTGGGTATGCGTGATGGCTTAGGTCAGAATGTATCTTCAACTAGGGAGAGCCGCACATAGCTCCATCCAGTCTAAACACATCTGCATAGACATCGGGAGCGGTGTGTGTCCTGTGAATGTTCCTGGATCTCTGGGATGCAGTCCTCAAGACGGCTGAGGAACGGAGAAGTAAAGGTCCGCAGTACCTACACCCTACAGGTGCAGGTTGGCTGTAGGTATCCGAAGAGCTTCCTGTAGTTACAACGAGCTGGTCCATCCCCTGCCATTCGAGGCGTTTGGGATTCACAGATGCGGTGGGAGGTTGTGGAGTAAGGCCGAGGGATGGAAGGTGCAGCGCGGGGGTGTAGTCAGTGGTACTGTGACAGCATTATATGGTCAAAGGAAAAAGATCTCCAAACTGTGGCTGACGGAGAAGGGGTAGGAGGTGGGATGGATTGGTGGGGGATGTGATACTGATTAATCAACATGTTTTAGGCCCTCCCCCTCCCCCCACTTCTTCAGGTAACCGGGCGTGTTTGATCAACACCAGATTTGCTGCTTGAAAGGTTTTTTATTTTGTTGTTCAGAACAAGGACCTTAATTCTTCTCAGGAGTAAGAGAACCTCTCTGTTGGGTATACAGGATTCAGTTGGTCTAAGAAAACACAAACAGCACTCCCGTCTCCAGACTTGTTTACACAGAAAACTGAACCCGTGGCTGGCATGGGAACCTGCGGCCTGTCCTGGGCATTGTTTTTTGCGATGTGCCCCGACCCTCCTCCCTCTCCCCACAACCTCCCCCCACATACCTTCAGAATGGGAACTTCCTCTGGACCAAGGGATTGAATCGGGTTGGGGTGACCACAGGACTTGGTCGCCAGCTGAGGATAGGATTATTTAATTTTATAAAATGATGGCTGTGAGATTTACTCCCAAGTGGCCTAATAAAATGGCGCGGAAAATAATCAGGGTCTCGGGTGAACAGAACCTAGCAGTAGTTGTTGTAGGCCCGGGTCTGCGGATCACAGCACTGAGCCGACCCCGGCCCCTGGGGGGAGGGGGGCTCTGAGCTACGCACGCCTGGCAGAAACAAACCACCACCACCAGGCGGCAAATCTCACTGTCCTCTCCTGGGTCTGATGGATTGGGTGCCTTCTAAGGCCTAATGAGCCTCACTTTGTACAGTAAATTTGCTGAGAAATCAAAAAGTATTTAAAAGAAAGTTTCCTGCTTTTTCCTAATGAGCAAGGTAAGGATTTATGGTGTGCAGGGAGGAGGGAGTCTGGCTGCCAGGGCCAGTGTGGAGGCCAGCCTCTTACCACACTCCAGCTTGAGCTCCCTCCTGCATTTGGGGGGTTCGGAGCGCTTCGTTGCAGGAGTATAGAGACACGCAGTTAGGGAGTGAAAAAACGCCATTTGGTTCGGAGCAGATGGCTGGCTAGGGGGCTGATGGCGTCTAAAGGCGTGTCATCCCCCTTCAGCCTGAATCCCTAAGGGCTCCCCTTGTCTTCCCAATCAATGAAAATTAAAGTGCAAAGAAAGGATGAATAGTTGGACCTCGAGTCTCTCCTTTGTTCATCTCAGCTACTGGTGTGCAGGAGTTAAACTACAACAGGCCCCTACAGAAACCCAGAAGTTAAACAGTCTCCCGTTAGCTCAGCTTTGAAAGGGAGAGGGGGAGAGGGACCAGCATGAGGTGGGGGAAGAGGGAGAGAGGGAAAGAGAGAGAGAGAAGGAGGAGGAGGAGGAGGAGGAGGAGAAGGACGATGGGGAGGAGGAGGAGAGAGGAGGAAGAAGAAAAAGAGGAAAGAACAGGAGGAGGAGGAAGGAGAAGAAAAGGGCTTTCTGCTTGATTTCCCCAACACAGAATCGCGTGGCATAAATTAAGTTGGAAAAGAATGAACGCTTTGGGCAGGATTCTGATGGATTTTACGATGCCTTTCAGTTCCGCTTTGCCGCTGTAATCGAGAAATCTGTGCCACGTCAATTTAACAAATACTTGATACTGAGGGGGGTTTGTTAAAGATTTGGGGCAAGTCTTTCCCCCCCAAGGTTTAAGCCCTTGCGCGTGGAACTTTTTATTTCCAGTTTTCTAAACAGGCATTCAAATGAGACTGTTTCCCACTTCCATTTTCTAATTAAAAGGTTCCTGAAATTTCATTTCTTAATGAAATCTACTCTTGGTCTCAGAGGCGCAGAAGATTTAAAGCTCACATTCCTTTCTTCTTTTGTGGCTCCCCTGCTCCTGGAACCCTCTCACCTCCCCCCACCTCTCTCTCTCCCCCCATCTCCCTCTCCCTCTCTCTCTCTCTCTCTCTCTCTCTCTCTCTCTCTCTCTCTCTCACACACACACACCAGCTTCTAGGCTGTAGAGAGCAAAGTTCT
Organism: Nasua narica; assembly: GCA_028533885.1. Taxonomy (NCBI): domain Eukaryota; kingdom Metazoa; phylum Chordata; class Mammalia; order Carnivora; family Procyonidae; genus Nasua; species Nasua narica. The sequence continues at coordinate 226,237 of CM052802.1, forward strand.
CAGAAATTAGCTTTCAGAGGAAACGTGGATGTAGTGAAGAAAGGATGCAGACACTAGGTGGCAAGATTAAATTAGGATTCATGCTGACCCAGCCCTGTGGGGATGTAGCACACCCTTACAAAGTCCGCAAAGGGTGGCCACACTGGGATTGCTACCATCCTGGGGGGGGCAGTATCTTTGAAGTCTCCATTTGTTCTGAACCAAACAGTAGGGGTTCTGCTGGAGTCCGAGCCTGCCTTTCTCACCTCACCCTGCACATTACTTCTGACTAATTCTTTGCTTCTCTACGAGGCAGCCGTGGAAAACCTGAAGTGTACAGATCTGCCAATCTGGAAACTTTACAGGTATTTGTGAGCTAAGGAAACAAGGGTCTTGTTGCCTAACAGCCAGAGGGATGGCCGTGGTTGACCTCACCAAGTGATTTTGGGATTGCCCTTTACAGGGGTTTTACTTGGTATTTCCCCTCTTCCTGTGCACAGCTTGATGCTGCATGATCTCCACACCTGCTGCAGTGGAAGTCCCATTTTGCCGGGACTGCTCCAGCTCCCACCAATAAGGGGGCTGTAGCACACGGGGGGCGGGGGGAGGGAGGCCGTTGGGGCCAGGCACCCTGGGGCTGTGCCACCAAGGGAGTGACGTTTACTCCGATAGTCACACCTTCCATCCTAATGAAGCTGCCTAGGTGCTGGGGGAGGGGGAGGAGAGCAGACAGGGCTGGGAAAGAGACCTCGAAGTGCGCCGGCATCAAGCTGGGTGCCGGAGTAGGAGTCTATGCCCCACCTTATTCTGCATTGAGCCTGAAAGCATGAGAGCAATTTAGACAATTCATTGTGTGATACGTGTGTTCTCAGCCCTCCCAATAAACTCATTTCCCTTTAAAAAAATGAAAACAAAAGTTCTAGTGTCTGATGGACGTGTAAGAACCTAATAAGGTGATGGCTGTGTAAAGATTTCGGGTCGGGGGGGCTGGGCTGGAGGGTCTTTAGAACATGTGCCGGACAGTGTTGCAGAGGCCGCGGCGCGCGCGGAGGGGAGCTCTCTCTCCCGGCATTGTGCGGGGAGCAGGTGCGGTCTGCATTACCATACAGCTGAGCGCACAAAGAGCCACTGATTCAGCCTCGCACAATAACGGAGCGCCTTAATGACGGCCACGCGAACGACGCACACTAAACTCACTTTTTACCGAGCGGAGGGAGGCCGAGGGGGGAATACCCAGGAGAGAGGGGCTGGACACCCGGGAAAGGTGGTGGTGGCCGAGAATCGCTCGGGGAAGGACACGTGTGTGTGCGCGCGCGCTCGCGTGTGTGTGTGTACGCGGGGTGGGGTGGAGGACTAGTTGGTGGCGTCGGGATCTCCCTGCAGGGGCGGGAATCGCTCCCCGGACCCCGCCCCCACTAGCGGTCTCAGACCGGTGCAGGGACACCGTGGGCGCGCGGAATCCGGGGTCCCCGGGGGCGCCGTGCTCGCCCCCAGCCCTGCCCTGCACGCGGGCTTTGCGCTCCCGGACGCAGAGCCGCGGATCTCGGCCGTTGGCTTGTCGGCGTCTGACCTTCCCAAAACTTCCCCAAACTGCCGCTGCGCTCGCCACCCTCTGCCCTTTTCTGCTCGCGCCCGCCGCTTTCCTACAGTGCCCCAGACCCCCGGCCCCCGAGGCTCCTCGGGAGGAAGAGGCTGCCATGGAGAAGGGGCGGCCCCAGCGCCGCAAACCCCCGGACGAGGCCCGCGCGTGGAGACTGCGGGCGGACGCCGCTGCAGACTGGAGAGTTTCCCAGGCCGCGTCCGGCCGCTCCAGGCCGGCTGCACTCGGCGGGGCTGGAGGCGCCGCGCCGCCCCCGCGCGTCCCCGCGCGTCCCCGCGTGTCCCCGCGGGCCTCCGCGGGCCTCTGCGGGCCTCCACGGGCCTCCGCGGGCCTGCGGCCTGCGGGAGAGCCAAGGGGCCGGGGCGGTGGCCCCCGCCTCGGGAGCGGAGACGATTCTCGCGGCGAACATTTTGCAGGAATGTAAATGAGCGCGTTTTGTGTGGTGCCGAGGAAGGCGGGGGGCTGGGGGCGGGGGCAGAGGAGGGCCGGGGCGGGGAGGTGTGGGGGCGGGGAGGAGGTTGCACATTTTACAGCTCACTGACCATTTGGCGATCCATTGAGAGGAGGGTTTGGAAAAGTGGCTCCTTTGTGACAGCTCTCGCCAGATTGGGGGGCTGCTCATTTGCATCTCATTAGCCATGCGGGCGGCCGGCTGGATATAAGGGCAGCCAGCGCCGGCGAGCGCAGACCTCGGCGCGCACCCGCGGAGAGCGGCCGGGCCGGGCGCGCAGAGGACGCGGAGCCGTGGCGCAGCGCCTCCGCCCGCCACCCGCCACCCTGCGCTCGGACCCCGTGCTGTTGACGTGGATGGCACCGGCTGGGTTCTTCGAGAAGACAAGTGTCTCCGCGGGGGCGCAGGGGACACGAGTTCAGGACGCTCCTGGAACGACCGCCGCCGCCGAGTGACACGGGCCCGAGCCGCAGGGCGCGCCGCGCACCCCCGCCGCCGCCGCCGCCGGGCGTCCCTGCGCGCGCTCCGCTGGGGCCCCGGGATTATCGCCTCGCCGGTGGGATTTCCAGACCGCGGCTTTCTAATCGGACTCGGAGGAAGCCTCGGCAGCTCTTTGGGAATTAAGCTGAATATCTGGACGCTTTCTCTCTCCCTCTTTTTTTTTTTCTTCCTTCAAAGAAGCTTGAGACAAAACCAGGAAGCAGAGGACGCTTACCTCCTCGTGTATCCGACGAAGGAGGAGGAAAACCGAAAGTTGCGGCTGCACTAGCAATCTCTCCGAGCGAGCCCTCTTTCTCGTGCATCCCCAGAGTTGCCGTCACCACCGAAGGGCGGATCTGAAGAACCGCGGCCTCGGAAAGAGAGCCGAGCTCCTGAAGAAAGAAGTCCTGATTATCCCAGCCTGGGGCCAAGCGGCGGCACTTTCCTGCCCACGCTCCTCGGGGCACGGCCACCCCCTTGCACTCCTTGCTGTTTTAAGAAGAGGAAAGAGGGGCCCAGAAGACCGAGCGAGTCCCGCGCTGCACCATGGGCTGCCGGTGCGCCCTAGCCCTCGCCGTGGTGTCAGCCCTGCTGTGCCAGGTAAGTTGTGAGGTTAGGGTGTACGGGCCCGGCGGCCAGGTGGGTTGTCAGTGGGGGTACCCCGGAGGGGACCGGGGGCGCAGGCCGCGCGCCGACAGAGCGGCGGAGAGCGGGGCCCGCGACGCAAGCTGTCAACCCGCGAGGGAAGCCCAGAGCGCGGGCCGGCGCCCTCACGTCCGCGCCCTCACCCCCGCAGGTCTGGGGCTCCGGGGTGTTCGAGCTGAAGCTGCAGGAGTTCGTCAACAAGAAGGGGCTGCTGGGGAACCGCAGCTGCTGCCGCGGGGGCGCGGGGCCGCCGCCGTGCGCCTGCAGAACCTTCTTCCGCGTGTGCCTCAAGCACTACCAGGCCAGCGTGTCCCCCGAGCCGCCCTGCACCTACGGCAGCGCCGTCACGCCGGTGCTGGGCGTCGACTCCTTCAGCCTGCCCGACGGGGCCGGCGCCGACCCCGCCTTCAGCAACCCCATCCGGTTCCCCTTCGGCTTCACCTGGCCGGTGAGCGCTGCACCTGCGGGCCGGGCGGGGAGGGAGGGGAGGGGAGGGGGCGCCGGCGGCGGGCCAGCCCCGCTTGCGGCTCGTCGGGGGGGGGGCGCAGAGGGGTCTGCGGGGCGGCGGCAGAAGGGGCCAGGCCTCGAGCCTTGCCTCCACGCCCAGAATGCCCCTGGAACGGCAGAAGAGTGACAGCCGGGGTCTGGCGAGGACCTGGTCTCTGGCCTTCGTACCTAGCCCCCAAGTCAGTGAGCCCCTTCACGTGGGCGAATTCTCCGTTCCTTGTCCCTAGACGGGGTGGGTGTGGAGCCACCCTGGTAGCGTGACAGCCCCTGGCCCTCTCTGTGTCATCCGGGCCCCCCAGACTGGCAACAACTCCCTCCAGCCCTTTGCTCCTGCCAGGCCTTTCTCTTCTCCTCTCCTCTCCTCTCCTCTCCTCTCCTCTCCTCTCCTCTCCTCTCCTCTCCTCTCCTCTCCTCTCCTCTCCTCTCCTCTCC
>CM052802.1:230430-246480 GCA_028533885.1 Nasua narica
GACAGACCACACGGGTCTAATGGGGAGGCACTTAATGACTTGGTTGTCCCCAGTGCCTCGGTTTGGGCTTTGTTTTTTTAACATTTCTGTTGTATCTGAGGTCCCCTCCCCTTTTCTTCCAGGGCACCTTTTCCCTGATCATTGAAGCTCTCCACACAGATTCTCCTGATGACCTCACAACAGGTAAAAACAAGCCCCAGACCCCAAAACTGAGTGAACTGCTTCCCCAGTTAGTGTGTATTTGATCTCCTGTCTCCCCCAGAAACAAGCTCCTATACCGCTCATTCTGCAAACTCCTGCCTGAGATGCCGGTGGAGGGTCCTCTGCCTCCTCCCCCTGCATTACATGTCAGTTGCAGCTTCCCCAGGGTCCCAAGCCTCTGGGTTCTTAGTCAGAACCAATGGGGGCATTCTCTTCCTACAGAAAACCCAGAAAGACTCATCAGCCGCCTGGCCACGCAGAGGCACCTGACGGTGGGCGAGGAGTGGTCTCAGGACCTGCACAGCAGCGGCCGAACAGACCTCAAGTACTCCTACCGCTTTGTGTGTGATGAGCACTACTACGGGGAGGGCTGCTCTGTCTTCTGTCGACCCCGAGATGATGCCTTTGGCCACTTCACATGCGGGGAGAGAGGGGAGAAAGTCTGCAACCCTGGCTGGAAAGGCCAGTATTGCACTGAACGTAAGTTCCTGCTTCCCTCCCCCACCCGCTTCCAGGCAGCGGGGAGTATTCTATAAGCTGGTGGGATCCTGGGATCTCAGCACTGGAGTAAAGCTCTGGTGGGGAAACCGAGGCCAGAGAGTGGGGGGTGGGTGGGCGGGGACTTGCCAAGACCTCCCGGCTAGCCAGTGGCAGGGTTGGGGTCAGCCCAGACATTTTAACTTCCGCTATGGGAAGCTGCCTTTCTTAATCAGGGAGGATTTGGGAGACAGGGCCAGGGGTCAGGAAGTAAGCCTGAGGGAGAGGGAGGGGAGGAAGGAAGGGAGGAACAGAGAGGAGAGTTCGTGTGCGTAGGGGCGTGCTTCAAACCAGTTCTCTTTGCTGTGACAGTGTCTTGTTGGAAGAGGGCTTCGTTTCTCTCCAGAGTTGGCGTGCTTGGCCTCTTCCCAGAGTGAGCGTATTTGCAAATGTTCTGTGTGATGCACACACATATCGTTAGTGACATTTTCACTCGTGGGGTCTGTGGACAGGAGATAATGTGTGTTGAGGCCTGGGTCTGCAAGGGCTCCGTGGGGAGGGGCCCGCCCGCCGGTGTTGGGCCCTGTGCCCGTGGGCTTGTGTGCTGCCCACACAGCACCCTGCCGGGCGAAGAAATACCTTCACAGGAATGAAACAGGCCCCGCCGGCCCCATTATCCGGTGTTCTGGGGGGCGCTGCCCCGGCTGCAGGAAGCTTGCGGGGGTTGTGCTGGCTCCTGGGCCCGGTGCAGCTCGGTAGGCCTCTCTCCAGCCTGCTGGGGGTTCTCACAGCCAGGTATCGGTTTTCCCTCTAGTCAGGGGTGGAGTGGGTCCTGGAGCTCCTCCGAGGGCCGTGGGGGTTTCCTTGCCCTGCCCTGCCCTGTAGCAGGTGACCCTCCCGTCCATCTCCGTAGGCCCAGAACTCCTTGCCTGCGAGGTGCAGTTTCCCAGTTTTGATGGGCCCTGGGGCTGAGGGTAGGTCTTCCTGTCGGCGGCATTGTTTTGAGCCCCGCCTGGGCCTGAGCTGACTGTGTTTCTTACAAACTTGCGGAGCAGCTTGTGGACGAGTTTCATAAGCCGGTGAAGGCAGCCAGCTCAGCCTCGGCCCCCTCCCCCCTCCCCGCAGGGACCTCTGGCCTGCCTGCTGCCTCGCCTCCGTGCTCTCCTCCCTCCTCTTCTTCGCCGCAGGGTAGCCAGAAACTTAAACTTTTTTCTTCTTATTCAAACACCGGAGTCTCTCCCCGCCCCCAGCGAGCGCGTGCCGTCGATTAGATCTCTCTGGGGATGGGCGGCAGGAACGCACGCCGGCTCCCATTGGTGGGGAGGGCGTGCACGGGCACGCGCGTCGGTGCGCGCGTGTGTGCGTGTGCGTGTGCACACGCGGGGGGTGTGGGGGCGAGGGGGCGGGGAGCCGGCATTGTTGCGCTGGGGCAGCTGCTGGGGGAGCAGAGACAATAGAGCAGCTGTCTCGCCCTGGTACTCTGCATACCAGCTGTCCACCCTTATCTACACACACACTTTCTGGGTATTAAGAGGTGGAGCTTTGTGCAGAGAATTGGGAAGTGGGGGCGGAGGGGGAAGGACTTCTGACCCTCTCAGAAGAAAAGGGGATGGGGTGGGGGCGGGGGCTTCCGTGCCCTTTTGTCCTGGAGCCACTGTGTTAAGAAGAATGCCGGTCCGGGGCTGAGCGGGGTCCGCGGTTACTGGGCAGGACGGGCAGTCCTCCGCGGATGGGAGGGGCCCAGCTGGGGTCGCCGGTGGAGCGGGACAGGTTTGGTGTTCCCCACGTGGGGCGGCAGCCCCCGTGATGTTGGGGGCACTTGGGGCGGGGCTTGACCGTGTGTTCTCTTTGCGCTTAGCGATCTGCTTGCCAGGATGTGACGAGCAGCACGGGTTTTGTGACAAGCCCGGGGAATGCAAGTAAGTCTGCGAAAGTGCTTCCTCCCTTTCCCGGTCACCCTTTTACACCCGGTCTGTTTCTAAAGCTGCACTAGGTGCTCGTTTGAAAACCCTGGTAGATCAGCGGACTGTCGGGTCGGAGCTCTAGTGTGGTGTCTCTCCTTAGCGAATCTCTAGGGACGCGGAGGGTCGTGGGGTGTCAGTGCCCGAAGCGCCCTGGTGCACATGGGGACTGACAGGTAGCAGTTGGCAAGGAGCTGGCAGAGAAAATGAGTCCACGCCAGGGTTCTTGAACATCGTGCACATTAGGAGCATCCGGGGAGTCTCTAGGAACATGGTCCCAGGGGTCCTGACGCCCAGAATCCAGACCCCCTGAGGCTTCGGTGTGTCGGAAAGCCCCCAGGGAGATGCCAGCGTCTGCCTCGTTTGTGAAGACGGTGCTCGGGAGCCGGTGGCGCGTCTGACTGTGCTGCCTCCTCCTAGGTGCAGAGTGGGCTGGCAGGGCCGGTACTGCGACCAGTGCATCCGGTACCCGGGCTGTCTCCACGGCACCTGCCGGCAGCCGTGGCAGTGTGACTGCCAGGAGGGCTGGGGCGGCCTCTTCTGCAACCAGGGTGAGCCCCTCCCCATGCAGCAGCCCCGGGCTTCCCCGGCCTCCCGAGGACTCCCAGGGTGACCCTGCGCTTGCCCTCTCCTCCCGCTTCTCCCCCCCCAGACCTGAACTACTGCACACACCACAAGCCCTGCCGGAATGGGGCCACCTGCACCAACACGGGCCAGGGCAGCTACACCTGCTCTTGCCGGCCGGGGTACTCGGGGCCCAACTGTGAGGCCGAGACCGACGAGTGCGGCCCCAGCCCCTGCAGGAACGGAGGCAGCTGTACGGTGAGTCCAGCCCCTCCCGGACGGGGGCCCGGGTTCGCTCCGGACGGCGTGGGCCCCTCGGAGCGGCCTGCGAGAGCCCTGTCTCTTCTCCACGACACAGGATCTCGAGAACAGCTTCTCTTGCGCCTGCCCGCCTGGCTTCTACGGCCGCATCTGTGAGCTGAGTGCCATGGCGTGTGCCGACGGCCCCTGCTTCAACGGGGGGCGGTGCTCGGACAACCCCGAGGGAGGCTACACCTGTCGCTGCCCCGGGGGCTTCTCCGGCTTTAACTGTGAGAAGAAGGTGGACTCCTGCAGCTCTTCACCCTGTTCTAATGGTAGGAGGGCAGCCCCATCCGCTCGGAGGCTTGGCAAGTGCTCAACACTGATAAGAACGCACTAGAAAGCACATGCGTTTAATTTCAACCCAAGCCCGGCGTTTTGCTCCCCCGAGTTTACGGAGCCTTTGAACTAAACAGTCAGAAACTCTTCACAGAGATTGTATCCGTGGGTCTGGAAACGCTCAGGGAGCAAGGAAGGCAGGCAGGAGTGCGGAGTCTCACGTTCTGCGGGGAAGGCCTGAGGCGAGAGCCCAGATGACTGGTCCAGGTCACGCGGCACCTCGGATGCCGAGTCGGGGCTGCGTCTCAGTGCACCGCGCGCCGATGGCAGCCCAGCCGCTCTGTCTTTGGAGGGAAGCCCGGCTCGGCTCTTTGACCCAAACGTCGCCCTCTGGTGTGTCTGTGTGTGTGCAAGTGTGGTCTGCTGACGGCCCCACTCTCGCGACCGTGGGTAGAGGGGCGACGCTGGGCCCCCGACGGGCCGGGCCACGAGAACCAAGGGAGAAGAGTCACGGTTCCTCTGCTTTCCTCGTGCCATCCAGAGGGCGTGGCCGTCCCGTGGGGCCGAGCTTTGCCTCCGGTTGGTTTCTGTCCGTGAACCGCCGGAGACGCCGGAGGCTTCCTTGGGAGAGGCCGACTAGCTGGAGGGTTAGCAGACTGGGCCTGGGAAGGACAGCGGTCTCTCCCCTCCCTCCTGTCTTCCTTTCTCTTTCTGTTCTCAACCCCGCTCTTCTCACCAACCGCGGAGCCAAGGGCAGGCCTCACTGGGGCTCCGTCGCCTCGTCTGCCACCTGGGCCCCTTGTGCGGTGTGGCGACGGCGCGCGTGGGATGTGCACGGCGCCGGCCGAATCACGGCCGCTCCAGACACACCAGCTGTCCGACTGCGGGTTTACCGAGCCAGGCCAGACTCCGCCCCGGGGCTTGTGTCCCAAGTGGCCGGCACCGGGTCCAGGCCGCGGCCTGGCCGGCCTGTGTCGCGTCTCTGGGGCCTAACGCAGGGGCCGACACCGATGTGTCCTGTGTTCCAGGTGCACAGTGTGTAGACCTCGGCGACGCGTACCTGTGCCGCTGTCGGCCTGGCTTCTCCGGGAGGCGCTGCGAAGACAACGTGGACCGTTGTGCCTCCTCCCCGTGTGCCAACGGGGGCAGCTGCCGCGACGGCCCGAATGAGTACTCGTGCACCTGTCCCCCCGGTTACACAGGCAGGAACTGCAGTGTCCCGGTCAGCAGGTGTGAGCACGCGCCCTGCCACAATGGGGCCACCTGCCACGAGAGGGACCGGCGCTACCTGTGCGAGTGTGCCCGGGGCTACGGGGGCCCCAACTGCCAGTTCCTGCTGCCGGAGCCCGCGCCGGGCCCCGTGCTGGTGGACCTCTCCGAGAAGTACGTGGAGGGCCAGGCCGGGCCCTTCCCCTGGGTGGCCGTGGGCGCCGGTGTGCTGCTGGTGCTCGTGCTGCTGCTGGGCAGTGCCGCCGTGGTGGTCAGCGCGCGGCTGCACAAGGCCCGGCCCACCGCTGAGCCCCGCCGCGGGGAGACGGAGACCATGAACAACCTGGCCAGCTGCCAGCGGGAGAAGGACATCTCCGTCAGCGTCATCGGGGCCACGCAGATCAAGAACACCAACAAGAAGGTCGACTTCCACGGGGACCATGGGGCAGAGAAGAACGGTCTCAAGGCCCGCTACCCCGCCGTGGGGTACAACCTGGTGCAGGACCTCAAGGGGGACGCCGCCGCCGCCGTCAGGGACCCTCCCAGCAAGCGGGACCCCAAGGGCCCGCCCCAGGGCCCTGCAGCGGAGGAGAAGAGTGCCCCAACGCTCAGGGGGTGCGTGCGGTGGGCCGGGAGGGGGCCCCACGCTCGGGGCGCTGCGGGCCGTGGCCGGGGGCCCGCTGGTCATGTTCGGAGCGATCTTCACAGGCTTATCGCGGTTCTTTTCTCTTCCCCTTCTAGCGGAGACGCGTCCGAAGGGAAGAGGCCGGACTCCGTGTACTCCACTTCGAAAGACACAAAGTACCAGTCGGTGTACGTCATCTCGGAGGAGAAAGATGAGTGTGTCATAGCGACTGAGGTCAGTGTGCGGCACGAGGGGCGGCGGCGCTCCGGGTCTGGCCTTGGGACGGAAGTGGGCGGACGGGTCGGAGGCTGCTGATCTCTCTGCCGCTAACCCTCCCGTTCTATCCTGTGGGCCCTCCAGGTGTGAAATGGAAGTGATATGGCAAATCCCCGTTTCTCTTAAAAATAAATAAAATTCCAAGGATCTATGCCCCAGTGGATGCTGCTTGAAAGAGGAAAGGGAGACCCACGGACTGCTGCTGAGAGCCGGCCCGGACGGAGCCGGTTCTCTCCCGGAGGTCGGCCAGGGCGCCGCTCGGGCTGCGGCTCGACAGCGTCCGAGGGGCCTGTTGCACTGCCTTTTCGGGTGTTTCCATTGCACTATGGACGGTTGCTTTTTAAAAAGTATATATTTAAATGAGTGGACTTACTGCATAAGAAGTGTGCACTGCCTGAAGTGTGTATCTTGGATTCTTATGAGCCAGTCCTTTCTTGAATTAGAATCGCGAACACTGCCTTTATCGTCCTTTTTGATACTAAAATGTGTTTTTTCTAGGTGGAAAAAATGTGTGTTATTTTTTGGACTTGTAAAAATATTTTTCATGATATCTGTAAAGCTTGAGTATTTTGTGATGTTCATTTTTTATAATTTAAATTTTTGGTAAATATGTACAAAGGCACTTCGGGTCTATGTGACTATATTTTTTGTATATAAATGTATTTATGGAATATTGTGCAAATGTTATTTGAGTTTTTTACTGTTTTGTTAATGAAGAAAATCCTTTTTAAAATATTTTTCCAAAATAAATATTATGAATGACATCGAGAGGTGTGTCTCCTCAGCGATCCCCGGAGTGGAGCTGGGCTCCCTCCCTGAGCCCAGAAATGGCTTCCAACCCGACTCTCGACTCTCCCGGGAACGTGTCTGCCCCACCAGCTGACGGGAAGAGGCTTTGCTCACTCTTCCGCCCGCCTCCCAGAGCCAGAGCCGTCCACGGTCACCGTCAGGGCAGCCCCGGGAGAGGCCGAGTGTGGCCCCTGAACTCCCTGGGAGTGTCACCAGCGCACGCGTTTGATGGGTGCCAAGGACCCTCAGAGCTGGTCACCTTTCGGAGCCTCTGTCTTTAAGGGACAGGAACAAAGCCTCATTCGGGATCAAATGCCCGTGAGACACTTGTGTATCGCCATGGAAAAGGCTCTTTGTCTCAGAATAATACTTATTCATCCGTTGGTTTATGGGTTACTTCCAGTCAATTCAAAAGAGTTAGTTGCCTTCTCACTCAACAGTTGTGGGGGGACAGCTCGCAGTGAGACACTGAGTGATGACGACCGGCGGGGTAAGCCCTCCCTGGGGCAGTCCGGAGCCGCTGGGGTCCCTCACCTTACGGCGGTCCCCGCTGAGGGCTGTGGACGTGAGCTCACTGCTCGGGTTTGCATGCGACGCAGTCAGGCTCCAGACCCCAGTTTACTCACTGGGGTCTCGTTACCCACTGGGGTTGTTATTCATGGTCAGAAACTCAGCGTCTGGCTGAACGCCGGTCTCGGAGAGCTCGTGGACCCCTCACGGGCACGGGCGGTCTGGGGGTTCCGAAGGCTCGGGGCCCGCCGTCTGCTCCCTAAGACGACAAGCCCGTGTTGGGACAGGCGGTTTATTTCTGGGGTCAGAGGGGAACAGGCAGAGGAGCAGAACTTCCTGGTCCAACGGAAGGGAGAGCACAGAGGCCCGCTGTTGGCTCTGTCTAATGTCGACCGCAGGCCCCCCACCACCGGCGCTTACCGGAACCTCGGAAACGGCGGCGGCGTCTGGGGAGGAGAGGGCGGCACGCACGCGTTAGCCATCCACATGGCCACGCTGACGTGCACAAACGCGGGGGACCCACGAGACAGCACCGGGTGGCCCAAGGGCACAAGCGAAGCCTCAGGACGCCCCGCGCTGGTGCTCCCGGATCCGACCCCACCTCCCGGCCCCCTCACCCCCCCCAACCCCCGCTGGCCCTTGGGAAGAGCCCCTGACAGGCAGGGCTCCGGGGGAGGGATTGCTCCGTGGAAGGAAGGCAGGGGCGCAGCCAGAGGGTGAGTGGGGCAGAGTCAGGCCTCTGGACCTCCTCCGCCCTTGGCCTCCGCCCACTCCCAGCCAGGGCACTGTGCGGGTTAGCGGCCTGGTCTGGAGTCACGGACGGAGCCCCAGCGTTGCTGTCACGAGTCAGGGTCTGGGGCAAGAGCAGGGAGACCTTGTGCCCGGGACGCTTGCGGGCCTGGAGTCACACTTAGTGCCGCCCTTCTACTCTCAGAAGCCGACCGACCCTGCTCGGCTCCGGCAAGTTACCCTGAAACCAGGGTGACAGGTAGGGGCTCCCCAGACCGGGGTGTCCAGAGAGGGCTCCTTGGAGGCTGACACGCGGCGACGAGTTGGTAGGGTTGGGTAGGGTGGCCAGTCGATGGGAAATCACGTCCGAGGTCTCAGCCTCAGGGAGGGTGGGGAGCTGGGAGCCAGTGGCCAGTGTGCCTGGAGCGGAAGTGACGCAAGAAAGTCAGGGTCCAAGTGAGGAATTTTGAACTTGATGCCGGAAGCAGTCCGATGCTTTGCCGGTTTTGATCGCGGGTGACATGTCAGGTTTGTGCTTTGGGAAGCGCCCGGTGGCCTGTGGACAGTGAGACGCGTGTGACCCTGTTCTGTGGAGACCCTCAGTGTCGGCCTCTCTCCTAGGCTCCGGGAGCGCCGGGACGGCAGGCAGGGCCTGGGCCCGAACCTGGGACTCAGGCACCAAAGCCCCTACGCAAACCAATTTGCTGGGTTTCATCTGAACGTGCAGACGTGGAAAACAGCCCAGAAGCCCCTCGCCACAGGCATGTCGTCCTGGAAACACGGCCTGGTGGAGGCGTCGTCTGCCTCACGCGAGTGTGCGTGTGCCTGTTCACTGGTAACACGTCTCAGTGTGCGGGCTGCGCCTCGGGCGCGGAGGAGGAGGGCAGGCCCCACCAACCCCGCCATGCGCCTGGCGACCAGCTGCGACGGCGGCCCTTCCTGTCTCGCGTCCCCGCTGCCCGGAGCCGCCCACGGGCCTCGCCCCTTCTCCGCTCATTCTGAGGCCAATTCCAAGTTCCAGAGGTAACAGTGTCTCATCCGTAAGAATTTCAGGTTTGTCTCTAAAAGTTAAGGGCTCTTTTTTGTTTAATTTAACAGCAATAACCTCTCACATCTAAAAAGACTCTATGAGTCTACTTAAATACCATGAAAATGCCTAGTCGGAGTTTGCATTCCTCCAGCCGCCGAGTGAACGTTTGTAAGTGAGTCTCTCCCCACTCGCAGTCTCCCCGCCCTTTCCACCCCTGTCTGTCTTCGCCTTGTGCCCAGTGGTGTCCTCACTGTGTCCTTCTGTCCTGCCAGTCCTGTAAATTGGTAACTAGATCAAGGGATCTGGTCAGATCCGTGTTCAATTTTCTTTGCAAAAAGACCTCGTCAGTGGTGGTGGTGGCCTCCTACTTGGTGAGCCTGCGTCAACAGTGTGAAGTGAATCGTGGGGTTCCGAGTGAAGGCTTCCTGGGCCGCCATCAGGCGTTCGCACAGGCGATCCTGTCTGCACCCTGGCAACTACGCGTTGCTTTGAGGCTCACGACACGCCGTTGGAAATGCGGCCGCTGCTGTCCTCCGCTGAAGGGAACCGGGCTCCCCAGAAAGAGGCCAAGCTGGAGCAGAGAGGGGGCAGGGGCCGCGTCTGGGGGCACGGGGACCCTGCCTAGATCTATGACAGGGAGCGCCAAGGCAACGATAGGAACAGAGCGCAGCCCCCGCAGTGAGGGGTCATCCAGGAGCCCATCCGCTGGGGCCATTGCCGTCATGAGAATTCCTCCTGCTATCCTTACAACATTTCTGGAAGTCTACAATCATGTCCCGATGAAACGTTAGAGGGAACAAGTCTCGGGAAAAGCACGTATGCCTCACCTCACTTGTTGGTCTCCCTGAAGCCCCAGGGAGGCTGGCGGGCTGGCGGGGAGACCCCGGCCTGGGCTCGTGTGGGCCTTTGCTCCTAGGCGGCCACGACCCCACCCCAGGGTTCTTCCAGGACCAGGAAGCTGCTCTCATTGCTGCCAGGGCAAGGTTGCTCCTTCCCTCCTTGTTCCTGGCCGGGGACCTGCGGACTCGGCTGGGAGCCGTGGTCCCGGCCTGAGGGTGAGTCCCCGCGGGCCCCCCAGTGCCCATGAGTTCGCCGCGTGCGCCTGACGTCCTGCTGCGGGGGACATAACGCCGGAGGGACCATCTGTACACGTCAAATTAGAGTGTCTGTTAAAGACTTGATTCACCTGTTTGTGACACAGAGAGAGAGCCCACGAGCGGGCGAGCAACAGAGGGAGAGCGAGAAGCTGACGCGGGACTCGATCCCAGGACCCCGGGACCATGACCCGAAGGCAGACACTTAACTGACCCCCCAGGTGCCCCGTAAACATGAGATTAAAACGTCAGTCTCAGGAGGGACTCGGGGAGCCTCATCCAGCAGATCTAGTTCTCAGAGCTGCTCCTTAGGCATTTTCCCGCCCCAGAGGAAAGATCGAGGCACTCCCTGATTTTATAAGAAGGTTGGGGAGATGATGCTGAGATTATCTTTAAGTTCCTTGAGATTCTTTTATGGGATGGGCTTCGCATATTCCATATTCTTGAAAGTAGATGAGCTCTTCAATGTGTTATCCACATCAGGTCACTTCTGAGAGTAGAAGGGCGGCACTAAGTGTGACTCCAGGCCCGCAAGCGTCCCGGGCACAAGGTCTCCCTGCTCTTGCCCCAGACCCTGACTCGTGACAGCAACGCTGGGGCTCCGTCCGTGACTCCAGACCAGGCCGCTAACCCGCACAGTGCCCTGGCTGGGAATGGGCGGAGGCCAAGGGCGGAGGAGGTCCAGAGGCCTGACTCTGCCCCACTCACCCTCTGGCTGCGCCCCTGCCTTCCTTCCACGGAGCAATCCCTCCCCCGGAGCCCTGCCTGTCAGGGGCTCTTCCCAAGGGCCAGCCCGGGGCGGAGTTGGGGGGGGGGGGTTGTGAGGGGGCCGGGAGGTGGGGTCGGATCCAGGAGCACCAGCACGGGCGTCCCGCTTGTGCCCTTGGGCCACCCGGTGCTGTCTCGTGGGTCCCCGCGTTTGTGCACGTCAGCGTGGCTGTGTGGATGGCTAACGCGTGCGTGCCGCCCTCTCCTCCCCAGAAGCCGCCGCCGTTCCCGCCGGTCTGTGCTCCTTGAAGTCAGGAGGACAGGGAGGCTGCGGAGTCTTCGGCTGTCGCCCGTGCCAGCCAAGGAAGAGGCTCCTGGAGTTCACCGTCCCAACCTGGCTCCTGGAGTTCACCGTCCCAACCTGGCTCCTGGATTTCACCGTCCCAACCTGGCGGGCTGGCGGGCGCGGAGTGCTGAGGAACAGAGAGAAAGCAAATGTTTTGGGATGCGATCACAGAACGGAAAGTGGAGGTGGCGTCGGCGGCGCTCGGCGCAGGAGGGGCCCCGGGCCAGCAAGCCTGTCTTCCCGGAGGAGTCCCTGGTCCTGGGCTGAGATTCTCAGGCCTCCGTCCTGGCTCAGTCCCAGTTCACAAGGCACAAACTCGCCTTCTGTCCCGATGCTGCCGAGGGCCCTGGGGCAAGCACGCATGGCCGGGCGGGCACTGCAGGGTGAGGCAGTCACGGTAGCATGAGGTTTCCTGGGCGTCTGCACAGATGTGTGCCCCGGCGAGAAGAAGCAGGTTTCAGCAAAGAGCCTGTGGAGCGTGGGCACTCACACCCTCCGTTCCCGCCACAGGGTTCGTCCCTAGAGCCGAGGGGCTGTCTCTATCACAACCGCTATTTCGGGTGGTCTTCCCAGCAGCTCCGTTCCAACAGCCCGGAGGGGTTCCTGCCGGCGGGGACCCTCCAGCTCTGAGCAGGCGGCCTGGGACGTGCGGGGTCTGCGGCCCCTCCCCGGTGCAGGCTGCGACTGGTGAGGCTGCGCAGCCGACTGGGGAGCCTCCTCTCCCGACCCCCACGCCCCACTTCCTGTAGCCGTCTTCTCTTCCCGCCCGTGGGGAGCGTGGCGGAGCAGGAGCTGCCGGTGGGGGTCCTGGACTCCGAAGCCACAGACCCAGGGAGCCGGGCCTTGGCCCTGGCAGGTGTGTGCGTGCATGCATGTGTGCGCACGCGTGCTCGTGTGTGTGTGCTCGTGCGTGTGTGTGTGTGCCTGTGCGTGATTCATGCATCTGGAGAGCAGATGGGGTCAGAGGTACATTCTTGGACTATTTCTTTTTTCCCAAATTTCTTTCCTTCTCCTTCTTGAAAAATATGAGTCTGGGTAACAAAATGCTTCCTGATTACTGGGGTAATTTTACCTTGAAACCCTAGGATAAAGTGAAACGTGCTTGTCAAACATCTGGCTGCCTCCTTCACGCGCTCTGTCTTTACCTGGAAAACTTGTCCCAAGTTTTCACACTTACGGCCACTGCGCTCTGTGCTGCGCCCCGGGCCGATAACGGGGTGAACGCTGAGGGAGAGGCCAGGTCGCGCCTAGGAGCTCGCGGGGAAAGACGGCGGACGCCTCCATCCCCCTCGTCCGAGCGCACAGAGGGTCCCGCTCCCTGAGGCTTGGGTAGAGCGTCCAGGAGGCCCACAGGTGTGAGTGGGGTCCCTCAGGCGGAGGGTTCCGTGCGGGGGTGCGGCTCTCCCACGTCGCCTCTCTCAACACCTGACCCCCCCGGGTCTTCTGTCTGAGAGACTGAACGGAGACTTGCCCCAGGAACTTCCCTTTAAACTTTTGTCATTCAAACCAACCGACCAATAAACAAAAAACTCCCCGATATTTCTAATTTCAGTTGGAGAAGGACCACGGAATTCTATTCCCCAGCTGTACCCTAACAAATTTGATCTTTCCCCTATTTCTAGACCTTTGGATTGTTTCTAAATTTTGGCAGTCTAAATAATAAATTATTGAACATTGTTACCTAAATCCTTGATTGTTTCGTTTTTTTCTTTATGATAAATTTCTAGAAGCAGAATTATATTGTCAAAGGGAATAAACATTATAAAGACACTTGTTATCTATTTATAAATTCCCACTAGAAAAATTTATAGCCCTACCAGCTGTTCTTTGCTAACAATATGCATTAGGGCTTTGAAATTTATTGACCAATTTGATGACGAGTGCATCCAGGTGATTTCCAGTGTAGCTCGTTGAACCGTGGTTGAAGCCCTTTCTATCTGTCGATTCACAGTCCTTCCGCTGCACTAATGGACACCACTGCGCATTAGTGAGGACCTACTGTGTGTCAGGGTTTTAAACAACATTGTTTCAGAGTTTCCGACATGCCTGAGTGAGTATAATCAGTTTCTTTTGTGGGGCGTAGATAGGCCACTGGCGTCACGGGGACCCCTCAAGGCCCTTGGGGACAGATGACCTTTCTTCTGGAAGGACGGGTGTCCCTTTGGGAATGTCCACAGGTCCTTGAGCATATTTCTAGCCAACACTTCCCAATGTCGGGTGTTCTTTCGTCTTCATTATTATGTTTTTATTGAATAGAATCATCTTTGTCTTTTTAAACAACTCCGAGGTACGACTTGCACACGGTTAGACGCGTGCACATACGGTTCACAGCCGGACGAGTGTTGAGAAGCTTGTGCACTCATGAGACCCACCCCACGGAGAAGACTGAGCGCGTGCCCGTCACCCCCAGAAGTGCCCTGTGGAGGGAGAGTCCCCTGCGCCCCCGTCAGCTGACCTCAGGAGTGAGGGGTTCTAAAAGCTCCCCGCAAAGGAACCTTCTCCTGCTGCGCGCCGGGAGCTTTACCTCTGCACTCCCGCGAGCCGGTGCCTCTCCCTTGCTCTGCTCGGAAACTGTGGGGTGGGATGGGGCCTCCCGAGGACCCTGTCCTTGCGGCCCTCGGTCTCTGCCCTGGTTGACTGTGGAGTCTCAGGCTCCGCCAGTCTTGGCTCAGAGAGTCCTGCTGCCCAGGTGCAGACGGCATCATCGGCTTCCTCCAGGGGGCTGACCCCTGGGCAGACGGCATCATCGGCTTCCTCCGGGGGGCTGACGCCCGCGGGGCTGGCGCGGGGGGAGCGCGGGCAGGAGCAGGGAGGGGCGAACTCTGCCACCGGCTCTGCAGGGAGATCCAGGAAGCGCCCTGAGGCCCCTGCTCCTTCCTGAGTCTGGGAAGCCCCACCTAGAAAAGGGTGGGGGGGGGCGGGGGGGGGATTGGCTGGGACCAGTTTGGGGAGGGAGGAAGGGGCTGGGGAGGCCCGGTGCAGCTCGTGTGGGTGGAACCAGGGACCTTTACAACTGTCCACCACGAGGCTCACAAAGGCCTGCGTTCCTCCTAACCCCTTCCCAGCCCAGCACCTTCCCGGTTGTTGGGGGAGAAAGGTGCGCTCGGAGCAAAACTACGCAGCTATTTACTTCCCTACAAACCAGAAGTCCTTCAGGTGACAATTCTCTCATTTCTCTCCTCGATGCTGCCTGGCCCCTCCCGGCCCTGTCCTTGCTGCCCATGCCCCTGCGTTTGAGGTGTAGACACACTTGCTTAGAGAGACCGTGTGGCGGAGAGAAAGGGCTTCTCTCCTGATTCACGCTCACCGTAACTCGATTTGTATGTGAGCACGTGTGCTCGCGGACCCTCCGTGGGGCTGCCTGTGGCTGCTGCGCAGGGTCTGAGCACCGGCCTCGGGGCACACGGCCGTGTGGCCAGTCCCCCCCGAGCCCTGGGGTTCCTCGTGCTCTGGACCAGCGTGCTGAGGCCGCAGCCTTGCCTTTGCCCTGTGCTGCTCCGGGTCCGCGGGCGCTGCGGAAAGCCCCAGGGGCAGCGGTCTCCGTGGGACGAGCTCGTGGCACCCCACCTACGTGGCGGCAAGCTCTCTCTTCCACCGGCGGGGTGCGGGGTCCCCTCAGCCGAGGGCCGGGACACGGCTCAGCGACAGGAGAGCTCCGGGACCGGGGCTGAGGCTGGCGGCAGCGGCAGGCGCCGGGGACGGGGACGGGGAGGGCCCTGGCACCCGTCACCACATGGACAGTGGGGGCGGGGCTAGAAGGCTCGTGCTCAGTGAAGCTGGGACAAGGTCGGTTCACGTGCCGCACCCTCCTGAGGGGGAGGTGAGCTGGTCTCCCAGGCCCGGGAGGGGACAGCGGGGGGGGTGGGGGGGGGACCCTGGTGCTGCCCAGAGGCACCTGCGGGGGCAGGGCGAGCTGGCTGGCACTCGCCGCCGGAGGGCGCAGCCGCGGGCCCCGGGCGACTCGCGCGGCCGACGGCGCTGCAGCCCGGCTTGAAGCCCTTCACCCAAACGAACCCCCTGCCCTCAAGCTTCCCACCTGCAGCAAGGACGTGAAGTTTGAATGATTATTGAACTACTTTGAAAAGACTTTAAACTCAATTAGAACCTGGGGGCCTGGGGGCCTGGCTGGGGAGGCGTCTGCCGTCGGCTCAGGTCATGACCCCCGGGTCCTGTGCTTGAGCCCCGCGTCCTGCTTCCCCCTCTGCCCTCCCCCGCCCACTACGCTGGTTCTCCCTTTCTCTCTCTCTCTTTCCTTCTCTCTCTCTCTCTCTTTCCTTCTCTCTCTCTCTCTCCTTCTCTCTCTCGTAAAGAAATAAAGAAATAAATATTAAATCAGAACCTAAACTCAACCTCATGGTTTAGTTTCAAACCTTATGGTTCAGATGATTGGATTCCACTGATTCAATTAACCTGTTCCTGCAATGACCTTTCGAGGTCGCGCTGTAGACAGTCCATGTAAGTAAGAGCCTTGTTGTATAGGGTGGAGAAGATTTGGGGCAGGCGCTCTAGCCGCGAGCAGAGAGGCGTCCCGGGCAGAATCGGCCCCTCGGACCCCGTGTCCCCGGGGCTCCTCAGCGCAGCCTGTTCAGGCGGACCGTGTGGAGGCCCCGAGGCCCCGGCCCAGCCTGCTGGTCTCCTGCAGAGCCTCGCGCGGCGCCCCCGACAGTGGGCTCCCAGAGTTCTGGGGACGCTGCCTGGTGTCTCCCCCTGTTCAGTGGACAGTTCCGGCCCTCCCCCACACCATGTGGCTTCCTGGTGGCCAGGGATCCTGTTCACACATCTTTCCAAGACTATTTCTTTTTTTTTCTCCCCAAATATGTTTATTTTAATTTTTCAGTGTTACAAGATTGATTGTTCATCAATCCATGCAATACGTGCCCTCCTCAACACCCCCCACCAGGCTCGCCCAACCCCCACCCCCTCCCCTCCAAACCCTCAGTTTGTTGCTCAGA
>CM052802.1:246980-263968 GCA_028533885.1 Nasua narica
CAGCCTGAGGGAGGACTCACCCACAGCCTGAGGGAGGACTCACCCACAGCCTGAATGGAAGACTCACCTGCAGCCTCTGGGGGACTCACCCGCAGCCTGAGGGAGGACTCACCTGCAGCCTCTGGGGGGACTCACCCGCAGCCTGAGGGAGGACTCACCCACAGCCTGAGGGAGGACTCACTTGCAGCCTGAGGGGAAGACTCACTTGCAGCCTCAGGGGGGACTCACCTGCAGCCTCAGGGGAGGACTCACCCACAGCCTGAGGGAGGACTCACCTGCGGCCTGAGTGGAAGACACCTGCAGCCTCTGGAGGGACTCACCTGCAGCCTGAGGGAGGACTCACTTGTAGCTTCAGGGGGGACTCACCTGCAGCCTCAGGGGAGGTCTCACCCGCAGCCTGAGGGGAGGACTCACCCGCAGCCTGAGGGAGGACTCACCCACAGCCTGAGGGGAGGAGTCACCCGCTGCCTGAGGGAGGACTCACTTGCAGCCTGAGGGGAAGACTCACCTGCAGCCTCTGGGGGGACTCACCCGCAGCCTGAGGGAGGACTCACTTGCAGCCTGAGGGGAAGACTCACCTGCAGCCTCTGGGGGGACTCACCTGGGTTGGTGGGGGAAGGTCTCAGCCCCTCTGGGGGTTCCAATTCTTTGGCAGCTCTCTCAGCTCCCAAGACCCCTCCTGTCAACCCCCTCACACCCCCAGACCCACACGCACTCACACTGTCTCCTCTTGTGTTTCGGTGGGAGTCCGGCATACCTCCTCCTCCAACCCGGGCCCAGGGCCCCCCTTGCAGAGCCCCCCCAGGCCTTCTCCTCCCACATTGTCACTCCTTATCTATAATTGCACAGATGTTCTTCTCCCTTCTCCAGGCCCCCCGAGGGGGAGGGGATAGGGTCAGAAGTGCAGGCGGGGAAGGGTCTGTAATTTGCTGCTGCTCCTGGGCCCGCCCCCCTGCCCCGCGCTGGCCGCCAGCAGCCCTCCCAGTCAGGTCGGCACAGGTGACCACGGTGGGGAGACAGGGGCCAGGCGTCCCAGCCGCTCAGATGCTGCCGCCCCCCTGGCCGCCCATCCTTGTGAGACAGGCATCTGGCTGGGGCCAGCGGCCTCTAAGTGACCGAGGAGATGCCCAGAGCAGACAGGAGAGACTTAAAATGCCCATTTACTACCGTTAGCCTAGCCACTTCTTGTCCTCACGGAACTGAGTGAGCCCGCGCCACAGCCCAGGCCCTGGGACGCAGTCCCTCTCCTCCTCCTGCTTCCCACGAGGCGCGAAACACCGGCGGTGGGGCCAGGATGGTAACTCCACCCCCAGCACCCCTTTAATGCTGGTGCCGAGGGAAACACAGACTAAATCCAAAAACCCAGAGCAAAACCAGTGCCTCTGACTGGAGCTCCACTTCTCCCTAAAAGACAGAATCTTACATTAAAATTGGGATGGTGTAATCCTGGATGTTATCAGGAGGCTCTTGAAGAGGGAACTTGAAGAGGGAAACTGAGGCGGGGGCCCTCATGTTGACAGCCTCTCTGGGGAGCCCACAGTTAAACAGAAGGCTGGTGAGTATGGGCACAGGTCCCTCCTGAGACGCCGGTCCTTGTTCTCGGTGTTGGAACTGGTCGTCCCCTTCGCTCTT
Organism: Nasua narica; assembly: GCA_028533885.1. Lineage (NCBI taxonomy): Eukaryota > Metazoa > Chordata > Mammalia > Carnivora > Procyonidae > Nasua > Nasua narica. Next base: position 248,613 of record CM052802.1, read on the forward strand.
TCCCTGGAGGACTCGCCTAGTACGGATTTTAAAGGAAGGCTCCATTCATCTTTGTTTATCCGAGACCCTCTGGGTGATGGAGCGGCTTCTGCCCACGGTGGGCTACACGTCAGAGCCACCCAGGCACCAGCGGCCAGTGAGGACCAGGACTGCTCGGCGCCATGCGGGTCCCACCCAGCCTGAGGAACCGGTCACCCCACCGCCTGGCCTGTGGCTCCTGGGAGCAGCTTCGTTTTCCTCAAGGGTCGTTGTAATTTATCTAAAGAAAAGTTAAGTTTTTGAAGTCTCTGGGACACACTTAACACTTTGAAAACCCAGGTTGGGGGAGTTGTCCTTCCAAAGGCTTGGGGCCAGCGGCCAGCGTGTCAGGACGCCAGGGCACGGGCGGGGGTGGCGGGCGGGGATGCTCCGCGGCCCGACCTGCGGCCGTCCTCGGTTCTGCTTGTAGGGACAGCCCACCCGTCCCCGGCGCATGCCACAGGCTGTGACAGAGCACCCTGTTATAAAGCAAATGTCAGGATGGAGAAACTGAGGCACGGAACTTGACTTTCTCCAGACCCTGTGGAAGTCACTTCGCTCTCTGAGAGAAAGCCCTTGGCCCCCGTGAGACCCCAGTGCTTCATGTCCGTGTATGACTTCTAAGAAAACCTCCCAGTTCCCCCGCGACAATGGGGCCTGTGCTCTGACCCCCACGAGAGGAGAACGTGTCTTTCCAGCAAAGAGCTGCACAGACGGGTCGCCCGTGAGCGGATGGAAGAAGCAGCAAGTCTACGATAAGCAAGGAGACAGAAGACCCTGGAGCTCGGTCTCGTGCTGCAGAGCCCCTCGGGGGCAGTCAGGTCTGCGAAGAGTCAGGTGTTTGTGAAACCGCGTCCTTGAGGGCTCTGGGACTTCAAATACAGTGAGAGTGCGCAGCCGTTCCCGCACGGCAAGCCGCCCCGTCCGCACGGAGTGGGGAGCCGGGGCCTCGTCCTGTGGGGAAGGGGTCGCAATGTGGCGGAAGTGAGGGCGGGCACGACACGGAGAACACGGCCTCCGATCTGCAGCCCTTGCCAGGCCGAGTCCCAGCGGCCTCCTGCCAGGCCCGCGTCTGGGGGAAGAACGTCTGCGGGGCAGCGGTCACCTCGGGTCAGGCTCTGCGTCCGGATGGAGCGCGAGAGAGTCCGAGGGTGGATGGAGGCCGAGCCACATGTGACCCGTCAGGTCCTCCCCAAGCACACAGTACCTCCCGCCGCCGTCCAAGCCTCCTGCGGGCTGACGCGCAGGAGAGCCAGGCCCCAGGGCGCGCCGCAGCCTCCCCTGCGGCTGCCCCGTCCAGCACCGTCTCCCTGCACCATCCGCCGGGCGGCATCTCCTCGAGGCGGCCTCCGCATTGGGGAAGCTTCCGCTGCACAACCACCGGGCTTTCGGAGCTGACGGCGAGGCCCGAGGGAAGCCAAAGCCGGCGCCCGCCGCCAAATCCCGAATCACTGGTGCAGGGGACGCTTTCTCCGTGGGAAACCCACGAGCCAGGCAGTTTCCTCGCTTCTTCCTGCGCACCTTCGTCGGCTCTGTCCTCACGGTCCTCTCCCGGGAGGTGTTTCCAGTGAGGAAAGGGCAAGTTCACGCCGTGGGCGGCAGAGCCGCGCTGGAATCCACTGGGGGCCGAGGGGGCAGAGCTCCCCCCAGCCCTCCGGGTGACGAAGGCAGTCTGACACACACACGCGTTTTGAAGATGGCTTTTCTGCCGTCTCCGTGGACCACGGCAATGTCGCTGTCTTAATCATGGGTCAGCTGCATCCATCGGGCGTGTGCATCAGGATTTGCACGGTCTGCCCCGGCCCTCCGCTGACTCGCCTGCAGCCTCGCTCTGCTGACCCAGGGGCCCGGCTGGTGACAAGCTCAAGCTGCAACAAAGGACATTTTGGATAAACAGAAGGGAGGACTATCGGGTTTGCCGACAGTCAATCAGGGAAACAACTCGGCCGGGAAGCCCAGAGTTGTCCCTTTGCAGCCTGTTTTCAAAGACTTCTCTTGGACTAAAACGCGAGGTTTGCAAAGTCAGACGAGCTGGGGTCGACGGGGGTGGCCCGGGCCTCCCTCGCCCTGTTTACCTGCGATGCGTAGTTACAAGGCCCATCCAACGGGTACACAGGTCTTGTGGGCGTGAAAACAAGGCGACACGGAAACCCTGTTGCAAGCCTAGAGGAAATGACCGTTGTGACTCTCGGCACAGCCACCAAACTCCGGAGAGAGCAGAGCCCACCAGCCTGTCCCCTGGACGCCGGTCCACAGCACCCGCCACAGCCTGGGGAACGCGGCGGCAATGGGGAGCCAATTCTCGAGGAAGCCTGGAACCCTGACACTGTGACCGAAACAGGAGATGAGTCTAAACGTAAAATCCATCAAGATGTAAACGCTTTTTCTCGGAGTCAACAAAGCAATTCATGCGGATAGTACTCTGTACCCCTACATCTTCTCACTGAAGGCTATGAAGACGCCAGGGAATGTCAAGGTCAGATCTACCCGCATGGTGGCCTTGTGAGCACAGTTAGGAACCAGGGGCTCAGGTTCTCTGCGTGAGCATAAGAAATGTCACTCTGCCCTCTAAAACCTCAGCCCAGAGACAGGATTTAAATTCTTCTTGGTTGAAATTTCCAAGAGAAAATAGAATCTCACCTGTTTGCTGCATCTGAATTCTTAGGTCGGGAAGCCTCTGTGACACTGTTGGCTGCCGACCTACGTCTCCCGCCGGGAGGGCACGTGCGCGAGGACACGCTGGCGGCGCTGTGATTACCCTTGAGAGGCCACGAGAAGCCGCCTGTCACTTGAAATGGAGGACAGGTACCACTGAGAGCCAGCTGGAGCCGCGGTGCGGCCAGGAGCCAGGATGATGCTTCTTGGGAAAGAAGCGTAGGTGGGAAGGCTTGCAGACGCCTGCCCTTGTGGTGGGGGGAGGGGCACATCGGCAAAGCCACTCACTGTTTTGTCCAACGGGACTGCAGTCCTGGATTTTGGAAATCTGATGCAGGAAAATGGGATGCAAATACTAATTCAGTACTTTTCATATTTTTTCATCTTCTGCGTCTACTACATTTACAGACCGGAAGCACCTAGCACGTGCCAGGGACTGGGCTGGAGCTGCGGAGAGATGAAAAGCCCTGTCAGCCCTGCAGGGGGTGGCGGAGGACCCAGAGGAGGACCACTTAGGAGGGCCAGGTGGGCAGGGAAGGCTTCCTGGAGGAGGGGCCAGTGAGCTGGGACTTGAAGGAAGAGCAGGCATTCCCGGTGAGAAGCATGGGGAATGCTCAGAACCTAGGTCTGCGAGCTCAGCGGGAGGAGGGGACGGAGCCAGCAGGAGCGGGTCCTCGAAGCCCGGCCCAGGTGAATGTGCGCTCCTCGTGCCCACGGGCCTGCGGCCGGAGACGACTGCTCGCTGTGTGAGGCCGAGTCCGACTTGCACGACTCCCCAGGGAGAGCAAGGGGTCCGTCGGCAGTGCCAAGGCAGGCCAGACCGCGCGAGCCAGCCCTCCGCAGGCACACGGGGCGCGGGGCGACACTCCGAAAGGGACTGACCGTGCTGGTTCAAGCACACAGTCCTGAAACCACACTGGTTTTCTTAAAACTTTCTCCGACTTGGTTCTCCTATACCTAAAATAGCAAAATGCATTTCTTTGAAAATATTTTGTGTCAAGCTTTTTAGCATTTTACTAATTTGCCACAGCCTTCCCTCAACCAAATTTCAGAAATACCAAAGTTTGGCTTACACTCGTCCTTTGAAAGGAACCATTCGTGCATGGGTGCGCATGTGGGAGGACACAGAGAGGGCAGAGTGCCCTCCGCCCCACCCCGCCCCAGAGAAGCCCAGCAGCCCGCTGAGCAGCACAGGAAACCCCTGGAAACCCCACGCCCCGTCCAGGCCCCTGTCCCCTTCCCGGGTGCCTGCACCCAGTGCCTTATTTTGGTCTGAAGACCCAGCCTTCCCGAGCACGGACAGCCAGCAGGGAGCTCTGGGGAGACTGCCTCTTTCCACAAAGGCAAGAACTAGCCCTGCAAGTCCTTCAGGGTAAATAACACCTCGATGCACTGTGATAAAAGGCCTAGTCACACAGTGAGATTCTACATTGGCACAGACTTGCCCGAAGGCGGGACCACGGTGCTTCCCCCTCCAGCAGGTCCATCAGCCTTCAGCAGTCACGAAGCACCTACTAGAGGCCGACACTCCAGTGAACCCCGGAGACTGAACCTAAAATCAAGTCAAACAAGCCTCCCGCCCCCACGACGACCGAGGAACCGTCCGACGGGGAGGAAGCACCTCTCGTGCTTCTCAGAGTGTCCCCTCAGACCACCTGCCTGGAACCCCCTTGGGGACATGTGAGGAGAAGGCACCGGGAAGGGGACCAGCCCTCCTGCCTGTGGCCCCAAGAAGTGTTTGGGGGGCAGAGTCATGGGCTCCAAGAGTCAGAGCAGCTGGGAGGGTCTCCCCGAGACCAGAAGGGAAGGGAGCCCTTCCCGGAAGACGCGGCCCGAGCCGGGGGCCACCCAGCCCTCCAGGACGCCCTGCACCTGCCCCGAATGTGGCCTGCAAGCCGGGTGCCTGCCGGCAGAGGCCGGGGCTGGCCGTCCGGGGCCACTGTGACCGCACGGCTCCAGGTCCCCACCAGGAGCAGAAGACCACGCTCACGCAGGGGCAACAGCTGTAGTTCGAGAGCTCTGGGCCCCTCCTCTGCCTCTGTCTCTCTGTGCACCTCCCCGTCTCCGTCTCTGTCCTCGTCTCTCTGCCCTCACATCCCCCAGCAGGAAAGACTTTGCCAGACCCTGGATTGGAACGCTGTCACAACTGATCTGCCCTGTGTCTTGGGGTCATTTCTTATCCTCTATTCCCAGTTTTATCTGCAAATTCCAACCTTCCGTGTAAGTTTGTGGTGAGTCACAAGCATATTTAGAGAGCGTCGTCCAATCAATGTGACATTCGTGCTGATAATGACCACCTAGCGTATCCCGCGCGGAGGGTAGGGTTAGAAGTGAAGTTTCACCAAATCGCAGGAGCGATGCTGTCGGCACTCTGTGGCTGGGACGCTGACAGGAGGGGCCCGACGGGTTGGCCCCGCGGCTCCCCCGGGCGCTGACTTGAACTGTGAGGCCGGGCAGGCCTTCCCCGCACAGCTGACACCGCTCTTCCCCAGCCTTCAGCTTCTGCCAGAAGTGAATCCCGCCCGTGGCTTACACTGAGTCTGCAGAATGTCCCCGCAAAGTAAGACGCTCATGATATGGGAAAGTCACTCCCGGAAACCGATCAGCTGCTTCAGGGAGAAGCTTCTGACGCTCAAGTTAAGCCCGTGTCAGTGGCAGGCGCCGAAAATATCTCCCTTTGTGCTGCTGTGGGTCCATGGGCTCTCTCCGTGCGCCCTGACGCCACTCCGGCACGGGTCACCCACTCCCGCCCGACCCTCCCCGGGCGGGGGGCCCTGCGTCCAGGGTCGCCTGGTCGTGATGTGCAGCTGGGCAGAAGGCCCTCAGAAATGTGGCCAGAGTTGGGGGAAAAAATGTAGGACGTCCAATTAAATTTGGATTTAGGATAAACAATGAAATGTTTTACCCTAAGTTTGTCCCAAGAAGTATTTGGGACATACTTAGAGCACAAAATTATTTGTGATTTATCTGAAATAAAGTTTAGCTAAGATCCCGTTTTTTCTGGCAACCCTGTCCTAGAGGCCTTTATAAATAGATTCTCATCAACAGGGGGTTCCTCCCAGAGGCGGGGTGGGTGCACTGATCTCACGGCCCTCGGGTCTCTAGGGTACTGTGACTCGCTTACCTTCAGCAAACATCAACACCACGCAGTTTATAAAGAGAGGCAAAGCTCATCCCAAAAGGGTTCATTGTCTGAAGTGGAAGGACACCTACTAGAGCAAAAACCCGGGCAGTGGACAGTGCTGAGGACTGAATGAAATGCAGCCCATTAAACAGGCCCCACTCCGGTGACCACCGGGGGCCAGCTTGCTTCAGTGACACTAACTGTCCCGAAGCCGCACCCGGCACTTTCCCAGTAAGAGACGAGGCCCCTGGAGGAGAGGCCGGGCCAGCACCTGGCCTGTCTCCTGAGCCCGTGGGGCACACAGGGCCTTGTCCCCCGGCCAACGCCGTCAGAGGGCTGCCCGGGCCAGGGAGTGTCTGCTGGCAAGTATCCCTCCTCCGTGGGGATGGGCTGTGAGCGGGAGGGGCCTGGGGGCCCACGTGGGGCAGTCACTCAGACCTCCCGCACCTGAGCCTTGGTGTCGGGTCCACACACCTGGGCGCCCCCCCAACCGACACGGGGGTCTCTGGAGGGCCATCCAAGGAGCAGGGAAGACCTTCTCCCTGCAGGGGCTCGCATGTGACAAGAAGGTGTTTCTGTGGGTGACAGTCCCGAGGCGGAGCCATGAGGATAGGCTCCCTTCGTGGTCAGTGCCTCCTGGCGCTCGTGAGGCTGCAGTGCCTCCGTCCCTCAGGGAGCAGGGCCCTGCGAGCTCGGGGACCTCTAATAGCGATGACGAGCCAAACTCGGACTCCGCCTTCATCGCCAATATCGATAGAAAATGTTTATTAGGGTTGATAATATCAGGAAGCTGCTTGGGTTCTTGTCCACTCCACCCACTCCGAGGGTGCCTCCTCTGGGATAATTAGAGGAAGAGGACAATTTAAGCAGAATGTCCTCATTTCCTGCCCGTCACTGGCTTCCACACAGACGGCCCTGACTCTGCCGGCTGGCATTCCTTACGCCTCAGGCCTGCGTGGTTCCCTCCCGCGGCTTCTGTTGCCCCGAGCGTGTGCTTTGTCCCTGCGGGTGTCTGTCCGAGGTCCGAGGCGCTTGCGGGGGGACCTGTCCTCCTCCCTGGGGCACAGGCGTGGCGGGAAGGCAGCAAAGGCCCTGCAGAGGTGTTACAGCGGCCCCAAGATGGAGAAAGGACTTCTCGCCAGCCAAGCCCCTTGGAGAAGACGAGCTCGCCCCGACCAGAGAACGCGAGTCCCAAGTCAGATCCTCTCCACGGCGCCGAAAGGAATTAACCGTAAGTCAGTGACCTGACGCGTCGTTCCCAGGCCTCCTGAGAGAGGAGAGGCCTGTGCGCAGCTGGTCAGGGGAGGCCCACCAGCCGGGCGCCTGCCGGGACCCCTGGCACCCAGCCGGGCTTCCTACTGACACAGCCTGGGACTCGGCTCCCGGGCGATGCACCCCTGCTCCCTGGCAGAGGAGCGCGCCTACTACCCACACGTCACCGACCGCGCTACAGATGCCCTGATACCCGCTTTGGTGCGCTTTGAACTTCGGCTGGAAGAAAGTCACAGTGTAAGCACAGCCACAAGATCTGTCATGTTCTAGAATTGCTGGTCCCTCCACTACGACGCTGCCCGCCAAGGAGACACCGCCGCCGCCAAAGAAAGGAAAGAGCAGAAGCAGGAGTGACCCCTCCTGTCTTGCCTCTTGTAACCTTTCTTCCCCCTTCCCCTCCTCCCTGCCCCCCTCCACCCTGCCCCCTCCCCTACCTCCTCCATCTTCTCCCTTCCTCCTCTTTCTCTTACACTTCTCTTCATGTAGAAATGTGTGTGGGGTGTCAGTGCAGTGTTCACCCAGGTCCCCGCTGGTGTCACAGTCTTCTCTTTAAGTCACCTTGGCACGCCACGGTAGCTACCAGCAGCCGACTCGGAGTGCGTATCTGCGGTGACTTCATCCCACTGGAAACAGAAGTCTGGGCTCGGAGCCGCCAGCTGCTCCCATCTGTCCACACGTCCAGGACACAGTTGGGCTTCGGGGGCCCCAGCGAGCACAGACCCATAGGTCTGGTTTACCACAAAGCGGCAAAAATAAATCCTCACGCCAATAAGTGACCAAGTCAAAATAGCATTTCTTTTGTTGGTTCATTGCTGCCACACAAAGACCCGCCTTCAGACTCAGCTGAGACATGTGCTTGGAGAACTCCTGGCGCTGCCCCATCCAGGCCCCAAGGAGCTACAGGGACAGGAGACACCTCGACCGGGATGTGGCCAGCCCGGCCCCCAGAAGGCACCTGCTTTGAAAGTGCCAGATTGTCCCTACGGGCTCCCGTGGGCGAGTCAAGGCTCGGGTGTCCGAGAGGGGATGAGCACCTGGGGCAAGTACCGCAGAATTCTCCAAGATGGCATCGCGGCAGCGGATGCACAGTACCGACGGGAACCCCGAGAGACTCCCGTTGGAGTGCAGACGGTTTCTGCCTGGGAGGTCAGGAAGCTCTCCTGGAAGCTTGCTAACCACTTGAGCTTTGAAAGAGATAAAATTTGACTCCGTAGAAAGCTCCTCTCAATGGATAGAGTCCATGTAATCGCCGATGACAACACGAAGCAGCATCTACTCGGCACATTCGCATGACTTGACTTCACGGCACCTTCACAGCGACGCTCTAAAGGAAGAATTCCTAACCCCTTCTCCAGACGGGGAAACCAAGGCTCAGAGAATTCAAATAGCCTAATCCGGGTGACCCAGCAGTTGAGGTCTGCTGGTTCCCAAGGCTCCTTCTCCCCTGGCCCGCTCCCCGGGCTGCCTTCCACGGTGCTACTGTCATTAACGTCTGGGTGCCTATGGGTTCAAGCCCAAGACCGAAGGGAAATGAAGTGTTCGACTGCTGAGAGTCAGGCCCTGTGTGAACATCACAGACCAAGGAGGCTTCGTGCTCCCCGGGCGCCATACCCCGCTGTGGAAAACTGGCTGCCACCCAAGGGAAATGCTCTGTAATTCCAACCCAGCTCATCATTAGTGGCTTGCTGCTCGGTTAGCCACTTGCAAAAAGACAGGAAAATCTTAGTGGGAAAAAAAAACATTTCTTCTGCGCTAAACCCTGCATTGATTACTGCCTTTAAAAGCTAATCACCTCCTTCACGTTTATTTACTGTATTTTCTAATACACAGTTATTGTTGAAAATCATTTAATTACAAAGTACAAAAATGAAATTAAATCCCTAGGCAATTTGTCTGAACCATGCAAAAACCCAAGCTTGGCTGAGCGTTGGAGCAATCATCACATCTGAAGTTTCAGGAAAAAGGTAACGAAGCCCCAGAGAGGTGCATGGTGGCGTTCTCGTCCTGCACAGGATGGCCAGACAGCCAGTGAGAAGAGCGGCAAGTCCAAACCAGCCGTGTCCCCTGGAGAAGACACTTACCCTCGAGGGGTCTCCAGTTCCTCACACCTGGAGTGACAACTCGGGCCTCTCAGAACCCGCTGAGCGCAGAGCCGGGGCAGCGCGTGGGGCAGGGTGTCCCTCACGGCTGGTTCTCGCAAACAGCAGTGGCTTTCATCAGTCCAGCATCGCCCGGGTTCTGGGGGCAGGAAGACTATGTGGGGAATTTCCACGAGTTTCCCACAGCTCTGAGTCCTCAGGTGACTTTGAGTGAGTTCCGGGCACCTGAGCTCACCTTCCTGGCCTTTCTGGGCCCCGGGGGTGGGGGGATGGGGGAAAGAACCCAGGTCTCCTTCCTCTCCACCACGCAGGACCCCGACACGTGGCCGGGACTCTCTAACCGCTCCCTGAGTGACTCAGGAAGAGGGATTGGGGCTGCCTGAATTGGTCATCTGGAAGTGGGGGTTGTCCCAGGGACCCCCGTGGTCTCACCCGGCCTACACAGGTCCGCTGAAACAAGGGTCCGCACTCTGGGCTGGGGTCGTATCAACTCAGCTGACATGCTGCTCATCCAATAGCCGCCGTCTTTGGCACTTGAATTTGCCTCTGATCAAAAAACAGTACAACCTATGAAAGTAAAAGTGAACACGGTCTCTGTGGGGAAAATAGAAGGGGTCTTTGGTGATGAAAAGATGGAGTACCACTGTTCGTAAAGGGTTCTGAGAGCCCCAGAGAGGCCGAGGAGCCACAGCGACGCTGAAAGAGGTTGCTTCTTACGTAACAAGATCAAACACTTGCTAGGAAAACAACACACATTCCACTAGATAAGGTGGGAGAAAAGTCCTAACCCTAATGAGAAAGTAGCCAAATTTGCTCATAGTCAAATAGCACAATTAAAATAACTGCTTACCTATTACGTCACAGAACATCACTCATTTGTTCCAAAACAGACATTCTCTGCTCTCCGTGGACTGAGATCCTGCGGGATGGAAGAGATCTGCCATTTGGCCCCATGCGTCGAGGACAAAGTCGTGCTCACTCTCGGACTCGGTGACCAGCGTGGTGAGAGGGCGAGGTCTGGGGCCACAGTGTCACTGCAGTAGTGGGGTTTTCCCAAATGAATGAAATGCTTCGTGGAGTACCAAGCAGTGAAGGTTTTGAAGATGATGGAGCAACACAGAGGTTGCTAATTAATTTACTGCGGGTAAAAATAACATACACGGACTTGTCTTTATCGGCCATGATTATGACTCCAGAGAAAGTCCACGTAAGGAAACAGATGCAGGAAAGGGCGCCAAATGCCATGAGTCCTCGGGCTAGTAGTTGTTTTTCCAAACTTTCTGTAATATGGCTTAATTTAGAATTTAAAACTAAGACTGCTTTTTACAACAAAGAAGAGTTTGGGTTTTTTCCCTCTTGGTACTGTTGAGAGGTGGTCCCACTTGGTGGCCCAGTCACTCAACCTCTCTGGGCCTCTGTTCCTCACATCTGGAGAGTTCCTTCCTGCTCTGAGCCTCCATTATCTATTCTATTCTCTACACTTAAATTGTGAGGAAGAACTGGGGTTTTTTTTTCAGTTATCTGAACCAAATCATGCACTCCACAATCTCTCACACATCCATGGAACGCCTTTTACTCCTTGCAACTTAATCGGGAAATTTTCAGGGGACCTGCACTCGGCCGAAGGAGAAAACAGTGTGCTCACACCCACAGACGGGGGGTGGGGGGCTCACAGGGGCACCCCGAGGCCACTGGCCCCCAGCCTCGTAGAAGAGGCGCACACGGAGGAAGCCGGCCCGCACACCCCGACAGCCAGAGCGACACGGCTGTCCTTAGTTTCTGAGCAATGCCCGGGTTACAGAGGTCCAAAGTCTGGGGTCGGTATTTTGAAGCACCCCTCCCTGGAAATCAGGACTTTGAAACCTGGTTTGTGCAGAGATTTCTGTTTCCCTGAACTCTGTTTATCAAAGTGACGGCCGACTCTTTTCCTGTCCTGTGCTGACCCCAGGAAAGCGCTTTTTTCCACACGTTTCCCTTTGGAGACTTGTATTATCCACCCACTTGGCGGCGTGTGCGTCTGTGGCGGGACCCCCACGGAGAGCGGCCGGCGGGGGGCCCGTTGCGGCGGCGCACAGAGCCCAGCCCTCCCTGCCGCCCGAGAGGAGGCGGAACCCGGGCACCCAGGGGTGCCGCGGACGGAGCCCGGCAGGGAGCTCGAGGACGGCAGGACTGGGCCCCGGCTGCTCGTCTGTGCGCTGCGGACGAGAGGCTCCCGCCAAGGCCCCCGTCCCTGGGCCCGGGGCGTGCTCTCCTCTGGAGGGTGGCCGGTGAGGCCGCCCCCGCGCAGGTGTCCGAAGCCGGCGCCCTGTGACCGTGAGGCCGCGGCCCGCCCGCGCCGCTGCGACAGGCCGCTCCGGGGAGCAGGGACGTGCGGGCGGCCCGGCCCTCGGGGCCTGAACACCGGACACGCTCTGAGACTCGCCTTCGGACACCAGCCTCTTCATCAGCGTTCTTGGGAAAATCAGGCCAAGACTTGACGATTTCAGAAAACAAATTCACAATGCTAATTAATACTTTTACTTGACTTTATTTATTTCTTAAAAAAATAAAGCCCAAATCCTCCGGAATACAGGCGGTTAGGAGGGAAGCAGAGGAGGAAGGAGGGACGGGCTGCCATGGGCAGTGGGGGTGGCTCGGCAGCCCAGGCGAGGGGACAGAGTTAGGAAGGTCCGAGGGTGAGGGCCACTGCCCGCCGTTGTGTGACCCGGGCCCCTGCACGGGGCCGTGCCCGGCCTTGCCGGGAAGTTTGGGTTACAGTTGCTCGGGTCGATATGATCATTTTCATTTTGTTTTTCAAGGAGGTCAAAGTTGGGGGCTGGGGGCTGAAGGCGGTGGAGTGGAGAGACAGGGCTCTGAGTCGTGGGTTCTTGGAAAACACCCCCCAGGAAAAAATACTTCTGTCACAAAATGTCAATGCCGACCAGATGTCACTGGCTTTTTTTTTTTTTTTTTTTTTTTTGCATGTGTCCCTTAACAGCTGGCAAGAATATCGGCTCAGATTATTCACCACAAACACACACTTTCTGTTTGTCTCCAGATAAAGGGATTTAAAATCCTATTTGTCAGTAAGGGATGGTAAAACTGTGGGATGGACTTTTCTAGACCAAAAGGAAAAGTGACTTTCCTTCCTCCCCGGTCCTAAGGGAGGGGCTCGGAGCCTCGGCACCAGCTCGGGGCTCCCGCCGGGTGGTGGGCACAGGGCCCTGGTGGGCAGGCCCTTCAGCAGACCCCCCGGGGAAATGGGGACCAGTGTTGCTGTTCATTCAGCCTTTTCTTATTGATGGAATGTGAATTCTGTACAATTTGGAAGCTTCCCACAATTCCTACAGTTCCCGTCAGCACTTGGTGTCCAGTCTAGAACATTCTGTCACACGTCCACCCACGTCCTGGAGAGCTCGCCCGGCCCCGCGCTCCCACAGCTCGTCTGTGCAGAAATGCTGTTTCTGCCTCGCTCGGCCTCCCTGAGCGCTTCGAACAAATGGCTTCGCAGAAAACACTCACTGCAGAAAAATGGAGTAACAGGTACGCTTTTTACAGCCATCTGAGCGACAGTGACGAAAGCCCTTTACGGGGGCCGAATGGTGTTCTGCCAAACCCAGAGCCCCAGAGCTTGCCTTGCTTGGAAATAGGGTCTTTGCAGGAAATTAAGAACGGGGATGGGCCCGTATGGAGCCGGGCGGCCCTAAACCCAGGGACTGCTGTCCTTGTAACCGGAGCGACCGTGGGAGAAGAGACGGGGGTGCGGCCACGAGCCCAGGGACGCCCCTGATCGCCCCCGCCACCACGGGGAGCTGGGACAGAGGCAAGGGGCAGGGCCCCAGGAGGAACCTACCCTGCCCACAACCTTGATCTTGGACTTCCGGCCTCCGGGGCTGTGAGAATGCACATTTATGTTCGAACCCACCCGATTTGAGAGAATGTGTCTTGGCAGCTCTAGGAAACTCGTGCGGTACCCAAAAAGCATAGAACTGGCCAGTTGGTTCTCAGGGAAGCAGCCACACCCAAGTCAAGGGCCCTTCAAAGTAACTGCGGGGGGTCAGAAACTTAAATGTTTTTCCCTTTTTACTTTCCCTGGCCGCCCTCCGGCTGCCGCCTCGTGGTGGCCAGAGGCCCGTTCCAAGCTCTGAGGACGCCCCCGCCGCCTGCCTGAGCAGGAGAGCACGGGGAGCCCAGGCCACGGCCCCGCCGCAGAGGGGCTCGCCTGGAGCGACACCCTGTCGGGCGGACGTGGGCGCTGAACGTGGCTCTGGAGCCCAGCACCCTGAAAGAACGTGTCCTCCGTAGCCGCTTAGGAGCTAATTGGAAGGCTTCCCATTTCACTTTGAGCTGATAAACAGCACAAAAAGGCAAAGGACCAGTCACTCCTTCTTCTGCACCAGGAAGCCTCCACCAACAGATTTTGTCCAAAGGGGAGGATCCGGCTGGTAGCTATTGTCTGTGCGCCATGGGGACCAATCTGTGCTCTAGCTGGTGGAAAGGCCCTCATGCAGGAAAGAGCCACCAACACCCCACTGGCTGGGACGCACGGGCCCAGGGCCGGGGGCTCCTAGGGCTTGAAGGAGGGATCCTTGACTCTTAAGCTTAAACACGTCTGTGGCCAGCAGTGAACCTCATGCCACCAGACAGGTTTTCTTCGGCAGGTCCTGCCCCTGGAGACAGCACTTGGGGCTTGGGGCACGGAGGAGGGGGGAGAGTCTCCGTCACCAGACTGAAGAAATAGCTTCAGTGAGTTAAGTCACACTTTTCGTGAGGTGTAAAAAATGGATGAAAGTCAAGTGCCAATGCCTGGGCATTGAGGCAACCCCACGTCTGAGGGGGACGCCCTCAGGGTCCTCCGACAACAAGGATCCCAGCTCGGTACCACTGGAACCTTATTTTCTCACTTGTCCGGGGACCACGGGTCACTTCCCATCTGCCCTGGGGCCATAAACGTGCAGCAAGGGCCCAGCGTGGGGTCTGCTCCGCGTGCTGGGCACAAAGGAGCCCCTTCAGTGCGCGAGCAGGAGAGCCCCCACCCCGAGCCCAGGGACAGATGCCTGCCCGCCGCACTGGGCAGCAGGGAAGCCGGTCAGGCCGACCCCCAGACCCGCCTCCGCGGGTCCCCTGCCCAGCCGCGTCGTCTCTGGGCGGCCTCAGCCGGCTTCACAGAAAAGTCAGGGGTTCATCTCGACAGATGCCAGTGGAGAACCAAATGCCCTTTCAAAGTAACTGTGGGGGTCAGAAACTTAGATGTTTTTCCCTTTTTACTTTCCCACTTCTGCTGCAGGCCTCATGATTCAGCTTAAAAATACTAAAACTGTTGCTGTAATAAGAAAAAGCAAGAAGCATTCCTTGAATATTTCAGAGCAAAATGCTTCTGAAAGCCCTTGGTTCCCCCACAGAAAACATTTAAAAGAAGAAGATTCATGAATCAGTAGCAGCTGCTCCCAGCACCTGTTATTTATTCCCATCATTAAAGTTCTCGTGGCATTTTGGAAAGAACTGAGCATTTTTCCTGGAGAAACATTCTGGGTTCTGGAGTACACAGTCCACTGCACCCAACTGCTGCTGGAGACAAAGGGCCCATGAGGCTGTGGGAGGAGCCTCCCCCCCGGACCGCCAGGGACAGGCCACCTCCCACCAGCCATCCCCCCCGGACCGCCAGGGACAGGCCACCTCCCACCAGCCACCCCCCACCCCAGACCGCCAGGGACAGGCCACCTCCCACCAGCCACCCCCCCACCCCGGACCGCCACGTCACCCTTCAATCATCTCCTTGCCAGAGCAGTTTCTGTCCTCCAGGCCAATGACGACCCTCGCCCACCCGTTCACTTGGACGAACATTCCTCAGAGGACTCGGATATTGAAAGAACGACCATTTCTCTGCCCATAGCTTGCTCAGCAAGTACTGAAAAGCACCCAGCACAAGAAGACCCTAGCCTCAGAGTGGCCGGGGACACGAAGAGGCCACACTCCGTCTGGCAGCCCTGGGGCGGGCCAGGGAAGAAGGAAGCGGCCCCGCGCAGCCATCGGAAGGACATGTCTCGTCATACACAGACTACCCTCCCCCTTCCCTTGGCCCGGAGGCTTCCGCTGGTCCTGCTTCCTGCTTGCGGGCCCGTCGAGTGGGAAAACGCAAACTGGCGCAAGTCATGTTGCTCTGAGGCATCTCTTGGGCCAATTTGGAAGCTTCACCTCCTCAGCAGACA
>CM052802.1:264468-311659 GCA_028533885.1 Nasua narica
CCCCACTGCCCTCCTCCTCACTGCCCTCCTCCCTACTGCCCTCCTCTCCCCGCTGCCCTCCTGCCCTCGCTGCCCTCCTCTCCCCACTGCCTTCCTCTCCTCTCTGCCCTCCTCCCTGCGCTGACCTCCTCCCTGCTGCCCCCCCACCCCGTGTTGCCCTCCTCCCTGCCTCCCTGTGTTGCCCCGTGCTCTGGGGAGCCTTGGAGGTGGCTACCGGGAGTTCCTCTCTCAGTGGCTGTAGTTTCTGCCTGGGGGTGTCCCGCCCACGGTGAGTAGGGGTGACCGCTCACAGCAGATGGGCCCCTTGCTTCCGGGGCTGGGGGGCGATGGCACGGTGCAGCTGTGCATGGGCCCCTCTGAGTGGCTTCGCAGACTGCGCCCAGCCGAGTGGGGCTGCTGCCGGCTGCCAGACAGCCGCGTTCCTCTCTGCGGGGGCCAAGCGCTTGCCCTCATTAGTGTGTGCTCTAAATCTCCCAAGCTGTCTCCAGCCGGGCCCGCGGGCAGCGGGTCCGCGGTGAAGCCGCGGGCAGCCTCGGGAGCCTGGAGCCCACGGACACGGGCCTGTCCTTGGCACGCCGGGGTCAGCCCCTTCCCTTTGCATCATCGCAGTGTTCTCTCAGCAACGCGGGGTGTGGGCTACGTTCCCTCACCTCCCGCCCGCCCCCCTCTGTAAATGTGGGCGAAACTCAGCAGCGGGCCACCCTCCGGGGGCCCAGGACGACCTGCAGCCTGGGATTACTGTCCTTTTCTCTTTTACGAAGGACCGTCAGGCTGCCCCGAGAGCTGAGCAGAGCAGATGGGGCCCCACCTTCGGATGGAGAGAGGGATGGAGAGATGTCCCCCTGGTGCCTGGGGACCCACCTGGCTTTGTGACCACGGGCGGGGTAACTGTGCGGCGTCTCCCGGACCCACAGGAGGCACAGTTCAGCAGGACGGCGGGGAGGGTGGGTGACATCCACGTCCCGGCGCCCTGGTCCTTAGACCCTCCCTCCTTCTGCGGCCGGGGAAGGCGGCAGCTGATCAGAAAGCTGCCTCCTGTGACGCGCGGTGAGCCCCTGATGAGGTCAGGACGCTGGTCCCCAGGAGTTGCACACGGCGGCCAGCTCACGGGACTGGGATGGCGGCTGGGGAGGCAGCACCCGATGCCCTCGCTCTAGCTGTTCCCCTGCGGTCCCGGCCCCTGAGGTGCTGAGGGGGCCCACCCCGCCAGCCAGAGAGAGGCCATCACCCGGAACAGGGTCTTTCCGGCTCCGAAAGCCATTCCTTTTGCGTTCTCTCCTGTCCATGAGACACAAGGTTTCATCTAAGAAAGGACAGAGATGGCCGTACCCGGCGTTCTCCTTCCTGGGGACCAGGACCTTCTGGGCAGATGCCAGCATAACCGTCCAAGAGCCTGGGCACTGATCTTGCGTCTTCTGTGGCCCGGAAGTGCTAACTGGGAAGGGACACATTCTGATTCCTAGCGAGATAGTGGACGATCACATGCACTGGGCTGGGAGGCCAATGACCAAACTCGTCAAACGTGGTTTCCCGTGCGCCGGCCGCAGCCACGGCCGCCCCCAGGTGGCCCCTCTTGCCCCTGCTCGGCTCCCAGGGGTCGGGCCAGGGGGAGAAACCTCTCCTGCGGAACGGGCCCCACAGACAGGGCCGGGCGGCAGCCCCCGGCCCTCGGGCTGCGCTTCTGCCCTGCGGACTCTGACCCCAGACCTCGACAACACCCGCGTCGCTTTGTCCAGGAAGTCAGTTCCCTATGTTTTGCCTGCCATCGACCTAGCTGCGAGTCCCCTTCAGTTTGTGCAGTTATGGTTTGTGATATCAAAAGCTTTGGGGAAGAAGGCAGGCCAGATGCGACTCAGACCCCCTCCCATCTGTCTCGAGCCCACAGCGGGCCGGTTGGAGGTTCTTCCGGCAGCATCTGTCATCTGCAAAGTGGGCCGACCGCGTTATCTCCGGATTTGGCGCAAGCAGAAAATGAATGCATTGTTCGTACACTGCCAGTGTGCAGCGGCATTCGATACACGTCCCCCTCTTTTTACAAACTGCCAATCACTTACAAATTTGGAATGGTCTGGATTGCTGAGAGGCTCTTCAATAGGGTATTCTGAGGAACATTAAGAATGTTTTCATTTAAGAAAATCTCCTGCTCAGTATGTCCTTTTTCAAATTTGGCTGTGCTCTGGGCACCAAGGGCAAAGTGAGACCGTGGCCTCGGGGCCCCAGGTCTAAGAACAGAACTTGCAAGCCGCCGGGCACCCTGGAGGGAGTCCGGGGCGCAGAGTGCTGGAGCTCAGGCCCACCAACCCGGGCACAGGGAAGGGAGGCAGGGACGGCACAGCTGTGAGCCTGGCCCACGGCGGGTTCCTCGAGGCCGGATTCCCGAGGCCTCCCGACTCCGGGAAGGTGCTCCGCTCGGCGGGCACACACATCCCTACCCTCCCTGCTGCCTGCTCCCCTGGGACCCGGAACCGAAGTCGGAATCAGCTCCCGGGAGGAAGGACGGTTTTGCGTGTCGCCTCCGACGGTCCCCAGGCGAAGCCCCGTCCGCTCGGGTGTAAGAGAAGGACGCGGGGAGGAGCTCGGGGGGCTCGGGGGGCTCGCCGGGCTGCACCCGGTCGGCCGCAGAAACAATAGCGCTCGCCTGCACACCTCCCTGCGGGGACCCCGCGGAAAATAAGGCACCCTTGATTGCGTTTTCCGTGAGAAACCCATGTGGGGGAAGGCTGCCCTGTCCCAGAGCCCTCCTGCCGCTCTGGAAGCCGGGGCTAGTGTGGCGGTGCCGCTGGTGGCCCTCGTGGCCGCCCCGGTAGCCACTCGCCACTCTGGCTTCCTCGCCGCGGCCGCCCTCTCCAGCAGACGGCCCTCCCTCTCAATCTGCTTCTTCTGCCGGGCTTAATTGAATGTCCTGACGCGCGGGAGAAGGGTTGATGACACGATATCTTGGATTACAGACGGCCGGCAGCGGAGCCGTGGGAGCAGGCGGGGCGGACGATGTCGGATTGACAGCGAGCGCGGACGGCCCACCTCGGGGAGAAACCGAACCCCACAGCACGCGGGGACAGTGAGAAACGGTAGCAGATGCTGCGGGAGTCCCAGCAACAGATGCCTCTGGCCCCGCTCGGCCGCCAGCTCGCCCGGAGCGGGAGCATTTCCGCCCCGCCCCCGCCTTTGTCGGAGGGAGGCCGCAAATACAAATATTGCAGAGGAATTAAAAACAGCAGATGGTGGCAGCAGGATTTGATGAGATCAGGGTCAGGTAGAGGCACACATTCGGTGGCGGCATTAATCATACGTTCCTTTGGGGAATCGCGAGCTCAGGCCTCTGTGCGGGCGAGCTGACCACCGTGGGGCCCTCGCTTGCAGCAGGCCGGCCCTCCGTCCGCCTTGAGAGGTTGCGTTAGGTTAGCCGAGTTTAAAGAGAGCATATGTTGGATATTTTGTTAATTCAATTTGTGTTTAAATAATTGATGTGGGCCAATTCCAAATGTGAAAATTTAAAAGCCTCCTAGGTTTGGTCTGATACATCATCCATCATCCCATTATGTGAAGTCGGTTGTTTTCGTTAGAAGGCAAATGTTCGCTCCCTTTCTGTCTCTAGTGGGGACGGTTCACCCCCTTCTACCTTCTGGGCTCCGTGGAGGCTTCGGGCGCCCTCCGAGCCCAGGGTCCTGGCAGCCGCGGGACGAGGGACGCTCCAGTTTGGTGCGTTTGCTGCGTGTGCCGGGGTCCTGGCGGCTGCGAGGGCGCAAGGTTCGAGTCTACGCGGCCACTTACTAAAGTGCCCTGTGAACCACGAAGCCTGGGTCTCCCGTGCTTTTGGAAAGGAGCTGAGAGACCCCATGAGGGTGGAGACAAACTCCCGCCCCCGCACACAGCTCGGAGAATCCCTCCAACTTCCGTGTGGGGATATTGTCAGCCACTTCCACTTCTCTCGCAGGCACAGAGCTGGGCTCCCGCTGAGCCTCACGGAGGCCGGGAGCGGGAGGGGAGTGGTGCTCGCTCCCAGGGCCTGTCGGGTGGGGCCCCCGCTGGGCCCCCGGGGCACAGCCAGGAATTTGATGTCTATGACCTTGAAGAGTAAATTTCTCCCCTTGAGGGAAAAAATCTAGGTGTGATTTTTATACTTGAAAATAAAATGTTCCAACTCAAAAGCAAGAGCTGGTCTTTCCAGGAAATCTAGAAAGACCCAAGTAGAAAACCCAAGCATCTGAGTGCCTCACCCTCAGGTCCCGTCTTAGTGCGTCCTTCCAGGCTTCTCTCCACACACAGCATTTATTGTCTGTGTTTAGGAATTTATGGGGTACACACATCATTACATCTCATGTTTTTGGCTTTATATTATGATAGAAACATTTCTCTGCTCTTGAAGTATTATCTTTTCTACATAACATTCCTTTTTCTCATATTGCTTTTTAAACATTTTTGTCTTTTTAAAGTTTATACGAATGTTTGAAATGGTAAGTCTTTTCTGGATAAAGCTGGCATGAACTTGTTTAGAAAATATTTTCCTTGCTAGAGCTCAGTTTATTTCCTTAGGCTAATTTTCCAGAGGTAGAAAATGGGATACATGTAGGAACATGAAAAAAATAGCCCCCCTTTCTCTCTGCTTGTAAAGGCGACACACACTCATTGTGGATAGTTTGGAATGGCTCCAGAGCTCGCTGGAGGCCCTCAGTCCGCGAGGCCCCATGCGTCTGACCAGGGAGAGCAGCCCCTCGGGGAGCGTGTCTCCAGGTCTGCCCGCCGGCGCGCGGCTGTCCTGTCCGAGGCAATCTGAGCGCGGCGTCTGGAGTTTTGTCTCAGAGGTGTGTGCGGGGACCCTCGATGGAGGGGAGGTCCAGCGATGGTTTCTCTGTGCCTGTGATGAGAACCCAGCCGAGGATTCTCGGGACAGGCCTCGGGCTCTCCCGAGCTCTCTCCTCTCTTCCTGGCTCTTTGGGGGCCGAGGCCCACATGGCGGACACTCCTCCAGGTCCAAGGGACCGCCTGCTGGGCCTGGGGGCCCCCCACGGCCTGAGGGTCAGGAGGCCGCCGGTGCGGTCCCTGGCCTGCCCGCTTGCATGAGACCCTTCAGTCGGGGCGAACACCCATGCCCACTTCTGGGAGCTGCTGGCTCCTTTCCTCAGACCGTCAAAGGGGTCAGGTCTCCCAACGCATTAAGCCCTGTGGCCGAAAGCGACAGACTACCTGGGAAGTTAGAGCCATTTTGAGGTAAGGTTGGTTGGAAACCAGGTGTGTGAGTCCCAGAGGCTAGTCGTCTTGTTAGTGTTGTTTCAGAATTGCTTCTAAACATTGTTTTTTAAGGGGTTTACGTATATTCTGCCATTACAAACAGGTGTTTTTTGTGGCTGAGTTTCTGATATTTGTAACTTGTAGCCTTTCTCTGGGGGCCGTTCCTCCTGACGCCTCACGGGAGGCTTTGGGACCAGAGTGAGACTCCCTTTCTCTGACGTCTCCGGAGCCCCGGGCGGCGGCCCCTCCCCCTCCCGACCCCAGAGCCGCGGCAGGCGTCCACGCGGACGAACCACAGACGTGCTCGCAGGCGCTCCAGACACACTCTTCTGCTCCGAAGAGAAGCATGAAGCCCGGGCTTCACCCCGTCTCTCTCTGGAGGACGTCCGCAGAAGGATGCACAGCAGCACAGAGTCTACAAAGAACACTCTTCTCTGCTCTTGCGATTGTTTGTAAGTCACTATGATTGACTCAGTTTCCTTTGCTGTCCCACCGAGCAGCGTGGCTTCGGCTGGAAAGCCTGCGTGCGTGAGGGGAACCGCGTCTGGAGCGCTCCCGACTTAGGACCTCACGCTTCCTCCGTCCCGGGTCAGGACGGCCTCCTGGAGGAGGCCCCGCGTGGGTCCAGGCGGACGTGGCCTTCCCGCACGGACCAGGATAATGGCTTTCCCTGAGCGAGGAAGGCCAGGGTCAGGGGTCGGAGAGGGGACGTGAGCCAGCAGGCCCAGCCAGGAGTGCGGCCTCCCTGGGAGGCACTGGCAGCGAGTTGTCAGCAATGGAGGGCTTTCCGGCAGTTCTGCCCCGGGGGCCCGGCCCCCTCCCAGCCGGCCAGCGCCCATTCTGCTGCAGGACTCTCCACGGGCCCACGAGGGCTGCTCCTCCCCCGTCAGCCGTCTCCCAGGACACAATGTGCATTCCTCGTGGTGCCTGCGGTCCCATCTCTGGACACACGCGCCGCGTGCCCTCAGCAGCAGGGTCGGGGCTCAGCGGGCCAGGTGACCCCGCTGCTCTCCACACGCCCCCGCTCAGGTGACGGGACTCCTGCCTCGACTTGCCGGCTCGGCTGTGACGTGGTTTTGCTCAAGAACATCTGGGAGCCATGGCGACGGCGCCTGTGAGACCACGGCCCTCGGGCTGGGCAAGGCCCCTTCCTTCCCCCTAGACTTTTCCACCACAGACGACAGGCCCTCTTCTGGTGACCCCCACCCCGACCCCCCGAGATGGGCTCTGCACTGAGGGACTTCCTCCACCCCGATCGAGCCCCTCCCGTATTTACTTCTCACTGTGTCGGACATCCTGCTGCCCCGATGAGGCCACCAGGCACCTCTGCTGCACTTACTAGAGTCCGGACGTTGGGACGAGGGAGCAGTAGACACGCTGGTTTCAATGACATTCTCCTTTCTTGGTGAGAAGCAGGGGTTTTAAGTTAAAATTCACAAATGTGCATTTTCCTTAATTTTAGCGGGACAAACACTATATGTTACGAAAACGCCTGCTGTCTGGCAAGGAGGGGACGCAACAGCTACACTGTGGATGCTGTCAGTGACCAAAAAATAGATTTCTAACACTAAGTGACAGCTGAGAGCCATACTCCAGGTCTCATGACATCTCGTTCTTCCGTCGGCCCTGATGTTCCCCCCATGGTGCTAGGGAACCGGGACGCAGTGGGCTGGGGCGCGGCAGGCCTGCAGGTGGTGGGAGGCCGTCTGGGCCGGTGCCCGTGTCACCCCGGTAAGTCTGGAGGCCGGGACTGCCCTCACAGCCAGCACCAAGGCCCGCAGCCTCCAGGAAGCTTCAGCCTCTTGGTCGGTCGGTTTTGGGGCCGACACCAACGTCTGGATAGCGTAGCGGTCGGTGGGAAGGGCGCCAGGAGGTGCTCTGGGGGTAGCGCTGTGTGCGTCCCACGCTGCGGGGACCGCAGGACGGGTCAGGGCCCCAGGATGGGACCACAGTCTGGTCCCAGGACGACTCCCCCATGCCTCCCTGTGCCCCCAGCTCTGCCCTGGCTGCTGGGCTCTCGGTTGTGCTTACACTCGGCGCTCACCTCTCGTCCGGGCGGCGTTTGCAGAGACGCTCTGAGATGAAGCCACTGCCCGGTGATTTTAAGGGTGGTCTGAGGAACTTAACTGATAGCACCACGACTGATTTTCCGAAGGCGTCCACGAGTGAGATAGAAGGTAGCAGACCACACACTGGTTACGTCCGTGAATCATCAGGTTCATTTCTCGGCGTCTAATGGGAAGCTTCTTTGTTTTAATTTTCCCCGTCAAGGGGCCAATTAATCCAGGCTTCCCCAAGCACGCAGGCCCAGCTGCCATCGGTCCCTTTGGCTGAAAGGGCTCGCCCGGCCCCTGGCGCCTGTGAATGGGGAGCTAATCAGCTGGAGAGAGAGCTCCCAGTCCGAGGCTGGCCCTCTCCTCCCTGCCCTCTGTGGGTTCACACCTTTTATGTAAAGCAACTTCAGAGCCTCTACCTATTTAAGGAATTTTTCAATTAACGTTTCTTTTCCTCAAGAGAGACCAGAGGCTTTGGTTTTCTACAAAAGGTCGGCTTCCCTTTTCCTCTAACAAACGTCTCCGTTCAGCCTCTAGCCGCGGGCCTGTTATTCAGCATTGATGACTTCGGTTAGCTACCCTCCCCTAATCAATAGCTGATCAGAGCCCAGCAGGGAGGAATTTCTGCTTTAAATCCGCTGCTCTTCAAACTAAAACGGTCCCTTTCATTAAAAAAAATGCCTTGGTTGAGTTTTAAATCCATCTAATGGGCAGTGTTTAAAAAGAAGAGGAAAGAGAAATACAGAAACGGCAGCCCCAAAACTGCTCGCATTCTGGGGCTGCTGTGTTTGGTGGAATCTTACTTATTTCTTCCAAACACGCTTTTTTATTGCCGCAATTTTTGGTTGACCGTTTTATTAATCGATGACATATGTTAATAGGGTCGTCCCCACTTCCAATAAAATCCCATGATTGTTTCAGATCTCCTCCGAGACTCTCGTGAAAGCAGAGTTGAACTCGCAGAATCTACCCGGACGAGTGAGATTTTGTCAAGGGTCTGACTCATGTCGCTGGAAAGTTAGCTGAAGTGCTTCACAGGGTTCTTGTGTTCGGTGCGGAGGGCTTTCCATCAGTCTCCCAGAGCGAGAGCCCGCAGAAGGGTGCAGCCCTGTGGGAGAGCAGGGGCCTGGAGCGGCCGGGTCCAGCAGAAGGTCCCGTAGAAGCTGCACCGCACCCCACGGACCTCAGGGCCGAGGGGACCAGGGCAGGACGGAGCACAGTCCGATGCTGAAGTGCAGGTATTTCTGTGCATTCGTGATCTGGTCCTTTTTAAAAAGACCAGAAAGCCAGCTTGATTTACGAGACTCTAACGAGCTCTGGAAAGTGTGGCCCATTCCCGTGGCCCGTTTATCAGGGCGCTCCTAGGCTTGAAGGTCCTGTGTTGCACTTCTGTTGTTGGTGGCAGGGGGTTACCCTTAGGGCCGGCTTGTCGCTCGGCGTCACTCAGGGCGAAGTGACCTGTGGCAGCGTTCCTGTCTCCCAGGCCATGGCGTCGCCCTGAGACCGGGCGTTTCTGTGAGCTGCGGCTTCTTGCAGCACGGCAGAGTAAGCGCGAGGGCAAGATGAGAACGTCTGCAGAAAATGCCAAGTGGCTGGCGAGGTAGACCTCACATTCCCCACAGCAAGGCCGCTGTGCATCCTGGGCGGCCCTCCCCCTGGCTGACGCGGACCCCGGGGGCCGTGGCTGGCACGTGCTGTTAGCCGGGGACCCCGCCGAAGACGCCCGCCTCCATCTCAGCGCGGCCCCGTGAGGGGGGCACGCCTGCCCGCTCCCCTGTGGGGCCCGTGCCCCCGCGTGTCGGACCCCAGTGCGGACCCCACAGTCCTTCCTGCTCTCCCCGGCACAGAACGGTGCCCTCTGTGGATCAGCAACGGCACGAACCACGGGCGTGTTGAAAGACACCAGGGTTTTTGTGCTCTGTCTAAACCTGCGCCCCACGTCAGGCCTCCCCACAGTGCCCGACGGGCAGGAGGCGGCAGCCCCCGAGCGAGCGCCCGTGCCGGCCCAGGAGGCGGCGCTGAGGAGCCAGACGGCCTGGGGCTGGAGGACTGTCAGGGAGCAAAGCCGATGGCCGGCCGACTCCTGCCCCCGGGGGTCAGGTGTGTGCGTCGGGCACAACGTCAACGGGCTGGACGGTCCCACGATGACTTTGAGGGACAGATATGGTGACAGAAATAGAGACAGCGGCATGCATTGCATGGGGGCCGAGACCCTGCCATCCTGGGGCCAGGGGCCGGGCTCCTCAGACTGCTTCCTGTGACAGCGTGACAGCGTGACAGTGGCGTCATAGTGGTTCTGGAGCTTCTCGTGCATGAGGGCTGGAAGCCTCCCCTCCCACGAAGCAGCTCGTCACTCGCGGCCGGGCGCAGGCACGGCTCACCGCGTGGCTCTGACACAGGAGGACCCCGAGCCCAGGCTGGACGTCCCGTTCGAGGGCTGGGACGGTTCACGGCCGGCGGTTTTAGCGTCTGAGCAGCCGAGTGGGTCCCCACATCCATGGTGAGGATGCCAGCACCCGGCGCTCACGGTCTGGCCAGGCCGTGATGTGGGGACGCGGGACCTCCCCCGTCGTCTGCGTGCCTCCCGAGCCCTGTGGCACATTGGGGGGTGGAACGGAAGAGGCCTCCGCGGGGAAGTGATTCCCAGCCCAGAACTCCCCGGGAGGTGACCTGTGTCTTCATCGAGGCCGCTCGGCTATCTGGCCTCCCACAGGCGGTTAGCTGTCCGGGCCGCCGTGGGGGAGACGGAACCCCCTGGTCCCAGTCTTCCCGGGGGAGAGACAGCCAGGCAGTGCTCTGAGAGGCATGGGCCGCGGGGTCTGGAGGGGCCATGGGGTTGGACACCCGTCTCAGGGAGGGGCAGAGCGCCCGATGAGCAGGGGCTCGAGCGCCGCCCCACTGTTCTTAGTTCTCGATTCCCAAGGACCTTCCAGTCGCGGCGGGGGAGGGGGGGTGGGCAGTAAGCGGCCGAGGGGCGCCAAGGGGAACTTGGCTGCTGTTTTCGTGGCCCCGACATAGTCTGGACACACGTGGGACCGTTTCATGGCCAGATATCGGGCCTCAAGCCAGGAGAGAAGGCAAATCCGTAGGAGGTAATGCACAGGGGCAACCCTTTGCTGGGCAGAAGGGCCACTGCCAAGAAGCCCGTGTCATCTGGACATCTCATCACTCCTTGGGGCATGGCTCTCTCCCTCCCTCGGGAGTGAGCTTTTCTGGGCTGCGCCCTGAGAGGACAGTGGACTTCCCATGTTTCCGCTGCTGCTGGCCGGGCTGGGACCCCAGTCTCCGCTCCTGATGCTTGTAGATCTGGGTGGGCGGGTGTCCAGGTTCAGGTGGTGGAAACGGGCCTGTGTCCCCGGATCCCAGGACCAGTCATTTGTGAGGCACATCGGAGTCCAGCCGGTCTGGGCGGCCAGGTCTCAATCCTCCCACTGCGTCTGACAGTCGCCGAGTCCCCAAGCCTGGGCCCTGGGGATGTGCACGGGCCCCTGGGAGCCCCGGGCCGGGCCCCAGGAGCTTCTCCCTCCAAATTCATCTCAGGCTCCAGCGGTGGAAGCGGCGTCGGGGTGCCGACTGCGTCCAGCCTCTGGACTTGCCGAACGGACGAGGCTCTGTGATGCAGAGTCGGTGGCGGTCCCCACGGACGCACGTCGCCGTCACCGTGGCCACCTCAACGTTTCCCTCTTGTGCCTGGATTTGCCTGGAAGGGCCTTGCCTCCTTTTATGGCGTGTGATCTGTGTGTTGTGCTGACTCAGCTTCCCCGTGGCCCACGTCTTCTGGGTTAGGGGTGACGGTCCCCACCTCTCCCCGAGGACTCACGTGAACTCTCCGACTGAGGGAGCACTTCACGTGGGACGGCGAGCCCGTGACTTTGGGTCCGGAGCTGTCTGCTTCACTGGGCCCTGGGCTTGGGGAGGACAGTGAAGGGCCACCTCCAACAGCCCTGGGACCGGCAGAGGATCACGAAGTCTGTGTTCAGATAGCTTCCCAGGGAAGACGGGGACTGCCGGGTCCTAGCCCGGCTCTGCATCCCCCAGGGGCACCAGGCCCCTCGGTGCCTTCATTTCCCCACTTCTCTGAACCCTCCCTCAGAAGACCTGAGTCGGACTTACTCAGGGCAGCTAGCAACTGCAGGAAAACAGTAGAAATAAAAGGCACTTAAACAAGTCTAAGTATCCTTTTCGCCCTCTGTGGGGCATTTCTGCCCCCAGACGTTCTTGGGCTGGACTCGACGGGGAGGGCGCGCTGGGGACTCGGCCTGCTTGGAGCCGGCACGGGACTCTGAGGTTCTCCGTGAGGTGAGGGCACCGCTACCAGCCAGGCCTGGGGGGGTGGAGGGGGGTCTCCACCTTCCACTAAGAAGACACACACGGACTCCTGTGCCCTCCGAATGCGGCATTTCGCCCTCATCCCTGAGTTCTGCAAACATTCCAACGTTTCCGCTGAAGCACTTACGTGTGCAGGGACTGCACGTGTGTGGAGACTCGCCCGTGTGTGCGGGGACCGGGCATGTGCGGGGACCATGCATGTGCGGGGACCGTGTGTGTGCGGGGACTGTGCCCACGTGTGCGGGTACTCAGCGTGTGTGGGGAATTTCGTGTGCGGGGACTGGGCATGTGCGGGGACTTGCGTGTGCGGGGACTGGGCGTGTGTGGGGACTGTGCCCATGTGTGTGGGGACTTGCGTGTGCGGAGACTGGGTGTGTGCGGGGACTGCGCCCACATGTGCGGGTACTCAGCGTGTGTGGGGACTTGCGTGTGCGGGGACCATGCGTGTGTGGGGATCGTGTGTGTGCGGGGACCATGCGTGTGCAGGGACTTACATGTGTGGGGACTGGGCGTGTGCGGGGACTGTGCGTGTGTGGGGACTTGTGTGTGCGGGGACTAGGCATGTGTGGGGACTTGCGTGTACGGGGAATGCACGTGTGTGGGGACTGCATGTGTGTGGGGACTGGGCGTGTACGGGGACTTGCGTGTGCAGGGACTTGTGTGTGCGGGACTTGCGTGTGCGGGGACTTGTGTGTGCAGGGACTGGGCGTGTACGGGGACTTGCGTGTACGGGGACTGGGCGTGTGTGGGGACTGGGTGTGTGCGGGGACTTGCGTGTGCGGGGACTTGCATGTGTGGGACTTGCATGTGCGGGGACTGGGCGTGTACAGGGACTTTTGTGTGCGGGGACTGGGCGTGTGCGGGGACTTGCGTGTGCGGGGACTGTGCCCACGTGTGTGGGGACTCGCCCGTGTATGTGGAGACTGGGTGTGTGTGGGGACTGCACCCACGTGTGCGGGGACTGGGCGTGTGCGGGTACTCGGCGTGTGCGGGTACTCGGCGTGTGCGGGGACTGGCCGTGTGCGGGGCCTTGCGTGTGCGGGGACTGGGCGTGTAAGGGGAATGTGAGTGTGTGGGGACTTGTGTGTGTGGGGACTGGGTGTGTACGGGGCCTTGCGTGTGTGGGGACTTGTGTGTGCGGGACTTGCGTGTGTGGGGACTGGGCGTGTATGGGGACTGTGAGTGTGCGGGGACTGGGCGTGTGCGGGGACTGTGAGTGTGCGGGGACTGGACATGTGCGGGGACTGGGCGTGTGTGGGACTTGCGTGTGCGGGACTTGCGTGTGCGGGGACTGGGGGTGTGCGGGGACTTGCATGTGTGGGGACTGTGCATGTGTGGGACTTGCGTGTGCGGGGACTGGTCGTGTACGGGGACTGTGAGTGTGCGGGACTGTGCGTGTGCAGGGACTTGCGTGTGCGGGGACTGGGCGTGTGCGGGGACTTGCCTGTGCGGGGACTGGGCGTGTACGGGGACCATGAGTGTGCGGGACTGTGAGTGTGCAGGGACTGGTGTGTGCGGGGACTGGGCGTGTACGGGGACTGTGAGTGTGCAGGGACTTGCGTGTGCGGGGACTTGCGTGTGCGGGGACTGGGCATGTTCGGGGACTTGCGTGTGCGGGGACTGGGCGTGTGCGGGGACTTGCGTGTGCGGGGACTGGTCGTGTACGGGGACTGTGAGTGTGCAGGACTGTGCGAGTGCAGGGACTTGCGTGTGCGGGGACTGGGCGTGTGCGGGGACTTGCGTGTGCGGGGACTGGGTGTGTGCGGGGACTTGCGTGTACGGGGACTGGGCGTGTGCGGGGACTTGGGTGTCGGGGACTGTGAGTGTGCGGGACTGTGCGAGTGCAGGGACTTGCATGTGCGGGGACTTGCGTGTGCGGGGACTGGGCGTGTGCGGGGACTTGCCTGTGCGGGGACTGGGCGTGTACGGGGACCGTGAGTGTGCGGGACTGTGAGTGTGCAGGGACTGGCGTGTGCGGGGACTGGGCGTGTACGGGGACTGTGAGTGTGCGGGGACTGTGCTTGTCGGCGGCCGCCAGCCTCCCCTCTGGGTCAGGACCGATGGCGCTGGAGGGGACGGCGGCCCCGCGGAGCCCCAGGGCCCTTGTACGCGGAGTTCAGCCTCCCCGCTCGTGCTGGATCAGGGCAGGACCTGGCACCGCCCGCCCTGATCCGGGCCCGGCCGCCTCTGTCCTGATTTTCACGGTCGCTCCCGTGTGACTGTGTTCCTGGCCGCCCCCTCTCCTGTCTTTTCTGGGCTTTCTTGTCCTCCCCGCCGTAGCCCTACTTGTCCTTCTTCCTTCCGGGGTGCGTCCTCCCTCTTACCTGACTTGCTGTGACCATCTGCACCCCTTCCTTTGAGTTCTTCCTTTGTCCTGGACGTGTGTTGCCCATGCGTGTGTGCGCGTGTACACAGACACATTTGCTGCACACACATGCACACACACATGCACGTATGCTCTTGTGCACGTTTCCCCAGGGTCCTCTCCACACCCTAAGATCAGAGCGGCTGTGGAAATGGGTCCACTTCAGCCCCTCCCGGGACTGCCGACGTCCAGTGCTCCTGCGGTGAGATGGGCGAGGACGGTGCTGGCTGCCGTTTGCCCCGTGGCCAGAAGGCCGTGCTCCCGCAATGAGCACACGGCCTTGCTGAGACCCTCCTGTCCTAGAAACTGGCTGTGGGCGTCTCCTGTCACCCCCTCAAGAGCA
Source organism: Nasua narica (assembly GCA_028533885.1). NCBI lineage: Eukaryota > Metazoa > Chordata > Mammalia > Carnivora > Procyonidae > Nasua > Nasua narica. The sequence goes on from CM052802.1 coordinate 278,789, forward strand.
TGCCGGCCCAGCGCCCTCTGGAAACACACGGCGGCCCTGGGAATTCTGGCCGTGCTGTGCGCTGTGGGCCACACTCACGCCCAGCCGGACCCTGGGTCCTGGTCCTCGCCCCTCAGTGTGCGGTGTGATGCCGTCCCAGGTGATGTCTGTGCCTTTGGTCCTAGGGTTTGATCCTGCGCCGGAGCTCTGGGGAGCAGGGCCGTGGGGCGACGAAGGCGCGAGGACTGTGTGCTCACTGCCCAGCAGGCGGTCCAGCCCCAGGACCCGCGGCGTCTCAGCCTTCTGGGAGGTTCCCTTGTGAGACGCGCGCAGGAGAACCTGCTAGAGCTCCTACTTCGTGCCCCTGACGAGCACGGTGCTGTGTTGTGCGTACGGAACACCGACAGCACCTCCGGAGCCGTCGCAGAGAAGGCCCTGGACCCTGGTTCCCGTCTCCCCCGGCAGAGCACGTTTCTCACCGTTGTCCTCTGTCACCAAAATTCTCCTTCAGTTTTTGGTTAAGATTTATTTGTTTGAGAGAGAGAGAGAGACTCTCATGCAGACTTCAGGCTGAGCACAGAGCCTGATGCGGGGCTCAATCCCACGACCCTGAGATCATGAGCTGAGTCGAAACCAAGAGTCGGTCACTTAACAGACTGAGCCCCCCAGGGGCCCCTGTCACCAAAATCTCCATTTGAATCTTTACAAAAGGCTTGGTTTTGTAAAAATATGCTTGATGTAAGACGAAGGGCTGCCCACGTCTAGTGCTCAGAGGGTGCGGGGCCTCCCGGGCGCGGGGACTGAGGCAGCTTCCCGCACGTGGGACACAGATCTGGACAGTCCCGGGCGGCCCCGGACTGGGCACAGCTGCGTCCCGCGGCTCACGGGTAGGAGGGAAGGGGCACAGGAGGCACGCGGGTGTGACTGCTGGGGGTGGACCAGCGCAGACAGGGTCTTACAAGTCGGAAGAGAGCGAAGCCTCTCTGGGGCTCTGGGGAAGCGTGACCGGTGCGCCATGGCCTTGAAGCTTGGAGCGCCGGTATCTGCCCCGCGTGCCGGTGCCAGGGGCACGCAGCAGGACAGAGGGGATGGCGGGCCCACAGGGTCCCCCGGCCCCCGCACTGAGCTCAGCTTTCAAGAGTTTGCCAAATGCACCTGGAACTTAGCTGTGTTTTTCCCGGTGCAGACTACAGACCGCCAACCATATGCAAGGCCGTGACAAGCGTCATGCGAACCCCAGGGGCCACCTCGGCAAAGAGTCACTCTCCTGCACCTCTCAGCTTGGCATGTTTGCCGGGGTGTGACAGCAGCCCGCACGTGTGGCACGTCTGCCCGTCACGGCCACATTGCGTGGGCGCCGGAAGCAGGGACGCCCCGACGGCAAGTGCTCGCGCGTTGGGGATTTGGAGAGACGGCTCAGGAGGCAGACTGGAATCTGACTTTCGTGGCCACTACTCGTCCGGCTGGTGTGAGCGTCCCTGATGGGATCCCGGAGACGGGGGCCGCGCCACGGCCCAAGCGGCCTCGGCAGCCAGCAAGCAGGAGCGGGCGAACCCGGTGGGCCTCGGGCGCACCGCGCAATACTCCCTGTCTCCCTGCCGTGTAAAACGAGGGTGCTGGCTCGGACGGCAGTGTCCCCACCCCTGGAGCCATCACCGCTAACGATGGTTTGACGAGAGCTGCCGCGGACCCTGAAACCTCGAGCGGTGATCATGTGCCTGATTTTGGGGGGATGGTGGCTGATGGGAGAGAGGGCTCTAGGAGACCCACCCACTCTTTGTAAAAATGCGGTAAAAGATTTAATTTAGAGAAACCTGTGTTTACAGAGTCCATTCATTCAAGGAGACGGAGCCCAGCGTCTGAGCCGCGTACCAGCAGTGAGGTTCTCGGCGACCGAGGCAGAGCAGAGCCCACAGCCCCATGGCCGGCGTCCTGCCCGTCCCCGCAGCTCCTGCCAGCCCCAGAAATGCCAGCCTGGAAGCTCTCTGCTGAGCGTGCAGGGCCCTGCGCCCGCAGGGAGGGAGCGGCTTGGGCTCGGAGAAGACGTTGGGCGACTGCCCTGTGGCGGCCGGCCCTTCTGAAGGTGCGGGTCGGGGAGGCAGGGCTTTGGCACGGCGGCAAGAGGCTGCTTCGTGCCATCACGGGCCCTTCCCGGCACATAGCATTCCTGTGCGCTGACAGCAGGCCTCAGGCCCCGGCGGCGGCGGGAGGGTCGCAGCCCGGGGCGCACACGGCGGCAGGTGAGACCCGGCCTCCGCACCGGCGCGCCGACTTGGTTTCCAGGCTTCCAGGCGGGGAGCACAGGCAGCCCCTTCCCCTTCACTTGAGGGCGCGAGGCAGGGGTGCCGGCCGGCCCCTGGGTTTGGGGTTGACAGCCTGTAGCCCAGGGGCTCCCCGCTCCTGAGTCACGGCATCGAGCGTCTGCCTGGCGAGCGGCCGGGTCTTGTGCCAGGCCCCGCGGGCTCCGGGCTCAGGCTGGGGCAGGCCAGGTGAGAGTGAATTCCTGAGCCGTGTACCTTCGCCGAGAGAACATCCTGCCTCCAGCGCGGCAGGAATTTGGGGCTGCAGGCCAGGGCCAGGAATGCAGGGCAGAGGGAAGGAGGGGCGACCCGAGGGGCTGCACGCCTACCGAGAGCGTGTGCAGACCTGCGCGGACCCTGCGCACGGCGCCCGGAGGGCAGGGCCAGCCAGTGTGGGCAGCAGAACTCCCGGTGACCCGAGAGACAAGCGGCGGCCTGCCGGTCCACGTGCCCGGCTCCAAGGGGCCGCGGAGCTGAGCCGGTGCCCGCAGCCCGCCCTGCCGTGACCTGCGCGGAGACGGTGCCGGCCAACGGCTGCCCTGTGAGGGGCGGGTCAGCCCGACACACCGCCTGGTTCTGTCCCCCCTGAAAGTTGGTTCTTACCTCCCACGCTGCTCCCCCAAGTACCATGGAAGGACGCTGGCTCGGCCTCGGCCTTGGGGAGACAGTGCACGCTTGTCAGGGGCCGGCGCCGGGGGCCGTGAGGGGTCCCGTGAAGATGCTGAGGGTCGGGTCTCCCCGGGGCCCCGGGGCTGGACGGCCGCCAACAGGCCGCACACGTGCTCTAAAGAGGCGCGGTTCCGGGCACGGCCGCCCTTGTGAGCACCACACCCTGGGGGTAGGGCGGGCGGCCTCCCCGGGCGCTGTCCTCGGCCCTCCTCGCTCAGGGCTGCTGCCGACCGACCGTCCCCTCTCTGTTCCTGAGGTGGAAGGTCCGACCCGTGGAGAACCCGTGGGGACGCGGCCGCCGGGGGTCAGGGTGGTGGTAGGTCCGGCCCGGCCGCGCCCGCCCGAGCACCCGGAGCACAAGCCCGCTTTCTGCGGGGTTTCCTGTCACGGTTGAGCAGGACTCCCAGGGTTCACTGTTTCTTTGTTCTGGAATCTTCTCCTCTACCTTGACTTTCCTCTCAGTCGGAACCCTGGAGAAACCCCGAGTTAAGGGGCCCCTTGTTCTCGCCCCCGTCTCTGGAGCGTGTCTCCAGCCAGCGTGGTCTCGGGCACCCTGCCCGGCGGCCGGCCCTCGGGCCCCACGAATCCGGGGTCTGTGCTTTTCCACGCCGGGCAAGGACTTCTCCACACACAGATCTGCGACGAGCTGCACTCCATCGGCTTGCTTCCACGATGATCTGTCTTCTGGAAGTAATGTCTCTGCCCATCGTGGGGCTCGAACTCCCCCCCCCCCCCGAGATCCAGTCACCGCTCTAACGACTGAGCCAGTCAGGGGCACCGCGAATCCGTTTCTGCAGCAAAGTGGAAATGCGGGCATCGAGTGCCTGCGCGGCGGAGACGGTCATCGCTTGGTGGCTCCCGGTCTCCCTGACTCGGGCTCCTGCCCGGGACGCAGCCTCTGTCTGCCCGGAGCGGGCCCCAAGCCTGCACGGGCCAGGACCCGTGCCCCCCTCTGCCTGTCGTCCCGTCTGTTCTGCGACTGCTCCCAGGTCCCTGCACAGTCTCTAAGGTGACCTGGAGCCCAGACTTGACCGGTGTGTCAGGACCACGGTCCTGCCTCCTGGCGCAAGGGCTTCCGGTGTCCATGGTACGGGCCGCTGCTCTCCCATGAGTGCGAGTCCCTGGTACGCGGCGGGGCGCGGGCGTCCCGCGGCCTTCACGACGGTCAGCAGTCTGGCTGCACCGTCAGCCGTGGCAAGATGGCAGAAATGGCGGCGACCGGGATGGGGCTGTGCCCGGGCCAGGCTGGGGGCTGCGGGCTCTGCTCCTTTCGCATTTGCTGTGACTCCCGGAGCTCTGCCTTCCGTCGGTCACGGAGGGCCCGTGTGGTGAGGCGAGCAGGGCCGCGCCCGAATCGCTGCACCTGGGTGAGATGCCACCCGCTCTGACTACCGGCCTTCAAACTCTGGGAAGCCGGCGAGGAGCGGCGGGGCTCCGCGCCGGAGAGATCGTGGGGAGCGCCGCGAACCCCAGGACGGCTCCCACCGGCACCAGACACGGGGCTCGGGCGCCGGCTGCCTGAGGAGTGGCGGGCGCTCCCACAGGGGGGCTTTGGGTTCTGTGTTTTTCTAGCTCCGTGCAGTGGATTCTGCGCGGATCCGAGAGCGTGCCCCCTCGGGGGCCCCTGGGCCGGGTCCCGGACGCCCTCCCCAAGGACAGATGGGGACTGTCCATGAACCACTGCTTTATGTCTCGTGTCTTGCACGGAGCTGGGAGGAGCGTCCGAGCCGAGCGCGTGACTCGCGCGAGCCAGCACAGGAGAGGCCGAGGCGCAGTCTTTCCGGTAACTGGGTCGCTGCCTTCCGGGTGCCTCCCGGTGCGCCCGTCTCTAGGGCCGTCCTGTTCCCAGCCTTCCTCAGGTGCCGCAGAAGCCCTGCCCAGAGCGTGGCCCTCAGGTGCCAGCGCGTCTGAACCCACAGATGCAGTTTCTGAGCGTGAGTCCTGTCGCGCGGTCTGCTCGCGCCCGGGCCCGGGGGGCCTCCCGCCGCCCCTCCTCGGCCGAATCCCGGAGGGGAGATCCGCTTCCCCGGCGGGCATGCGTACCCCACAGCAGGACCCCAGTGTGAGCAACGTCTCTTCTTCACGCTGGGTCGCGCGCGCCCTCTGCACACCGGTGGCCGCGCTCAGGGGCCGGGCATGCGGTCCGGGGTCTCCGCGAGCCGCCCACCTAGGAGGGCGTGTGCCCGTGCCCGTTCCTACGGCCGGGACAGGGACGGAAGGCGCTTCCTGGGGAAGGACCACCCTGAACCCTAGGTCTGGGGCAGGCGGGAGAGGCGAGGGGAGGACAGGGGGACCACGGCGGCCAGAAGGCAGGACCGGACTCAGGACCTCAGCGCTGCCTGGTCTTGGTCTGAAGGTCAGTTGGCCTTTCCGATAAGGTCGTGGCTAACGGTGAACTAGGAGCGAGAGCCTTGCGGCCGCAGTGCAAACATTACAATCGGAGTAAGTCGCCAACACCTGGTGGCTGGGACGAGGGATGGCTCAGGAGGGATTCTGGCTTAGCGGGTAGCATTGAGACGTTGACAGGTTGGAAGCCTGGACCCATTTCGGCAACTGTGTTCCTTGTCTCCCACGTGTGATCACCTGCACTCGGGGGCTCCCCTTGCACACCCATGACGCTGTCACGGCTGCTCTGAGCCAGCCTCTGGTCTGGGACCTCTCCGTTCTAGATGCTTCTACCATCCCAGCCTGTGGAGGGATGTCCATACCCGCCCCGGTTGGCTCGGTCAGTTTTTCCAGCGTCAGGTAACTCTGTGATTTTCCTCGGCTGGAAATGCCCACATCCTCGGCCGAGACCCCTCCTTACCCCCTGTACACGGAGGCTGGAAGTTCCGTGTGCTTCTCCCTCCCTCTTACCTGGGGAGCCAGCCGCTCGCGGCCGAGACCGCGCTGGGTGTGTGTTTACGAGCCACCACGGGGCGCAGACCTTCGGGCTGTGGGCGCTTAGGGGTGCCCGGCAGATCTGAACACGATGCACGTATGTGCCCCGTGTGCGAAGTGACTCGGGTTGGGATGCGTGGGAGTTGCACGCGTGGCCGTGCCGGAGTGAAGGAGAAAAGCACGCGTGTTCCAGACGCTGGGATGTCCTCGGCCCCGCTCTCACCCGGACGACGGTGACAGACACTGTCATTGGAGGTCGCGGTGTCCACAGCTCAAGGAGGGAGGAGTGTACCCTCAGGACCTCTTTTCCGGACCTCCCCCATTCCTCCTCATCTCAAAGGGGTGAACTTGCTCCTTGTGAAGGGAAGGGCACAGCTCACGTTGCGCTGCAGCCCCAGCGCTGAGCCCGAGAGAAGGGCTGTGTCCCGTGACGGGCGTCCGACACTTGTTCCTGGGCTCACTGTGCCGTGTGCCCTGCGCGATTGTGCCACAGCACTCTGAGCCTCGCGGGTCTGACTCAAATAGCACGACTGGCTTCTACTTCTCCTTTAGCCTTCGAATGGCTGCTGGGCACTGGGGAGCCTGTGAGGGCTCTGGGGGCTCATCCTTGGCCCGCTCGAGGGCTCGGCAAAGGGCCACTCACAGGTTTCCGGCACACGAGGGGGCGCAAGGGGACTTCCGTGTGTGCACACGCATTTCCCACCACCTGCTTTCCCAGGTCAGGACCCCCTCCCATCCTCACGCTTTCCCGGGTCAGGACCCCCTCCCACTGCCACGATTTCCCGGGTCGACATCCTTGTTCTGTTTGCTTCCTAGGTGCTTGCAGGCCCCAGACAGTCCTCTAGGCTCGGTGCAAATGTTGATCGTTCGGCCTTCATGTCCGCTTTGCACGGAGACACTGTCGAACCCATTTTGAAGGACAGCAGCCAAGGCCGAAAGAGTGTAATCAGCGTCTCAGGTCAGGCGGCTGCTGTGTGTGGCAGACCTGGGGTTCGCGTCCAGATGGCCTGGCTCTGAAGCCCGAGCCCGAACACCACCCACCACGATGCTCCTTGTGGACCCAGATCCGAACCCTGAACCACTGTGGGCTCTTTGCCTAGACGACAGGCGGCAGGATTGGTGGGAAAAGCGGGGAAACTTGAGTTAAAATCACTCTCCGGCGTGGAACCTCCCGGTAGAACTGAGACGGGGACGAGCTGGAGGAGGGTGACCGCGGGCGGTGCCGGGGCCGGTCCAGGTCCCGTGTGACACAGCGGTGCTCCTGGTCCTGCCGCCGGCCGCCTCAGCAAGCGGGCAAACCCTGCTCGGCATCTCCTCTCCGTGCCCGGGAGGCGGTGCCCGCGTGCTGGGCACATTCTTTGTCATGCTCCTCATTTTCCACAAGCAGCTCTCATCTTCCCCAGGCTGATCTTCAAAGTTGCGAATCTGCCCTGAAACACGACACTCTGGGGCAGCCATCACGCTCCGAGGGGGAGACACCGCCCACCCCGAGTGAGGACGACACTCCGCGGGATGGTTTGGATGGGCTCCTGCAGCCACACTGGCGAGGGCCCTCCTGCAGCTCTGGGCGCCCCGTCCATCCCCACAGCTCTGGGGCCAGGGATGGGCGCCCCGGGGCTCTGCTCAGCGGCAGAGCCTTCCCCACGGCTGGAGCGCCGGCGTCCGGGGAGTCGTAGGGCCGGGGCTGCCCCCTGCTCAGCCTCCGCTTTCCCCAAACGTTAACAAAAATCCCACGTCTCCAGGGGAGAGACTGAATTTCAGTGTTTCCACATTCCTACCGTGAACAAAAGCCAGAGGAAACCCAATGGAGGATATGCCTCAGTGGGTGGGGGTGGGATTGTGGGCTTATTTTACTTTGTTTTCAGTGTGGCCCCGTGTTCTCTGGAAAAAGTGATCTGTCTGATTCCAAGGGCAGCAACAACCCGGGTCCCGTTACACAGAAGTGGGGAACCGGATCTGCCCCCGGGGGCCGGCGTGTGGGTCAGGAGCCTCGAATGGAGTGCCCGGGAGGGAGCAGCACCTGCTGCCTTGCCCCCGCTCAGAAGGGGAGCTTGCTGGAGGAAACCGGAGAACGGGGGCTGGGAAGGAAGCCTGGGCTCCCTCTGCGGACTCGGGAGCCTGCGGGGCCACCCGAAGATACGAGGTGGGAGCACCGTCTCCTGACCCTCGGAGGGGACGCCGTGGGAGGGATGTGCGAGGGGTTCTGTGGGGCCCGTCTCCTAATTCCCAGACTCCCCTGGGAGAGCCCTCATCCCCGGGAGGGGGGCTTCCTTGCCACCTTGTCCCGTTAGCAGTGAGCTGGGCCACACAAGGGCCAAAGTAACTGGCGGGGACTTATTTTGGTTGGAATCTTGCGAATCCTGGTCGTCCCTGTCTCAGAGCGGCTGGGCCACCGGTTCTGAGTCCAGATGGGTGCTCACAGCTCAGAGGGGCTCCCTGGGCTTCGCTCTCCTCTCAGAGAGTCAGGCTGCAGCCATCAGGGTGTGGGAGGTGGTCCCCGGGCTGTGGGGCAGGCCGCGCCTTCAGGCCGCAGTGTGCGCTTGGTGCTCTCCAGGCTGGGTGCTCCCTCCCACCTGCACACTGGGCTCCTCGGGCCCCAGCCTGGACCTCTCGCCCCTGCAGGCAGCTGCCCCGGCTGCCTCCTGCCCCAGCGTGCCGAGGGGGCCGGTCTCAGGGCCGCCGTCCCAGGCCTGCAGGGGGAGGGGTTCCTTCAGAGCCGGGAGAGGGGAGGCCGTGCTGGGAGGGCTGCCGCCACCCTGGCTCTGGGCCTGTCCGCTTGTCTCTGAAGTCCAAGGGTGCGTGGTGAGCCCTTCCCCCGCGGTGCACAGTCTCCCTGGTCCGTCAGCCGCCGGCAGGGGCCTCGTGGGAGGGGCCCCGGAGGGGGTTCTGTCCGTTCGCCGCAGTCAGCAGAGGGGAGGGAGAATTGGGCACAAAGTGGTTTCCAGGTAGATGGAGCGCGTGCACGCGTGCTTGCACGCATGTGCTCACCGGCACGCGTGCTCACACCCACCACAGACGCTGTGTGCGCGTCCGGGGCTCGCTCCCCTGCAGCTTCACCTTGCGGTTTGTGGGGCCCTGGACAAAATCTGGGGCTTCGACTTTCGGGGCCGTGGAACCTACCCATTGTGCCAACAGCAGATGGCTACAGAGGAGGGTGGGAGAGAAACAGTCCCTGCTCAGTTCTGAGGAGAGGGTTGTCAGTAAAAAGAAGGTAATTGTTAAAGCTCTACTGGCACGTTTTAGATGTAAGATGTTGTAGCCAAGAACATGACCTCGTCCACGCCGTTGAGCCCGGGGCTCCCTTCAGGCCTCTGAACTTGCCGTGCAAACTGGGCGGGTGATGTCGCAGGGCCTGCGGGGACTGGGCCCAGAGCACCGTCTCCCTGAGCCTTCCCGGGCTGGGCCCCTCGGGCCCACGCTCAGCCCCCAAAGTGACAGAAGACCCTTGCGTGTGAGGAGGGGGTGTGGGGGGAGGCGCCTGGGCTCTCCCGGTGCGGGCAGGGGAGGACAGAGTCGCGGGCCGTGTGTGGGCGGGTCTGACACGCAGGAGGGTCTCTAAGCTGGGGTGGGGGTCAGGCTGTGGAAGGGCGTGTGCCTCCTCCTGGGCGCCGGTGGAGAGAGCCCGTTCAAACCTTTCCTCCCCGTTTAGTTTTCTGCCAGAAGAGAGTCCGGGAGCCGGCTTTGGCCGCGTCTGCCGAGGGCCGGCTCTCCGTCTCTCTCCGCGGCAGGACCAGGGCTCTTCTGAGTTCAGGCCCATAGGCTTCCGCCGGGTGCAGACGGGGGACCCGCCACGCTGCTGGGCACTGAGGGTGACTGGGCAACTGCGCCGGCCGGCCCGGTCGTCTTTGGGGAAGGTGTTCGGGTCGGGCTGGGGCGTGCGGGCTGGACTCCCAGGGAGCAGCGAGACATGGGGGGAAGGTGCCGCGGGAGGGAAGGGGCTCCGCCCTCTGCCCCGGGCGTCGTTGTGCGGAGAAGGGTGGCTTGCGCCATGCCAAGCGCAGAGGGGACCTGGCCTGGACGCCCCTCAGAGAGCTCTGCACGGCCCCGCGGGACCCCCGCCCCCAGCGGCCTCAGGAGGCTGGGAGTCCCTGTTGGTCACCTCGTGCTCAGCCCCGTGTGGGTCCTGCAGGCGACCCTCTGAGCTGGGGTCTGCTCACTCAGGTCCCGCCCGGGCGGTCCCGTGTCGGCCGTGCCGGCCCTTCCCTGGGAGCCACGGTCCGCTCCCGGGCCCAGATGCCGGAGCGCAGAGCCTCTCCTCCGGGGTGCGCCCACGGGATGAGCGCCGTGGCGGCCTCGTGTGTGGAGCGACCCGGGACAGCAACGGGCCGTGACCAGAGTGACTCCCACACTCTCGTCCTGAGTCAGGCTCCATTTGGCCGGGGTCAGGGTTGGCGGGAGAGCCCCAGGCAGAGGCCCTTTTGGCACATGCTGCGCGACAGGAGACCCGACAGAAAGACGAGGTCACCGTCCTCAGCCTCCATTTCCGTACCTGATTTTCTAGCTGAAAACGGGAAGAAAAAGCCATGGGAACTTTCTGATGAAGGTGGACTTTTGGTTGAATTTCTGTCTCGTTTTCATAATGATGGCTTTGTTTGGTTTTCATCTTGGTTTGATTCGGACAATCTCTGTTGGTAAAAACACTGTCAATTTTATTGAGGTCTTAAAATTTATCAGTGCACACGAACACGCTATTCAGAGTTTTCTCTTATAATTTAAAAAACATAAACCTGTTGAGCAGCAACAATAAAAACATTCTTCCAAGGGTGAGAGAATGTCATTGCCTCCAGACGGTAGTTGCAGTGAAAGAATGTGTCACCACAGGTGCTGCGTTCGGTATTCTGTCAAAGACGTCTCGAAGCGCACTAGCTGCAAACTTGGGTAAGCACCGTGTTATGAAAAGGCTGTGTTTCCAGAGGGTTCGGGGAGGGCGGAGCCGTGGGCACCAGGCGTCTATCTCCCACCTGCACCGCGGGCGCACGGGCGGCTGTCTGAGGCGGCTGCTTCGGAACTCGGAAAGTCCGGGAGGCTTGAGGCGGAGGCCAGGGCAGTGAAGCGCGTGACCTCGGTCGCTGTCAGCTCCCAGCGCGGTGGCAGCTACCCATCCCCCACCCCAGCCCCTGGCGGACGGCCGTGCCCACAGACCGTGGGAGCCCAGGGGCGTCCAGGACCCAGTCGTCCCAACGGTGGAGCGCTGCGCTCTGCTCGAAGCTCTGACACCAGGGCAGGCCTCCCCGCGGCGGTAAACCCGTCTCCCTTCGGCTGAAGTCGGATTTAAAGATCCAGCTCCCGTTTTCCCACCTGATTTTTCGCTTTTTCTGCTTTTGGAAGGTGAGCATCAAAGATTAAGACATTAAAAAACAACTGCATATATGGGGGAAAAATAGAAAGTACCCAGTGTGCCCATGGAAAGGCTCAAAAAAGACAGGTCATAATGTTGTAGGAAGACATTAAGTTTAGGCCTCAGGCTGATCCTCTGCACAGAGACAGTCTGCAAAAAAGCAAAGCAAAAACAAACAGAAACAAAAAGCAAATTCTGGGGAAGGGGGGAATCTGATTTCCAGAGTTAGCACATTATTAAATTTAAATGCTCTATGTTAAAAAAAAGTATACAAAGAAACAGGAAAGCATGGTTCATTCAAAGGAAAAAAATCAATGAAAATTATCAATGAAAAAATTATCAATGAAAATTATCAATGAAAAAATTATCAATGAAAATTATCAATGAAAAAATTATCAATAAAAAATCAATGAAAAAGTTCTAATGCCAGATATACTAGACAAGGACTTCATTTTTATTTTTTCAGCATACAGAGTTGTATCAGGCTCAGGTGCACAGTAGTGACTGAACACTTCCGTACAACACCCCGTGCTCCTTCATCCCCATCGCCTGTTTCCCACCCAACACCCACCTCCCCTCTGGTGGCCGTCGGTGTGCTCCCTACAGCTGAGAGTCCGTTTCTTGGTTTGCCTCTCTTTTGTTCACCTATGATAATTTGTTTTGTTTCTTAAATTCCACATATGAGTGAAATTACATTGTCTACCTCTGACTGACTTATTTCGATTAACATTATACCCTCTAGTTCCATCTGTGTTGTTGCAAATGGCAAGATTTCGTTCTTTTTGATGGCCGAGTAATATTCCATTCTCTATATACCTTGTCTTTTTTATCCATTCATCAGTCAATGGGCCCACTTGGGCTGTCTCCGTATCCTGGCTATGGTAGACACCGGTGCTATAAACATCCAGGTGCATTTACCCCTTTGATTTAGTGTTTTTGTATTCTTTGGATAAATACCCAGTAGTGCAATTGCTGGATCATAGGGTAGTTCTATTTTTAACCTGTTGAGGGACATCCATACTGTTTTCCAGAGCGGCTGCTCCAGTTTCCATTCCCACCAACAGTGCACCAGGGTTTCCCTTTCTCTGCATGCTCACCAACACCGGCTGTTTCTTGTGTGGTTGATTTTAGCTATTCTGACAAGAGTGAGGTAATTATCTCCTTGCACTTTTGATTTGCATTTCCCTGATGATGAGTAATGTTAGTACCTCTTCATGTGTCTGTTGGCCCTCCATATGTCTTCTTTGAAGAAATGTCTGTTCATGTTTTCCGTCCATTTTTTTTCCTGACCATTTTTTTAACTGGATTTTTTAGTTTTTGTGTGTGGAGTTGTATATGTTCTTTATATATTTTGGGTGCTAAGCCTTTGTTGAATATATCATTTGGAAATATCTTCTCTTATTCTATAGGTTGCTTTTTAGTTTTGTTTCCTTCATTTTGCAAAAACTTTTTACTCTGATGTAGTCCCAATAGCTTATTCTTTGCTTTTTGTTTCCCTTACTTCAGGAGACGTGTCTAGTAAGAAGTTGCTACAGTAGATGTCAAGGATTGCTGTCTTCAGTGATTTTTTATGGTTTCAGGCCTCACATTTAGGTCTTTAATCCATTTTGAATTTATTTTTATTTTTTAAATTAATTAATTTTTTCAAGTTTTTATTTAAATTCTAGTTAGTTGACATATAGTATAATGTTAGTTTCAGGAGTAGAATTTAGTGATTCATCACTTACATAGACAACCCAGGGCTCATCACAAGTGCCCTCCTAGCCATCACCCATTTAACCCATTTTTAATTTATTTTTGTGTATGGTGAAAGAAAATAGTCCAGTTTCTTTCTTCTGCATGTGGCTGTCGAGTTTTCCCAATACCATTTGTTAAAGAGACTGTCTTTTTCCCACTGGATGTTCTTTCCTGCTTTGTTGAAGATGAGTTGACCATATGGTTGTAGATTTATTTCTGGATTTTCTTTTTTTTTTTTTAAGATTTTTTTTTAAATTTATTTATTAGAGAGCGAGAGACTGAGAATGAGAGGGGAGAAGGTCAGAGGGAGAAGCAGACTTCCCGCAGAGCCGGGAGTCCGATATGGGACTCGATCCCGGGACTCCGGGATCATGACCTGAGCCGAAGGCAGTTGCTCAACCAACTGAGCCACCCAGGCGCCCTATTTCTGGATTTTCTATTCTGTTCCATTGATCTATGGGTCTGTTTTCATGCTAGTATCATACTGTTCTGACTACTACAGCTTTGTAATACTGCTTGAAATCTGAAATTGTGATATTTTCAGCTTTGCTTTTCTTTGACTATTTGGGATCTTTTATGTTTCCGTACAAATTTTAGGATTGTTTGATCTAATTCTGTGAAAATGCTGGTGGTATTTTGATAGCGATTGCATTTAATGTGCAGATCGTTCTGGCGTTCTGGATAGTACAGGCATTTTAACAATATTTGTTCTTCTGATCTATAAGCATGGAATGTCTTTCCATCGTCTCTGCTTTTTTTCATCAATGTTTTAGTTTTCAGAATATAGGTCTTTCACTCCTTTGGTTAGGTTTATTCCTAGGTATGTTATTGTTTTTGGTGCACTTATAAATGGGATTATTTTCTTAATTTCTCTTTCTGCTGCTTCATTATTGGTGTATAAAAATGTAGCAGATTTCTGGACATTGACTTTGTGTCCTATGACTTTACTGAATTTTTTTTTATCAGTTCTAGCAGTATTTTGGTGGAATCTTTCAGCTTTTCTATATGTAGAATCCTGTCATCTTCAAGTAGTGGAAGTTTTACTTCTTCATTATCAGTTTGGATGCCTTTTACTTCTTTTTGTTGTCTGATTGCTGTTGCTGGGGCTTCCAGTACTATGCTGAATAAATGGTGAGAGTGGGCATCCTTGTCTGTTCCCAACTCTAGAGGAAAAGTTCTCAATTTTTCCCCAGTAAGGATAATGTTAGTGGTGAGTTTTTTTTGATGGTCTTTATTATGTTGAGGTGCATTCCCTCTAAATCTACTTTGCTGAGAGTTTTTTATCATGAATGGATATTGTGCGTTATCAAATGCTTTTTCCGCATCTTTTGAAATGATCATATGATTCTTATCCTTTGTCTTATTGATGTGATGCATTACATTGATTTGTTTGAGAATATTGAACCACCTTTGCAATCCACGAGTAAATCCCACTTGATCATGGTGAATGACTTTTTTAATGTATTGTTCGATTTAGTTTGCTAGTATTTTGTTAAGGATTTTTGAATCCATGTTCATCAGAGACATTGGCTTGTAACTCTTTTTTAGTGGGGTCTTTGTCTGGTTTTGGTATCAGGGTAATGCTGGTCTCATAGAGTGAATTTGAAAGTTTTCCTTCCTTTTCTATTTTTTGGAATAGTTTGAGAAGAATAGGTATTAATTCTTCTTTAAATGTTTGATAGAATTCATCTGTGAAGCCATCTGGTCCTGGACTTGTGTTTGTTGGGAGGGTGGGTTTTTTATTATTATTATTGACTCAATTTCTTTGCTAGTTATTTGTCTACTCAAATTTTCTATTTCCTCCTCTTTCAGTTTATATGTTTCTAGGAATTTATCCATTTCTTCCCTGTTGTCCAATTTGTTGGCATTTAGTTTTTACAATATTCTCTTATAATTGTTTGTATTTCTGTGGTGTTGGTTGTTCTTTCTCCTCTCACTTGTGATTTTATTTATTTGATTCCTGTTTCTTTTTTTTCTTGATAAGTCTGGTTAAAGGTTTGTCAATTTTACTGATTTTTTTCAAAGAACCAGCTCCTGATTTCATTAATCTGTTCTATTTCTTTTTGTTTTGTTTGTTTTGCTATCTATCTATCTATCTATCTATCTATCTATCTATCTATCTATCTATCTACTATCTATCTATCTATCAGAGAGAGGAGAGAGAAAGACAGGGGGCGGGAGAGAGAGAGAGAGAGAGTGACTAGGAGCAGGGGGAGGGGCAGAGGGAGAGGGAACAGCAGACTCCCAGCTGAGCAGGGAACTCGACTCCGGGCTCCATCTCAGAACTCTGGGATCAAGACCTGAGCCGTAGGCAGATGCTTAACAAACTGAGCCACCCAGGCACCCTTTGTTTGTTTTTTAGTTTCTATATCATTTATCTCTGCTTTAATCTTTATTATTTTCTTCTTTTTGTTGGTTTTAGGTTTTGTTTCTTGTTCTTTTTCTAGATTCTTTAGGTGCAAGTTTAAGTTGTTTATTTGAGACTTCTTTTCTTTTGAGGTAGGCTTGTATTGCTAAAAACTTCCCTTTTACAACCAAGTTTGCTGCATCCCAAAGGTTTTGGACTGTTGTTTTCATTTTCACTTGTTTGCATGTATTTTTTGTTTCTTCTTTGATCTCCTGGTTGGCCCATTCATTGGGCCATGTTATTTAAACTCCGTGTATTTGTGGTCTTTTCCGATTTTTTCTTTCTTTTTTTTTTTTTTTAAAGATTTTATTTATTTCTCTGACAGAGAGAGAGATCACAAGTAGGCAGAGAGGCAGTCAGACAGAGGGGGAAGCAGGCTCCCCGCTGAGCAGAGATCATGACCCTGAGATCATGACCTGAGTCGAAGGCAGAGGCTTTAACCTACTGAGCCACCCAGGCACCCCCGATTTTTTTCTTGTGTTTGAGTTCAAGTTTCATAGGGTTATGGTAAAAAAAGTTGCGTGGTATGACTTTGGTCTTCTTTAATTTGTTGAGGCTTGTTTTATGGCCTAATATTTGGTCTATTCTGGAGACTATTCCCTGTACACTTAGAAAGATTGTGTATTCTGCTGTTTTAGAATGGAATGTTCTGAATATATCTGTTCAGTCCATCTAGTCCAGTGTGTCATTCAAAGCCATTGTTTGCTTGTTGATTTTCTGTTTAGATGATCTGTCCATTGAAGTAAATAGGGGTGTGAAAGTCCCCTACTATGATTGTAATACTATCAATTATTTCCTTTATGTTTGTTGTTAATTGTTTTATGTATTTGAGTTCTTCCTTGTTGGGTACATAAATATTTATAGTTGTTATATCTTCTTATTTGATTGTCTCCTTTGTTATTATATAGTGTCCTTCTTTGTCCTTGTTCCAGTCTTTGTTTTAAAGTCTACTTTGTCCGATATAGGTATTCCTACTCCAAATTTCCTTTGACATCCATTTGCATAATAGATGTTTCTCCATCCCCCACTTTCAATCTGTAGGTGTCTTTAGGTCTAAAATGAGTCTCTTGTAGTCAGCATATACATGGGTCTTGTTTTTTAAATCTGTTCCAATGTCTTCTGATTGGAACTTTTAGTCCATTTACATTTAAAGTAGTTATTCATAGATATGTATTTATTGTCATTTTATTATTTGTTGGGGTTGTTTCTGAAGGTTTTCTCTGATCCTTTCTCATCTTTCTCTCTTTCTTGGTTTGCTGATTTTCTTTAGTGATATATTTGGATTTCTTTCTCTTTGTTCTTTGCATATTTTTAGTGGGTTTTGATTTGTTTTTACCATTAGGTTTGTACCTAACCTCTTCTGTCTAATATAGCAGTCTATATTAAGTTGATGGTCATTTAAGTTTAAACTCATTACTCCTCTCTTCCCCATGCTTTAAGTGTATGGTGCCATATTTTACACCCTTTCATTTTGTGAGTTCCTTGACTGATTTTTTACAGAAATGTTCATTTTTACTGCTTTTGTGTTTCCTACCTTCACACTGTCACTTTGGGTCTCTCCTTTTCACTCAAAGAGGCCCCTTTAATATTTCTTGCAGGCCTGGTTTAGTGTTCATGAACTCCTTGAGTTTCTGTTTTAGACGAAGACTCTAAAACAACTTTTAAATATAGTCAAAGAATGAAAGGAAGATGTGGAGAAAATAAAGAAAATGTTGCATGAATAAAATGGAAATGTCAATAAAAGGGTCAAAAACCTAAGAAGAAATCCAAAAGAAATTCTGGAGCCAAAAAGTACAGTAACTGAAATGAAAAATTCACTAAAGTGATCAAAGGCAGGTTTGAGCAGGCAGAAGAAAGAATTAGCACACTTGAAGATAGACAGTGGGAGTTCTAGAGTCTGAAGAAAGAAAAAGATTGAAGGAAAGCAACCAGCTCTAAGGGAGCTGTGGCATCATTAAGTGAACAGTAAAAAATCTGGGGGTCCCATAAGGAGAAAAGAGAGAAAGGGGCAGAGAAAATATTAGAAGAAATTATGGCTGAAAGCCTCCTAAATTTGATGGAATACATGAATCTAAATATCGAAGAAGCTCAACAAACTCTAAGTTAGATGAATGCAAAGAGACCCACCAAGATACATCATTATCAAATTATATATAAAAAGGTAACTCATGAAATGGGAGAAAATATTTGTAGTTCTATTTGTATTTCTATTAATTTGTATTTCTATTAATCCCTGATAAGGGATTAATATCCAGAACATAGAGAAAATTCTTACAACTCAACAACAAAACCAATTCAAAAATGGAAAAAGGACTGAACAGATGTTTCTCCAAAGAAGGCACACAGATGGCCAACAAGCTGGTGAAAAGATGCTCAACATTGCTGATCGTTAGGGAAATGCAGATGAAGACCACAAGATGTGACCTCATATCCCTTAGGATGGCTATTATCAGAAACGAGAAAGCACGTGCTGGTGAGGATGTGGAGACATTGGAACTCTTGTGCCCTGTTGGCGGGGATACAAAATGGTGCAGCTGCTGAGGAAAGCAGTATGGAAGTTCTTCCAAAAATTAAACATAGAATTTCTATATGATCCAGCAATTTTACTTTTTGGTATTTACTCAAAAGAATTGAAAGCAGGATCTTGAAGAGCTATTCGTACACCTGTGTTCATAGCAGCATAGTTCACACTAGCATGGAAGCAACAAGTTATCTGTTGATGGATGAATGCCTAAGCAAAATATGGTAGAAACATACAATGAAATGTTACCTGGTCTTGAAAAGGAAGGAACTTCTGCAATATGCCACAGTATGGATGAGCTTCAAGGTCATTCTTCTACACGAAATAAGCCAGTCACAAAAGGATAAGCTCTGTATGACGGTGCTATGTGAGGCATCCGGAATAGTCAAACACATAGAGACAGAAAACAGACCGGAGGATTCTGGGGGCTGAGTATAGACTTTCAGCTTTACAGGAAGAAAAACTCTTTTCAGAGTTAAAACTGTTTTTTACAGTAAAGAGAATGTATGGCGATCATGACTGCACGACAATGAGAATGTATGTGACATAACCGAAGTTTACTTTTAAAAATGGCTAAGATGGTAAATGTTATGTGATCCTCACCACACGAAAACATCCACCGTGAAGAAAAGGGTGTTTTTGATAGAATGTTGCATGAGGTACACTATGTAAAGTCACACGACTAAAAAACGCTTCCAAGAGCAGTAGAAAAACAAGAAAATATACAAAGGTACGTGAAATCCAGAAGTAGACCTTAAAGAATATTAATGAAAGGAACGCCGAGGTACTCCACTCAGTTTTGGAAGGAGAGCCTTGTCCGCCTGTTTGAAACGTCCACGTGCTCCCGCCTGGCCACACGCACCTCACTTCCTTCTGCCTGCAGGTGGTCCTTATCCTGAATTCTTATAAAGGTTGCCTTGATTTTCTTCTAGTTTTATCTCCTATGTATGAGGCTCTACGTCTCTGAACAATATATTATTTCGAACGCCAGGTGTTTGGGCTTCACACAAGTGGGCTCGCACTGTGGTTTCCTCTTGTGACCTGTTTCTCTTACCCGACCCGGAGTTTCTGAGGTGCGCAACTAAGGATGACTTGAAAATACCACGGCTCATGTGCCTGTCCCACCGGCGGTAGACATTGGCTCTTTCCGTTCTTCGGCCGTGTCGTCGCCATCGCTCTCAACATTTCCGCTCAGGTCTCCTGGTGTCCCTCCAAATTCACGCGTCAAACCCCTAACCCCTGAGGCGAGGGCACTAGGAGGAGGGCTTTGGGATGTGGCTAGGTCGTGAGGGTGGAGCCCCCGGGCATGGGGCCCCTAGACGGGACCCCAGAGAGCTCTCTGGCCCTTGTCGCATGAGCACACCGGGTCGGCTGGCACCTTGATCTTGGACTTGCGGCTTCCAGAGCCGGGACCACGGGCTCCTTTACAAGCCCCGTCTGTGGTGCTCGGTTAGCAGCGCGGGGCTAAGAGAAAGCGTTTCCTCTGTTCTCTCCCTAGAAGGGAGAGCGCTGCCCCACAGGAGATGCGCCTGTTGTAGTTCCGAAGGAGCAACCGCCGGTCTTCGATCCCCCAGCAAGGGGTGAGCTCTCACCTTTTCACACCCAAAACGAGATGTCGTTACGATCTGATTTTTATTTAATCTTTTTTGCCAATCTAGGGCACACTCATATATAACTGTGTTTTAATTCATATTTCCCTGGTTACTAATGAGGTTTAGAACATTCTTCATGTGTTTATTAGCCATCTGTGTTTCTTTTTCTGTGAAATCTTATGTTTTTTACCCATTTTACTCATTTTTTTACCCAAAAAAGGGCATGCTTTTTTTTTCTTTATTGGTTCCGGAAAGCATTGGTACAGCTGACTTCACAGCACTCCAGACTCTGCCCTTCCGTCCCTGATCGGCCCATTTTTGCTGGCTCCTTCTATAGAGAGACCCCTCTCTGACCTCACTCCCATCTTCCTAGCTCCTGTGCCTGGGGCAGCAGCCGTGGCGGGCTGCCTGGGAGCCACGTGCTCAGCCGCTTTCCTTTCCCACTGCGCCTCATTTCGGCTGGATCCGCACCCCGACGGCACGGTGCTTGCAAATCCCAGAGCTCCTGCCCCTCCTCTGCGGAGGCGACTGG
Organism: Nasua narica; assembly: GCA_028533885.1. Taxonomy (NCBI): domain Eukaryota; kingdom Metazoa; phylum Chordata; class Mammalia; order Carnivora; family Procyonidae; genus Nasua; species Nasua narica. Next base: position 298,744 of record CM052802.1, read on the forward strand.
TAGCCTGGCCTCAATCCGATCCCGTTAGACCTTCCCCAGGCCCCATGCTCAAACAGCTGACCCAGTTTTTCCCTTTTTCAAGTTTTGTCGCTGACCCGAGCCGAAGGCAGAGGCTTTAACCCACTGAGCCACCCACGCGCCCCAATTCTACACATTCTTGATTACTGTAGTGATATAGTGAGTTTGGGAAGCAGGCAGATGAATTCCTCTCATTTTCTTCTTTTTCAAAATTGTTTTAGCTAAGTGAGTTCCCTTGTCTCTCTATAAATTTTTGAATAATCTTGGTTTTATTTTAAAAAATCTTAGGATTTGTTAGGAAGTGTGTTAAAACTATCAATCTGGGAAGAACTGACATTTTTATTATTTTACTAGTTATATTAATTATTTTAAAATTAGTAATACTATTATATTGTGAACATAGTGTATCTCCACATTTCTTTAGATCAACTCTGATTTCTTTCATCAGTATTTTGTAGTGTTCCACATACAAATCCTATGTGTTTTATTAGATTTATACCAATTTTATGTTTTTGAGCAATTTTACATGTTGGGTTTCAAATTTTAGTGTCCACACGTTCATTACTATCAAAAAAGAAATAAAATTGACTTTGATATATTTATTTTGTGTCCTAAAACTTGTTGAACTCACTTCTAGTTCTAGAAGCTGGTCTATTTTTGTAGATTCCTTGGAATTTTTCAATAGGCAATTATGTCATCTGCAAATAGGGGTAATTTAATTTCTTTCTCTCATATCTGTATGCCTTTTATTTCTTTTTCTTACCTTATTGCATTGGTTAGACTTCCAGCCCTATGCTGAATAGAGTGTGAGACCAGATATTCTTGCCCTGTTCCCAATCTTAGGTGAAGCATCAGTTTTTAATCATTAAGCATGATGTTAGCTGTAGGATTTTATAAATATTCTTTATCTAGTTCGGGAAGTACCACTCTACTCCTATTTTTATAAAATAAAAAAAAGTCATGAGTGGGTGTTAAATTTTGTCAAGTGCATTTTATGTATCAACTTATATGGTCATGTGGGTTTAGTCTGCTCATGTTGTGGGTTTCATGATCAATTTTTAAATATTGAACTGGCCTTGTATTTCAGGTATGAATAAAACACCTTGATTATCTTTTTTTTTATATGTTGTGGAAATCTGTAAGCTAATATTTGTTAAGGATTTTTGCATTTATTGTCATGATATTGGTTTGTCATTCCTTTTTTGATATTCTCTTTGACTGGTTTTGGCATCAGGGTAACATCGGTTTCATTAAATCAACTGAGAAGTGTTCTTTTCTTTTTCCTAGAAGAGATTGTGTAGAATTGGTGTTAATTCTTCTTTAAACATTTGGTGGAATTCCTCAGTGAAACCATCTGGATTCTAAACTTTTCTTTGGGGAGTTTTAAAATTACAAACTCAATATCCTTAAGAGGTAAAGCGTTATTCAAATTATCAATTTTATATTGGGTGAATTGTAGTAGATTGCATTTTTGGAGGAACTGGTTCATTTTGTCTCAGTTGGTAAATTTATGTATGTAGAGCTTGTTCATAATATTTTTTATTTTTATTTTTTGTAGTGATATCCCTTATTTTATTAAAGATATTGATGGGGCGCCTTGGTGGCTCAGTGGGCTAAAGCCTCTGCCTTCGGCTCAGGTCATGATCTCAGGGTCCTGGGATCGAGCCCCACATCAGGCTCTCTGCTCAGTGGGGAGCCTGCTTCCCCCTCTCTCTCTGCCTGCCTCTCTGCCTGCTTGTGATCTCTCTCTCTCTGTCAAATAAATAAATAAAATCTTTAAAAAATATATATTGATAATTTGTGTATTCTATCTTTTTCAGTCTTGGTAGAGGTCTGTCAATTTCATTAACCTTTCCAAAGAAATGATTTTTCATTTCATTGATTTTATTTTTTATTTTCAATTTTATTGATTTATGCTTATTTCCTTCCTTCTGCTTACTTTGGGCTTATTTTGTTTTCTTTTTCTAGTTTCTTGAGCTGGGAGCTTAGATTATTGATTTGTGACCTTTTCTATTTTTTAACTTATACATTTTGTGCTATACATTTCCCTCTAAATGTTGCTTTAGCTATGCCCCACAGATTTGACATATTGTATTTTCCTTTCAGTTCAATGTATTTTCAAAATTTTTACAAGAATTCCTTTTTGAGGGGCGCCTGGATGGCTCAGTGGGTTAAAGCCTCTGCCTTCGGCTCAGGTCATGATCTTGGGGTCCTGGGATCAAGCCCCACATCGGGCTCTCTGCTCAGCAGGGAGCCAGCTTTTCCTTCTCCCCCTCTGCCTGCCTCTCTGCCTGCTTGTGATCTCTCTCTCTCTCTCTGTGTCAAATAAATAAATAAAATCTTAAAAAAAAAAAGAATTCCTTTTTGATTCATGGATTATTTAGAAGTATATTTTTTAGTTTCCAAGTGTTTGGCAATTTTTTTTATCTTTCTATTATTGACTTCTAGTTTGATTCTGCTACAGTTGAAAAACACCCTCTTTATAATTTCATTTATTTCTTATTTGTTGAGTTTATTTTATAGCTTGGGATGTAGTCAATCTTGGTGTGTATTCCACAGGCCCTTGAAAAGAACGTGTATTCTGTTAGTGTTGGATAGAGTGCTCTCTAAATGTCTGTTAGATACTGTTGGTTGCTTGTATTGTTAAATTGTTGTCTATTTTTGATAATTTTGTGCTTTGTTTTTCTATCTATTCTTGATAATGGGATATTAAAGTCTCTAAGTGAAATTATAGATTTGTCTATTTTTTCTTCGCCTGTACCTATTTAGGTTTGCTGTAACTTTTTGCAGATTGACCTTTATCATTATATTATGTCTTTCTTGGTGTCTGGTAATTTTCTTTGTTCTGAAATCTGCTTTATATTAATATAACCACTCCTGCTTTCTTTTGATTAATGTTTGCATGATATATATTTTTTCCATCCTTTTTTTTTCATCCTTTTAATGTTATATTTGATGGTGATTATTATGGACAGCAAATATTTGGGTCATGGTTTTTAATTCACTCTGCCTACCTCTGTCTTTTCATTGGTGTATTTAGATCATTTACATTTAATGTAATTATTGGCACATTAGGGCTGAAGTCTGTAATTTAATTTTTTTCTTTATTCTGTCTGCTTTTCATTTGTCTATTTTTCGATCTTCCTTTGGTTAACTTAGACATCTTTAAAATTCCATTTTGAATTATGTTTAGTGTTCATTAGTGCATCTCTTTGTATAGCTTTTTAAGTGGTTGTTCTCGGTATTACAGTATATACATGTAACTTATCACAGTCTACCAGTGTTGTCATCTTACCAGTGCAAGTATAGAAATCTTTCCCCTTTTATACCCTTTTACTCTCCCCTGTTTATAATATAGTATTTTATTTATTTAAAAGTATAATATTTTAAAATATTTTCTTTATTACATTTAGAACAGCATCAGAGAGTGGTATAATTTTTGCTTTGACTGTTAAACACAATTTAGAAAACTAAAGAAGAGATGAAAGACCTATTGTATTAACTTTGCTATATTTTTACTTGAAAAAATTGCTTCTTTACCATTTCCATTCTGTTTAGGGAACATCCATTGGCCACTGTTTTATGATAGGTCTACTGAATTCTCTTAGTCTTCCTTTGTCTGAGAATGTCTTGATTTCCTCTTCATTCTTGAAGAACATTTTCACTGGATATAAGATTCTGAATTGGCAGTTCTTTCCTTCAGCATTTGTAAAATAGCATGTCACTTCCTTCTGGTCTTTATGATTTCAGATGAGAAATACATGGTTACTACAGGTATTGTTTTTCCCTTAAAGGCAGAATGTCATTTTATCTCAGGCTGTTCTCAGGATTTTATTCTCTGTCTTTAGTTTTCAGGGTTTTAATTACGATCTGTGTTGACTCAGATATCATAGGACTTATTCTGTTGGGGTTGGCTCAGCTTCAGAATCTGTAGGTTTATGTCTTCTGCCAAATTTGAGAACTTTTCAGCTATTAATTTTTGAGCTCTTTTTCCTCTCCATCCTGTTTCTCTTTTTCCCAGGATTCTAGACCATCAGGACATCCCCTCTTTGTTCATGATTTGTTCACTCCATGAGGCATGAGAGAGCAGAGAGGCCACTCTTACCAACGTGCCACTCTGTGAGGATGTGCTCAGACCCAGCTACCGCCTTCTGTGTGTCACAATACCAGACTGGGATGGGTCCAAGCCTCTAACACAGGTATTTGGAGTCTTTTCATTTGAAGAGATTCTGTGACTACAATGACAAATATCATTTTTGATATGACTGAATGACTAAATCATTTCTTTTCAAGCCCTCCCCGGGGAGTCCATGCCCTGTGCAGGCTCTGCGGTGGGTGCATGAGCTCGGCACTCCTCTCTGCTTGGGGGCTGCCCCCAGGAGTCCATACCCGGGGCTCCCGGGGCCCATGGTGCAGGGGGGTGTCCTGAGCGGCTAGGACTCAGGCTCTCCCACACTCCAGGGCCAGCCGGGCGGCGCAGTGCGTGGGGGAGGGGAGGACTCTCTGCCCAGCCCCCCTGCTTGAATCTGCCTGTGGCTACAGGTAACTCTCAGGAACACTGGCTCCAAGGGTGTGACTGGGCAACAGCCAGACTGCCGCAGGGCTTCCGCCAAGCCCAGGGCCCCTCTGTCCCCAACTGCGGTGGCAACGGCGGCTCCTGGTGGGAGCTGGGTCTGCGTACCCGAGCGGCCACAACCACGCTTCTCGCGAGGATCTCCGCCAGGGAAGCTCTCCCCCTGTGTCACCGCCAGGGAGGGGAGAGGGGCGAGCAGACACTGTGCCCCAAGCTCCGCTGCGGCAAAGTGGGCCACTGATGGTGTGGAAGGCAGCCGATGGTGCAGGGGCCTCCCGCAGCCCTGGGACTGCAGCCGGGCCAACACAAGGCCAAATCACCAGACTCCAGACGTCTCCTCCTGCTGCCACGTCCAGGCCCAAACCCAGCTGTTCTGGGTTTTGACAGAAGGACGCATTTAGGAGAGTGGGGATGTGGGGTAGGGGGCAGGGAAAGAGGTGTCTGAAGAGGGGCAGAGGTGGGTGGAACGAGCCCTGGGTGAGGGAAGTGTGACAGAACGCTGTACCGTGGGGAGGGCCGTGGACACTGATGGACAGTTGAGGTCTGTGGGAAGCTGTGGAGGGAGCAGTAAAGTGCAAGTCAGTGCACGGCGGGGCCGAGTTTACAAGGCTGCATGACTGCCGTCTGTGCTCCCCTAACACCCTCTGGTGGTCTTAAAGCCAGTTTCACCACTGACACCCCGAGAATGGGGGTCGGCCGGCACCGGCTCAGTGCATCTCCAGGAAGATCAGCCAGACGGTACTTGGCACACAGGCCAGAGACAACACCGTCCGTGTGAACCAAGGTGGCCTGCCTTCTACTGGGCGAGGGTGTGGCGCTCCGTCAGGGATCCCCGTGGGCCGTGCCCACGTGAGGACCGCCACCATGGAGGGGTTCGAAATTAGGGTCCTTCTGTGTTGATCCTAATATAAAAGTCACATACGGGGTCTCTATCCATCCACTCTGCTCTGTGCTTATCCATTAAACACCTACGGTGTGCAAGGGCCGTGGGGAGGGAACGTAAAGGCAAAGCATATCCAACCCTTGAGCTCAGGTTGCCCACAGCCAAGGAGATAAGACACAGACAACAAAAAGTGTAGGGAGAAAGGTCCAGAGAACAGGTTGAGATCTGGGGGATGCGTGTCTCCTTACTGTCAAGATCAGGGGAGGCTCATAGATGGAGCAAATGTTTGCCCCCCGGGAACATGCTTATCCAGGGGGCCCTTCTCTGCGGAGGTCCAGTTAGAGACCCAGATACTGGAGGCAGACGCCAAGGAGCTGACTTCAAATACTCCACTTGACAGGCAGGAGTCAAGTAGGGCTCCCGTCCTCCTACCCCTCCTGTTCCCGTGACAAATCCTGTAGTCACCACATCCCGTAGGGGGCAGGGGCCATGGGTTGGCTACCTTCTGTTCCATATTTTGGAGCAACATAGTCCCGTCGCCATGATTTGCTATAAATGGCAAGTGCAAGCCCTTTCAATGTGGAAACCCAGGATGATGTTCTACCCCTTCACATGTATTCCTTGTCCCTACTCCCCAAACTGCATAGGGTTAGTTTGGGTTCCTGGCCTTGGAGTTCTGATCAGGTCGGTTTATGCTCCAAACGCATGGAGAGTCCACTCCAACGGTCCAGATGTGTCATGGGATGCTGTTGTCTCTTGTGAAGAGTCCGTGCGACCTCGAAAGTGCTTTAGTGCCTGGTGTGGCCCATCCCTGTGGTGAGCACTACCACCTACTGAATCTTGGGGAAACCACCGTGCTCAGAAGACCACACATGTGGTCTGACACCAATGTGAGAGTTGGCAATCAGCTCTTGGACTCCTGGTCCAGTGCTTCCCAAAGTTCTTCTTGTCTCTCCAGAAGCTTGGGTTGCTGCTACCATTTTCCCAAGGAAAGGCGAATGGCACACAGAGCTCTGGGGTGGGTGAGGGTTAGTCAGTGGTCCCAAACTTCTTGGAGTCAGAGCATTAGTGGGATAGTGAGAGGAACAAAGCAGGAGAAGTGTCTATCTGGCAAGAGAATTCTTCTAGCCTGGGAGAAAAACATTAGCTCCCACTGATCCTAGTGGCTAAGTCCTTCCTGCTGGGTTGTTCTTTTTTTTCAGTTAATTTTATTTTATTTTTTCAGTGTTCCAAGATTCATTGTTCATGCACTACACCCAGTGCTCCCTACAATACGTGCCCCCCCGTTACCCGCCACCAGGCTTGCCCAACCCCCACTCCCTCCCTCACAAACCCTCAGTCTGTTGCTCAGAGTTCATAGTCTCTCATGCTTCGTCTCCCCCTGCCTGCTGTTGACTAAGGAGATGTTTAACAAGATTATTTAGACTTTATTGAGGCATCATCTGACCTGAATTCTACACAGGTGGATTGGTATTTTTGGGGGCATAAAATTACTGGTGTAATTTGATTTATGCAAAAGAGAGCTCATAGAGGGGTGTTAGAAATGCACATTTTCTAGAACATCCTCAGTTCTGCCAACACTTAACTAAGCACGTGTTGTGTTGTAGTACAATGCGAGATGCTGGAGATACTGAGCTCACCACGTTTGGACGGTGAGAGCACGGACAGGCATATGTGATTAAGTGTGATTTCAGCCTAGTGTCCCCCTGAGGGTGGGGGAGAGGTGTGAACTCAGCCTGCAGGGAGGAAGGAAAGCAAATCAGCAAAGGCTTCCTGGAGGAGGTGTTCAGATGACTGGCTGATGTCTCTTTTAAAAGTGTGATACATATATTCCCCCTCATTTGCTGCAAAGTGAGTCATAATAATTATATTTCCTAAACCCCTGAAAATACACAGCTACATCCTCAACATCCCTTAGTTACTTCATGAATATTGGAGAAAAAGTTATTAATTATTTAACTTTTATTAATTAATATGTGAAGACAAAGACTTAAAAAAGGCAAGTAACTTGACTATCGTCCCAGCTGCAGTAAGTTCTGGAAATGGGAATAAGTCCCTTCCTGTTTGCCACACGCTCTAGTTTTTGGTTACATCTCTGCCACAGAAAAAGACGAAAAAACACAAAATGCGAAAGTTCACCCAGAGTCACGAAAATTCCCCGCCTCTCAGGGAGGTGGTGACAGATCCCGTCCCCAGTCCTGGAATCCGCGACCCTTCACGTGGCTCCAGCAGGCGGTCTCTGCAGCCACGGCATTGCTGTCTGGCTCTGGTTGTTCCCTGTGTGTACTGTGGACAAAACCTGCCTCACTGCCCCATGTAAACGAGCCCAGCTGCACAATGGACCCTGTCACCCCAGCCGGGAAGTGCTGGAAGGAGTGTGGCTTTGGGGACTGTCACTCTGGCCTTGGCCTCTCCTTTCTTCCCCCGTTCTCTGGAACCCAAGTGGGAAATAGAGATGAGGCGCTCCTGGCTGTCGAAGTGCATATGTTTGTCTGTGTTGGACGGAGACATCCCCAGGGAAAGCTTCTCGTGTCCCTATAAACAGAGGGTAATAGGAGGTGTTGCACCACCTAAAATTCTTTCCAGTCTTTGGGAGCTCTCATGATTAGAAGTGGTTGGTAGTGGGACGTGCGTGCTGTGGTTTCCAAAAGGGTGCCGTAGTTTATTGTGCATTACTTATATGAATTATAGCACAGAAATCTAGCTGGGACCACGAATAAGACATAAAATACCAATACTCTGGATTTTAATTATATCTTTCATCTAATAATTGAAACACTAATATCATTCATTTGTTTTTGTCACGTGCTCTGAGATGTCATTGTCACCACTGTCACCATGATCACCATCACCACCACCACCATCACCACCATCATCACCGTTACCACCACCGTCATCACCGTCACCATCATCACCGTTATCACCACCATCATCACCGTCACCACCATCATCACTGTCACCACCGTCACCACCATCATCACTGTCACCACCGTCACCATCATCACTGTCACCACATCACCATCACTGTCACCATCACCACCATCACCGTTACCACCACCATCATCACTGTCACCACCGTCACCACCATCACCACCATCATCACTGTCACCACCATCATCACTGTCACCACCATCATCACTGTCACCACCACCATCATCACTGTCACCACCATCATCACCGTTATCACCACCGTCATCACTGTCACCACCATCATCACTGTCACCACCATGACCATCACTGTCACCGTCATCGTCCTCATCACCACCATCACCGTTACCACCACCATCATCACTGTCACCACCGTCACCACCAGCACCATCATCACCATCACCATCATTGCTTTTATCATCAAAGTTCTCTGTGAAGGTCTGGGAGCACACTGTCCTCGGGCCTGAAAAATACAAAGAGAACTGCAGAGGGGCTTCCTGCTGTGACTGACACTAACATGGATGAGAGGCACGTGGAGCCCATACATTTTTAAGGCATGAAGAGAAATACGGAAATGAACTAAGGATAGAGAAAGTGGAGTAACCTTAAGGAAAAAAAAAGCTTCTGTTTTTAAAGAGCAAGGTACACAAATCTCAAGTGCATGACTGCAGTTCTACCAGATGAGCACACCGGGGCCACCAGCTCCCAGTTTTCAGGAGGCTGTTCCTTCTCCAGTCCCTCCCTCTGCCCTCTTACCATTAGATTTGATTTCCTGACTTTTTAAAACTATGACTATGAAACATGTGGTTAGAATCAGAAAGCATTTGTGTTGTGTGTCCTGTTCTTTTCCTCATCATCACGTTTGTAAGATTTATGGTCGTTGGCAGGAGCCATTATGTGTCCTTACTGCTCAAGAGAGACCGCAGGTTATGCCCCGCCATGACAGTGAGCCTCTGTGTGGCTCCCAGGGTGGGGTCAGGAGACAGCCTTCCCAGGAACGTCCCCGTGCGTTCTGTCTGGCGAACCAACGGTGCATGTGCGTCCCGCGGTGGAGCAGCTGGGTCATTGGGCAGGCACCTCCCGCGTGTTCCCGACTGTGGACGCTGTCCCGGAGTTCCCAGCGGGAGGACCAGCTCGGGCCCCACGGTTTCTCAGCACCCTCGGCGGCGCTCAGTACCCGCGTGGGTATGGCAACAGTACCGTGTGGACAGTCACCAGGATGCCTGATGTAGTCTCTTATAAGAACACAGTGGCAGGTTCTTTGGGCCGCAAACATAGTGACTGACAAGCCCTTAAGCACAGACACACCATCTGGCTCTGCTCTGAGTCCTGACACCTGACCACGTCGTCCATTCTAGAAAAGCAACAAACATTTCCTGATGTCTCAGGCAGAATTTGGTCCAAGGTGCCAACTCCCTACCTGGCATTATTGGATGAGGCATTTAGGGGACGCCCTGCAGAGTTGCTGGGAGTTACATCTAGAAGGGAAGGTGGAGACCCGGAGTCACTGCCATCAGCCTGAGAAACTAAGCCTGTCCAGTGCGGGGGAGACCGGATGCTTTGGGGAGGGCCGAGGGAGGCCATTTCTGTGTGACTGCTGCCTCTATGGTCACAGCCAAACATCTGGTGGTGGGCCTGGACTCAGCAGTTGCAAGGAGGGGCTGGACCCCGAGAGGAGAAGCCCGTGGGACCTCTCCTCCGGCTCATCTCTACCTCTGACCCAGCGACCTTCAGGGTCACAGAGGCGGCTCCTGGTCGGCCTGCAGAGCTCACGCACACTCCCCTCTGTCCGCCCTCGCAGCCTGACCTGCTGACCCAAAGTTTGAGCCCGGAGAAGGTTCCCTCCAGAGCTCTCTGAGGGTTCTGTGAGGGCGTGAGCTGTCTCTTCTCAGGGGCGTCGGCAGTCGTAGAGTCACACAGTGTAATTCTTTATGTTATTAAGACAAATACATAAATTGATTTCCTTCTAAGACTGTCTAAAAATAGTTAAGTATCTAAATGCTCCTGCAAGAGAAAACAAAGCATTATTGTCATCTTCATTCCCTCTGTGCCCGCCTGGTCCTTCCTGTCTCACTACCTTGTTTCAGTGACAGTTTTAAAACTTTTAAAAATCACCTTATTTTATTTTAAACTTATTTTAAAAATCTTTAAAGACAATACATGTTTAGGCAATGATACGATTTATTAATTTACTTGTTTTATTTACTTATTTATTTGACAGAGAAGAGAGATCACAAGCAGGCAGAGAGACAGGCAGAGAGAAGTGGGGAAGCAGGCTCCCTGCTGAGCAGAGAGCCCGATGCGGGGCTCGATCCCTGGACCCTGAGATCATGACCTGAGCTGAAGGTTTTAACCCACTGAGCCACCCAGGTGCCCTTATTAATTTACTTGTTAATCCCACTTTTCATATTTCACTACTTCTTGTTGGACTCCTTTTCCTTCTCGTTTGCAGGCATCGTCTGGTGCTTCACCTGAGAAGAGCTTCCCCTGACTCCCAATTTGCCCGAAAGTTCCTTTTTCTCAACCTTTCCTGGACAGTTGCTTGGCCAGACACAGTATTCAAGGCTCAACGCTCTCTTCCTTCAGCACTTTGAAAATATCACTCCACCTTCCTTCAGGCATCCGGGGAGGTTAATAATAATCTGGGTTTTTCTTCTTTTAGGAAACTGTGTTTTTTTTCCTGTAGTTTTGAGGATTTCTCTTCCACTGAGGTTCTTTTCTTTCTCTGTGGTGTGTCTGTGGGGTGAGTTTTGCTGACTCGCGCTGCTCGGCATCTGATAGGCCCCGAGGACTAATGTTTCTTCACTGTCGGGAAATTCTGAGGAATTGCTTCTTCACATAACGACTTCTCTGCAATTTTTCCTTCCAGAGCCTGAGAGATGAGATGTGTCTCATCTCCCTTTCACGTGTTTGTTTATACTGTCCCTCGGTCTATTTTTGCAGCTCGTTTATTCACTTCTGTTATTTCCAATCTAAAACTCAAAATGTAAACGAATCTTTCAATCTCAACCCTTAGAGTCTTAATTTCCACTATTTCCACTTGGTTCTTTCCTGTCACTGCCCCTCGCGGTTCGCACGAGCTCCTGGCCCGGCCCGGAGCCGCCTCCTGGGGCTTACGGCCGAGCTCTGGGGCGCGGGGCGCGCGGTCCTCCTCACGGAGCGTCGGAACGCTCCAGGCGCTCTCCGGCTCAGCAGACGGCCCCTTCCAGACAACGTTCCTGCACCCAGTTCGCTCGGGGACAGTGGCGAAGGCCCCTTCTAGGACTCGGTTTCCAGGTGAGAGTCCCCACCTCTCTCTGGCCCAGTCCCTGCCCTGTCTGCCGAGCAAGAGCTCTCTGCAGGGCCCGGCCGCTGGCTCCTCCAGTGGGGTTCCCTCAGGCCCCCCCGCCCCGCGCTCCCGCTTCTGTGGGGCCGTCCCTGACCAGTGTGGGGCAGCTGCTGAGTCTTTAGTCCGAGCTCCCGGGTTTCCTCCTGCCCCCACCTCTGGGGGCCAGACCTCTCGCCTGCTGGGTCTTTTCCTGTCTTTTCTGGGTCTGAAGTACAGATGAGGAAGGACTTCAGTGTATACTTGGTTTACAAACTTAAAATTGGAAGCATTTCTAGTCTTGGAAAGACAATGAATAAATTATAGTCTACACACGGGGCATATCCTCTTTCAAAACGGTTTTCCTATAGGGCTAATTCTGTCTGTCTGGGGGAGTGGTTCTTAGGGACATTGATAAATAGACTATTTGCTAACTTATGTATGTCTTCAGATGTAAATTTCTATGTTTATGTTATATAAACTGCCTATAAGTTCTCTTTTTGAATGATAGTCTTCCTTCAGAAGAAAATAAAGATCCACTGAAGAATGACTGATGAAAAGTGAATATTTTGAGGGATCCTGCCTAGGTTTTACGTTTCTTGATATTTTACTTTGTGTATTATGCATTTAATTTAATAATTCTGGCAGTTTCATTTGCTTAGTGGACTTAATAAAAATAGTTCAAACATGACAATGCGTGATTCAGTGGACTAGCATGCCGGCATTTAGCCTGCGCCAAGCACAAATATTTGTGGAGTAAATGAGAAGGACACACGTGGGAGAGGCTGAGACTTACTCATAAGACGTCAGCTCAGACAGCACCTTCCATTCAGCGGTTAAATCTAAGTTGGAAGATTAGTATTTAAGAGGCTAATATTTGCCTCTATTCACTCGCCAAACAAACGCCATTGAGTCCGTCCCGTGCCTTCAGTGTGTTGCTGTGTTGGCGTCAGGGTCGCCGTGAAGAGCGAGGCAGGCTCTCGGCCCGCCCCCACCCCACCCCCGGAGGGACCCAGGGCCCAGAGCTCCACGCTGGGGGTGACGGGGCCGCAGGACTCTCGGGGGCTGCTGGACAGCGAGGGTTTCTTGGAAGTAGTGCTAACTTAACAAACACTCTGAGGCCATGGGTTGTGTGTCCCTTAGCAGCTTGTCCCCCACCTGCGGGGACGCACCGGCCCCGGGGTCGTTCCCGACCTTGGCCACCCACGGG
>CM052802.1:318249-331443 GCA_028533885.1 Nasua narica
GGTTTTTTTTTCCCAACCTTGGTTTCTTCTTAAGCAACACTTCGATGGGCAGGATGAGCCACAGGGACACACATTGTTTGGGGTGTGACAGAGAACCCCAGCCCTAGGCTTCCTGTGAGGTTCTTTGGGCCAAGTCTTCTGTGGAGATATCTCTCTGTGGAAAGTTCTCTGAAAAATGTTCAGTCCCTCTCTGATGAGAGGGAGTTAGCTCACTTTTATTGGGTTCATGTATTGGGTTCCAGATTGGGTATGATTTTGAATAAAGATCTCTATGACCAAAGAAACTTAGGAAAATGACAGATTAGTCTATGCCTTTAATTTGTGAGAGAGGACATCAACCCAAAGAGTCTTGGTGGCTTCCCAAAGCCACACGTGCAGGTGATGGGGCAGGGCCTCCGTTGTCTCCGCGCTCCCCGGGGCTCGAGCTCCCAGTGTGCGCCCGACTCTCTGCTCAGCGCCAGGGTGGGAAAGTTGGAGGCTCCTGCCTCGGTGCCCAAGGCCCGGCTGGAGCTGAGACGGGGCGTTTCAGAGAGTCCTAGCAGTGGTCAGAACAGGGGCACCCCCCCGCCCCCTGCATATTTCAGGACAATGAAGGCTAAGAAGGTCTTGCTTCCCCTTGTGAGGTCCTGGCAAGCGACTTGACATGGCCCCAGAAGGATCTGCAACCAGGGGCCTGAGGAAGGACAGGCGAGACCCTCATGTGCAGCCCCCCATCCAGGGACAGTGTGCGTGCCCAGGGTGTGTGAGCGTTCCACAGGCCACAGGGAGTCAGGCACCAGCCCCATGAGGGCTGGAGAAGGTCACCACCCTCCTTAAAGGCCTGGCTTGCACGCAAGGCCCTGCTCAGGGAGTGTCTCACACTTGGAGGGGAGCCCCGTGTGGGATCCCTAGCGCACAGAGAGAGCAGGGCCGGGGGCTGCGAGGATGCAGGAGAGGGAGGGCAGGGCTGGGGACAGTGTCGTGGAGGGTGGCACGTCAGCAGGGTTTTGCTGGGGGAAGGCAGCCGGGCCCTTGGAGGACACACAGGAGAAAGGCGGACTGCACAGCCCAGAGCAGGGTGGTGGTGTGTCCCTCGCAGCCGACACCCCCGAAGGCACTGGGGCTGGCACGCGGCTCGCGAAATACAGAGAGAAAACCAATGGGCTTCAAGGGCGTAGGGGTGGGGCTTCCTGCCATGACCCCTCGGACGTGGGGGCGGGGTGCAGGCAGGGCTGCGAGGGACACACTGTGCCTCCACGAGCGTGGTCACGGCTAATGAGCCCGCGAGCAGGTGCCTCTGGCTGAGGATGAGGAGGGCGCGACCCCAGCGGCGTCCCCGGCCTCACGCCTGCGCGAAGTCAGCAGCCCTCTTCTTCCCGGGTTTGCTTGCGGAGTAACGAGGAAACTGGGGACACGCGGCCGGAAAGGGAGCAACAGCAAAGGTGGGGGAGGTCCTGGGTTACCCGGGGCCGTTTTTTGGCAGAGGTTCCCTCTAGCGACCTTCCTGTTCAGTCCCTGTAGGCGGGCCGCCCTCGGCGATTCATGGTCACGGTGAAAATTGCCTCAGAGCCTTTCTGGGAATTGTGTTTCTTTCTAGAACCTGAGCCTCAACTCTCATGACTAGCTACCCTCACCCCTGCAGCCCCCAAGGACACAAACAAGGGGGACAGAGGGGCGTCCTTGGGCAGGGTCACACGGGGCTCCTTCCTTCGGCGGTCCACGGCTGTGGGCGGGTGGCCAAGCCCCCAGGTGCCCGCCGAGCAGAGCTGCTGATTCATCCTGGATAATTAGAACACGGAATGCGTCAGGGGGCCGGGCCACTGGACTGCGGCCCTTTACTTCCTTAATGGTGAGGCTGGTCACAGAGGAGACACGACAGGGTCAGGCCACAGTGCCCAGCTCCTGCCAGGCGAGCGGGGCCCGGCCCTCTAGCGGGAGGCAGCCTGGGGGGCAGGGGGGGCTCGCTCCCCACACCCGGGCCCAGCACGGGGGCCCAGGGACAGCTGGGAGGCTGAATAACGCCACCGTCCTGCAGAAGTGACTTCTCTCTCAATGCGGCTCAGCCTGAGCTCCTGGCCTGGCTTGTGGGCTGTTTTAGCCGATGGGTAATGGCAGGTAATGGGGTCGCACCCTTGCCAGGCCACCCCCCGCTCTGACCCTTTAAACTCAGAGCCTGTGAGCCCCTGCCGGCTGGGCTGACTGCTGTCCAGAGGGAGGCCGCCGGGCTGGCCCCGGAAGGAGGACCCTGCGTGGGGCTCCCGCTGGGCCACAGGCACCGGCCCCGCAGCCCTCTGACCCCACAGGCGCCTGCCGACGGACAGGCTCTTTCTGGCTCCACTGGTCTGCCGGGCCTGGGAGGGGAAGGGGATTCGTCAAGAGGAGGCAGCAGGACAGGCTGGGACCAAAGAGCCCTGGCCGGAAGGCCGGCCCTCCTGCTTCTGGGGAGCATGGGGCACGCTGCTTCGCCGGGCCATCGGCCATCGGCCCGCCAGGCGTGATGGCTCCTGCTGCGCTCACCCCTGCCCCACGCTCTGTTGCTTCTCCAGGGTCTCCCCAGGTCGCCTGAGGTTTGGCCCCCCAGAGCTAGGCCAGAGACAGAATCTACGTCCTTCGCCGCAAGCACATGATGGGCCCAGAGAGTGGACACTGGGCCCAGAGCACCGGGGCTGACAGGCGTTTAATCCACGTGAAGTGTTTTCTGAAGGAAGTCTCGTCTGCTGGGCCTTCTCCTCCTGCCCCCAGCCCCCCTGCAGTCCCCGCTTTGGCCTCCCATAAACCCTCATGTCGGAACTTCGTGCCTACAGTTCGCTGTCTCTAAATTAGGTCTTGATTACAAACGTAAGAACAAGAAAGGCTGAAGGTCCAAGGAGAGGTGACAGCTGGCTGCTGAGCTGCCATCCGTCCCGAGCTGGCCGGGGCTCAGGGCAGGAGCGCAGGTCACTGCGGCCTGTGACTAGGGAGGGAGGGACGCTGCTCAGCCCTGCCTTGTTGGGACTCTGCTGGGGCCACTGTCCCTGCAGGGGCTGCCGCCCCACACAGACCCAGATGTCCACCCCTTGTGCCCCGCAGGCTAAGAGGGCCTAGGAAGGGGGGACAGAAGGACATCGTGGGACAGGAGTCCCACGGTGGAGGGACGGCGAGGTTGGCTGCAGAGGCCGAGCCCTCGGTGTCAGGTGTGTGACAGGGACAAGCTCATGTCAACACCCCTCCCCTGTTGCTGAGCCTGACAGCCCGCGGGGACACTCAGGCCACTGCTGCCCGACAGCCGTGCGGGCGTCCCTGCTGGGAGTGGGCGCCGGCTGTCACTGTCCTGGTCCCACCGCCCCAGACGCTTGTCCTCACAGCATCGATGACGGGTGTCTCGGGGTCCACACTGCAACTGGACGGCCCATCTACTTTTAGAAAAGTTTTTATCAAAAGAGATCCATTGCATGAATGAGGCCCCTACTTCTCAGCTGGAGAACAAAGAGCCCTCCGGCCCCCAGGCTGAGCAGGGACAGGAAGAGCTGACTCTGGTTCCGCTGCAAGCAGGGCTCTGGTCCAGGGCCGGGCGGGGCCGAGCCCGTGTCTGCGGGGCCTCGGGGACTGAGCCCGTCCGTGTCTGAGCCCGTGTCTGCGGGGCCCGGGGACTGAGCCCGTCCGTGTCTGAGCCCGTGTCTGCGGGGCCCGGGGGCCGAACCCGTGTCTGCGGGGCCTCGGGGACCGAGCCCGTCCGTGTCTGAGCCCGTGTCTGCGGGGCCCGGGGGCCGAGCCCGTGTCTGCGGGCTCCCTGCACACACTCGGGACCGCCCTGAGGCTGCTTCAGGAAACTGCCTTCCCACCCCCTTGTTTCTCTGCCCCGGTGATCAGAAACCACAGAGACAAAATAGACAAGCCCCAAAGGACTCTCCTTCTGCAGGCTGTCCCGCGCTCTCCCCCACGACTGCTGAACACGCAGCTGCAGCCGGCGTCCGGGCCCCGGGACGCCGGGCACCCCCGCCCTGGCACGCAGCCTCGAGCCCCAGCAAGAGCTTGGAGTCGAGCGCCAGCCGTCCTGGCCTGAGCAGCAGGCCCCTCCCCAGGCTCCCCGCGCGTCCTGCTCAGTCTAACCTTGCAGGAGGCAATTGGGCAATTCGCTCCCAAGGGCAAGGCCGCCCGTTTCCCGCCACCCACGGCTGCTCCTACAGGAAGTGGCACTGCCTTAGGGGAACTCATCGCTCACAATTTTTGTTAGAAAAACATATAAACATTTCTTCTTTAAAAAAATAAACTTCCAGGGTTCTTCTCCTTTCACAATTTGGGCTCAGCCAGAAGTGCATTTTCTTGAATGTCGTCCATCGCAGGCCACTGGAGGGTGAGGGGCGGGAGGAGGCCAGGGCCGCCGGCGGGCGCGCTCCGTTTTACAAAGTGTCCGAGCCGCGGCAGCAGAACCGGGGGCCGGCGCGCGCCCAGGAGGACACGCGCGTCTCTGCTGTGGCCGTCACTCCGTGCCGTCTCTGGGGGGACCGAGTCCCCTGAGCCTCTCCTCCCCGCGGGGACGGCCCTCAGGCCCAGCCCACCCGGAAGGCCCCTTGCTGCTGAGTCCCGGGCTGGCCTCGCGGCACAGGGGTGGCGGTTGGGTGGGTGATGCCACGGAACACCCTGGGGTTCTGTGCTTCCTTCTCATCCAACAGCTGCGTACCAGCCTCCCCCCAGTTCTCCCCGAGCTTGGGCCCCGACAGACCCAAGGGAGAGGGGCAAGGGAGAGGGGCCCTCCTTGCTGAAAGCCCCAGCTCGGGGCGGACGAGTCCCTGCAGACGCTGACGAGGGGGTGGCAGGACCACGGCGTCCTCGTGCTCCAAGGACGAGGAGATGTAAGAGCCACGTGACGTCCCGGCCAGAGCCTGAAAGGACAGACCACCTTTCTCTTCAGAGTGTGTTATTTTCCCCTTTGCTGCACCCAGAGGCACGGAAGGGCGGCTGGCATGGGCTTCGGGGCTGCCTGTGGACCGTGAACAGGGCCGTCGTCTCCTCCGGTCTACACGGCCGGCTGGCGGGACTCCCTCAGTATCGAGGCCTCCCATGTTGCTGGGCTTCACGCCGGCGGGAGCCGACCCTCTCAGGAGTTGTCGCTGCTGACTTGGGGGCCTCCCGCCAACAGGGTGGGCAGCGACCCTCCCAGGCTGCACAGGGGCGGAGGCGACCTCACCGTGCGGACGGGCAGTGACAGCCTAGATCTCGTCCCCCGGGGAGGCTCTCGCCCCTCTGACCGGCATTCCACGTAGCTCCCTCCTTTCCGGTGCGTCCGAGGCAGAGCGTTGGGTTCTGGGAGCCGCTGATGGGCTCCATGTGCTGTCGGTGCATTTTTACAATAGAGACCCCCCTCCGCCACTGTTCCCGTGCACTCACTGGGCCCGCGCCCCAGACAGGCCGGAAGGTGCCTCTGCCCTCCGCGCCGCCCCCTCTCGGTGGGAGTTGAGGAGAGAAGTCAAAGCTCACCGGGAGGGCTCTGCCCCTGTGCGGCCCAGAGTCTCGCCAGGCACACGCGCCTCCCTCCTGGGGCTGCGGGAGACTTCGGTCTCGGAGCAGGGCCGCGGGCGGGCTTCTCTGATCTTGGAGGGCCTCATCCGGGGCCAGCGCGGGTGGGCTGACCAGCCCACTGAGACACACGGGGAGAAAAGATGGCGCTTGTGTAAAAAGACAGCATCCGTCCCACTTTCCCCAGGGGACTCACGCACACTCGTTGGTGTTATTGGAGTGTGGTAACGGAAAATGTGGGCAAAAAGTGGACTGTAAGGGCCCGTGTCCAGAACGCAGGAAAGGCGAGTGCTAAGAAGCAGAATTAAATGGCCAAAAAGAGACCTATGCTAGCAAGAGTGAGGATGCTGGTGAACGTCTTTATCCGGAGTAAAATAAGTCAGTTATCATACGGTCTCACTTACGTGGGGAGCGTAAGGAAAAACATGGAGGACACTGGGAGAAGGAAGGGAAGGGTGAATGGGGGGAATCGGAAGGGGAGACGACCCATGAGAGACTGTGGACTCCGAGAGCAAGAGCCACATGCTCCGCGGGCTAAACCAGCCGGGCCCCCGAGGACGGAGAGCCGGAATTGGAGGCCACGAGTCAGGAGACGGGAGACAGGCTTTCTCGGTGGCAGGCCAAGGGCCGGGAGCGTTCGGGGGCCCCGTGGCCCGCTCGGCGATGATGAGAGGGGAGGGTCGGTTCACACCCAGTGCTGCGGGTTTGGGCCAAGAGGGGACACGAAGATGCTCCAGGGAAGAGAAGAGAAGAGACCGAGCTTCCCGTTCTCACAGCCCCCGTGGGACCAGAAATCTGTCCACATCGACCCACACTTTCCACAGACGCCTGTCTTCTGGCACAGCCTCAGCTGCACTCCGACCTCCAGGGCCCGGTTCCCGGTCTGGGGTGGAGCTCCCGGGGCCGTCCTCAGGCAGGTGCCCCTCTGCCCAACGTGCCCGTTGTCGTCGAGGCGGAGGGGGCGGTCTCAGCGTGGAGTCAGGAGGGAAGGACGGCCTGAGCTCGGGGGGAGCGAGGCCCACCTCGGGGGGCGGGCTCGGCCCCCCAGAGCCCTGGGGCCCAATTCCTCTCCAGGCCTCGTTCGGTGAGTCTGCTTGGAACCTCGCCACACCCCCTCATTCGCCTGCTTTCAACGGCCACCTCGTGCCGCGCTCGTGGCCGCTCGGCCCGGACCTTCACTGTCCAGCTTCCCACAGAGAAAGTCTGCGGACCCCTGACCTAGGAAGACTGGAAAAGAAAGGGTCCGATATGCAGAATTTATCCCAAGTATGACAAGAGTACGTAATGTGCATCCAGGCCTCGTTTCTGGCTGTCGTCCTCATAGCACCACAGGAAAGAGCGACAAGAAGTGACAAGGGCTGCTGCTGCTGGGTTCGGGTGGGAAGCCAGTGGCCCCTTCTTGCTCAGGCAGCGGGCGGGTATGGGGGGAAGCCTCAGAGCGACCTTGGGGTCATGGGCTTGGCGCCGGCACTCCCAGGTCCTTGGCCTTGGGCAGGTTTCGCCAGTGGCGGGCCTGTGTCCCGGGGTGTTTCCCCACTGGTGCATGGGCGGACCTCTGGGCTGGCTTCCTGGGGTCTGGTGGGAGAAACACCCTCGGGGGCCAGTGTGTGGGTCCGACAAGGGAAGTGCATCCATGCATTTCCAGCCTTGACCTGAGGGGATGCCCCTGGTGCAGTCCACGTGGTGAGGTGCCCCCCTTGCTTGGTGCCGCCCGGAGAACGCGGCCTGGGACCTGCGGCTTCCTGAGGGAGCCCCTCTGGGCACAACGAGGGGATTCCGCAGAGAAGGGCCGCTGCTCACAGGGGGACGGCCCAGGCCGAGCGGGGGCGGGGGGGCTGCACCTGCTCTGCGTGACCTCCAACGGCCACTCGGCAACCCTGAGGCTCAGTCTCCTCATGTCCACGGGGCTACGAGCAGGTGCCCCCCACCCCCACCGTGTCCTTGCAGGCCGACAGAAGGGCAGTCAGGCGCGGGCTCAGTGCCTGGCCCGGGGGGACAGCCGAAGGAGCCTCGCTGAGCTCCTACCCCGCCGCCCGTGGGACACACCTGCTCCCAGCCCGCCCTGCGCTCCTCCGACAGCGGCTCTCAGGCCCCGTGGCCTGGGGAGGGGCGATGGGGCTCCGTGAGCATGCTCCCCCAACACGCCCTGGTTGTTCATCCTGAAATCGGGGTTTTCCTCTGAGGGCTTGATTCCCACTGGAGCTGACCCCGTCTCTGCTGAGCTCTCTGGCCTCGGCCGCTGCTGGCCGGCTCTGGCCACGGGGCTCCCGCAGGCTGTGGGTTCTGCCGAAAGGGCTCAGCCCGCATTGGTGCAGCCCAGAGCATCAGCCCACGCTTGCGAGGTCAGCCGGGTACTCGGGAAGCTCCCCGAGTGGCCAGGAGCTCGGGCTGGGACGCGGGCGTGAGACCCTTGTCACTTACGTCCCTCGGGCACGTCCCCGGGGACGCTGGACACGGGCTCCCCCTGCAGCGCGGGGGGCTCTGAGCACCCACCGGGGACCGCGGGAGCGGAGCCTGGCTCGGGGAGGCTCCAAGCTCGGGCAACAGCCCCTGTAGCAGCTCGTGCGTGCACGTGTCTCCCGAGCGGGAGAGCACTGGGTAGTGAGCGCGGGCCTGGGCCCCCTGGGGGCACCACCCGACTTACTCCCTGTCGCCAGGCACAGGTGTCGTGGCCCAGCAGTCCCTCCGCCGGAATGTCGAAGGGCAGGGGAGAGCAGGTCGCGCCCCGGCCGCTCCGGAGCCTTTATGATCGACCCCCAGGTAGCTTTCGTAGGAGACGGCGCAGCGTAGGGTGCACAGCGGGAAGGGGCGGGGGTCCAGCTTTGGAGCCCAGAAGCAGCCCTGTCAGGGGGAGCTACTCTTCACCGCGGCTCCCCCGGGCAGCCCGCCTGCCTTCACCCTGGAGCGGGCTGGGCCCCGGTCAGCCGGCCACTCGTCGGCCGTGCAGATGGATCGTGTGTTGAGAGGCTGCAGGTGGAGGGCACGGGGGCAGGGAGGCTTGGGAAAGCCCGCAGAGAGCCCCTCAGATGTGCATGCGGAGGAGGGGAGCCGCAGCCCGGCCTTCTGCTGGACCGGCTCGGCCCCGTAAGGCGGGGTGGGAGGCACGAGGAAGCGGGTCCCGGGGTCTTCAGGCTCGTCTGGACTCAGGAGGCCACATAAGGCAGGACCAGGTCTGGGTTCCAGGGGTCTCGACATCAGCCCCTGATGGGTGAGGGGCACTCGGTTCCCGAGGAGGGCTGGGGAGGGCCGGGTGAGTGGATGCCCAGGAGCTCCAGGGTGGACAGAGGCCGCGGGCCCCTGACGCAGGGCTGGGACTGGCCCCGACCCTCCCTCCTGTTCCTTCACAGAGCACTCTGGAGACACCACGGGCCCCGAATGGGAAGTGAGCCACCGACGTGGTAAGAGGGACTTCTGGAGAAGAAAGGGGATCAGGAAAACGGGAAAGGCCATGGGCAGCAGCCTCTGTGGCACTCCCCGGCCACAGCTCTGGGGGCTGGTCCCCCGGGAGGCAATGTTTGTTACCTCCCGAAGCAGGCCGCCTCACTCGTGCGCGTCCCAGGGAGGCCGAGAGCATTGAGAAGCCCGTACCAGAGAGCCCTCCGACCCGGGCCCTCAGGACCCAGGCGCCCTTAGCTCCAAGAGGTGTGGGCTGGGCTCGAGGGGACAGACCGCCCTCCTGGGCACAGGCGCCTGACAGTGCCGTGTCGGCGTCGCAGCCTTAGCAGGGTCTGGTCTGTTGGCACATCACAGCCTCCAGGTCACCAGAGCAGAAGCCCCGAGGGGCCGTCCAGGGGCCGCCTGCGGTGTCCCGAGGGAGCACGCTGGTGTCGCACAGTGGAGGGGACACTACAGGGCGTCGGGGTCTGCGGGGCGGGCCTGATGCCCCACGCGTGGTCAGAGCTCTGCTGAGAGACGCGGGCCCGTCCTGCTGTCTGTCTCTGGGGCGGGGTCTCGGGGGTCTGGCCACAGCCGCCTGGTCTGGCTGGTTCTTCTCTGGTGCCAGCCGGGCTTCTCAGGCCCACTGCATCCCCGGCTGAAGAGACGCCCAGTCTTCCCTCGTCCTCGCAGGGCTGGACCCCGGCTCTGGGCCTCTGAGCACCACCGCCCGGGCCCTGGGTCTCTGGGAACTCTGACCGCGCCCATATCCTGGGTCTCTGGGGCCACCCTTTCCCCTCTCAGGCCTGGCTCTGTCCCTTCGTCGCCTGCTCTTGCATATCCGAGTGTGTTCTCCAGCACTGCAAGGGTTTCTCCACAAGCGGACGTCCGAGGTCGGGACTGCGCGCTCGGGCAGACCTGTAATTGAGGCCGTGGGACCCCAGCTCTGTCTCTGCCTCAGCTCGGCGGCGGGAGCCAGCTTTCTGCAGGGGTCAAGTCAGGAAAAATGAAATGTCACTTTTTATGTTTATTCAAAATGAAAATATCTTTATCGAGCTCATGGAAAATGCACACCCTACAATTTAGGTTATCTGCTTACTTGAATAGAAGAATAACAATGAGGAAATTTGCCACTGAATTTAGGCCTCTACTATGTAATTATCTGGGCATTCATTTTTAAAATGTATTTTTAAAAATAACATCTGACCATTGCAAAAGAACCCAAATCCTCCAAAATCTCACACTAGGGAAAAGAATCATTCTCAAATATTATATTTCAGATTTTTTAGTGTACACGTAAAATACAAATTAAAAATTAATAAATGACATCACTTAGAGATTTTATTCTATAATAGGCTCCTATTTTGTTTTTCTGACTGTAGAGATAAGCGTGGTCCGTGTGAAACACTTAAACTTCTCTGAAAGAAAGAGAATTAAAAACACTGTCTGACCTACCCCAAACAATGACTGCTGATAGTTTGGTGGGTGTCCTTTCGGACTTTTCTCTGCTGAATAATCACACAATTATTCATTATTATATGAATGATTATCAATATCAATATTATATGAATGATATATGAGTGATTATAGATCAATAATTATTGATCTATCTTTACAGACATGGCATTATGTTAAACATTGGTTACAACTTTTCTGTCTCGTGTTTTAACACGGTAACAGGTGGCCTTCCAAACCCACAAGCTACACGTACCTCATTTTATAAGTGGTCACTCACACCAGTTTCACTTTTTCACAGACACGAGCAGCATGACACACATTCCCAGGCATCGGTGCCGGATGTGCGTGTGTATCTGGGCTGGGCCGGCATTCAAATTTGCAAGGCCTCACGCGGTGGAGGAAGCTTTCACATCTCAGGTCCTTTCGAAGGCCCTGTGGTGATTTTATAGTCATAATTTTGAATGCTCTTAAGGGGCTCCCAAATTGTCTCCATCCCATGTGCTCCCAAATCAGCATCTGCTCCTGCCTTTGGCGAGGAAATCGCTTTTAGTTTTTTTTTTTTAAAGTTGCGTAGAGTCCTTCCTTCAACCACAGCCTAAAATAGACACGGCAACTGGTTTTCATCCCATGTGTTGATTTTTAATCACGTAGTGGAGCTACCTGGAGCGCTGGACTCGGGATCCGGGGAGGCTACTGGTCCCCGGGGAAGAGAGCAGAGACGGTCACGATGTCGCCCGTGGGTGTGGGAACACGAAGCAGGCGCTCCGCGTGCCAGGGGCTGAAATCCTGGAGCAGAGAATTCTGTTTCCCTTTTTCATACTCTGCGGCCAGGTGTTGGCACATTTTTATCTGTGAAGGGGTAGAGAGAAAATATTTTAGGTTTTGCAAGCCATCGACTCTGCCGTAGCTGAGAGCTGCCACTGTCAGGAATATGGGTTCTGATCATATTTTATTCACGAAAACAGGCTGCTGGCCCCTTTACCCAGACACTATAGTTTTCTGACCTCTGCTATAGACTGTTGGGATGCCCCCTTGCCTAACAGGATGTCCACACACAAACTAAGACATGTGCATGAGACGGACTTTGTCTCAGCCAGAAAACCTGCTTCACTGCAGAGGGAGACGACCATCTCGCCTCCCCCTAAGACCTCTTGGACTTAGATGTCTAAACATGCAAAATGGATCAGGCTGCAATTATTAGCATTAAATTGATTTTTGCTTTACAAAAGGGTTCTTCAGGGTTTTGGTAAAGAAAGAATTGTTTTCCAACATATATGAAGGTCTGTTTTCTTCCCAAGAGACAGGAAACCAAGCTGAAACCTTTGGAGTCTCACTACTTACAGGCTGACCAGAGCTGAAAATAAAGGCACTAGATGAGAAAATAATACAACTCCACCCAAGTCCAGCTCCAGACCTGCGTGTGAGAAGGTGGAGGGATTGCACCTCGCCTTGGCACCTGGACAAGGGCATGGAGCAGCCCTGGGGCCTCTGAAGAGCGAGTCGCGGCAGACAGCCCGGAGGAGGCCAGAGCCCCAAGTGTCACTTAGCTGGTAGTGAGTTTCCCTTCCTGTCCCCGGTGTCCCCAGCTTCACCGAACGTAGCCTCTAGTCCAGTGGGTGTGGAGCATCAGTGACCATAGGAGGAGCACTCGTGCTGACTCGTGGAGCAGGAGGGGGCCCCTGATGCCCACCCCGAGTGGGGGAACCCCATCTTCCATCTTTTCCTTGTTTTTCTGTGTCCTGGGCCTTGGCCCCCAGCTGCCCCAAGAGGCTCCTGCAGGAGCACAGAGGGCCCAGTGGCTGGGGTGCACCTCTCCTCTCTGACTAGAGGGCTGAGGTCTCAGGAGGGCACGTGACCCCCACCTGGCCCGTGTGGGGTGCCCATGGGGGAGGTCTGGTCAGCACCAAGCTGACACCGGAGCCACAGACCCCAGAAGTCAGGGTGGGGCTTGTAGCTGGAATTCCGCCAGGCAGGCCTCCAGCTGCAGGACTGAAAGATGAGCTCGCATCTAATGGCAGAATATTCAGAAAGCACTTGGCACGTGAACAAACAGGAAAATCTCCACTATGTGGGGAAGGACAGTCAATGGGCCCCAAAGCTCTGGCAGAGATGTTGGGATTAGCTGAGAGACTCCCAAGTAGCTATTAGGAAAAGTCTCCAAGTGAGGACGAACAGTTATGAATGGAAAGGTCCTGAGTCTCTGCAAAGAGACAGAAGATACAAAGAACCTGTGGACACTTGAGAATGAAAGGCACACTGGCTTGCACAAAACGAGCCCAAACTCTCTCAACAGGACTGATAACAGCTCAGGTACAGCCCTCGAGTAGCTGCGGCAGGGGCAGCATTAGGTCTCCCACAGCCGTGGTCCCCAGGCCCTTCCCCTCGAGGGGCCTGCTGGGTCTGCGTCCGAGGGGGAGGTGACCAGAGTCGTGGCCCTGCCCACATTCAGAGCCAGCATTGGGCAGCTGCCTCTCGTCAAAGCTGTCCTGACTCCAGGAAGAGTCCACTTCCTCTCTAAGCACTCACTGACGAGGTCAAGCTCCTCCAGGATAATCTTCCTTTCTTAAAGTCAATTGATTTGGTCCTTAATTCCATCTCAAAATCGCTTCCCAGCTGCACCCAGATTAATGCTTGACTGAACCGTGGGAACTGGGCGTGCATCAGGGCGCGGGGACCGGGCGTGCATCAGGGTGTGGGGACCGGGCGTGCATCAGGGTGTGGGGACCGGGTGTGCATCAGGGCGCGGGTGTGGGGACTCGGTGTGCATCAGGGTGTGGGGACCAGGCGTGCATCAGGGCGCGGGTGTGGGGACCGGGCGTGCATCAGGGCGCAGGTGTGGGGACCGGGCGTGCATCAGGGCGCGGGGACCGGGCGTGCATCAGGGCG
>CM052802.1:331543-345147 GCA_028533885.1 Nasua narica
GGGGACCGGGCGTGCATCAGGGTGTGGGGACCGGGCGTGCATCAGGGTGTGGGGACCGGGTGTGCATCAGGGCGCGGGTGTGGGGACTGGGCGTGCTAGAGTCTAGCCAGCTGCACACAATCCACCAGCTGAAAACTCCCCACATTTGGCAAGAGACACAAATCTACACATTCAAGAGGATGGATGAACTCCAAAGAAGACAAACTCAAAGAGATCCACACCAAGACACATCATAATTTAGTTATCTGAGAACTGAAGACAAAAGTCCTGGAAGTTAGCCAGAGAAAAGCAGCAGGGAGAAGCTGCCGACACCATGGTCTCTCACCAGGAAGCCCGGGATGGAAGGGGAAGCAGAGGAGCATGTTCTGAGCCCTGAAAGGAAAGAACCACCAACACAGAGCTCTGGTCCTACGGGAATGGAGGTGAAAGAAAGTCAATCCCCATGAAGGAAAACTCAGATGTGTATGCTCGGGAGTCACTGCGGACAGAAGGGAAATGTTCCAGAAGGAAGGCAGGACCTCAGTTCCTGAAGAAATGTGGAGCGCCTGGGAACATACTACATTCCTTTCCTCCTCTGGTGTTCTTCGAAATATGTTTTACAAAAGCAAATGTTGAAGATCCCCTGGGGTCCTCTCAGTGTGTAGATGCACTTGGCACAAAGCATGAGTAGAGGGAGACCTGTGGTGGCAGGATTTCTATGCAGCACTGGAAATGGCAAAATACTCATTCTGAGTCGACCTCAGAAAGCTAAGTGTATACATCGTAGTCCCTACAGCAACCACTACAAGCAGTAGTCAAAAAGACCACAGGTGAATTGAACTGGAGGTCAAGAAGGCAGGAAAGTGGCAGCAGGGGATGAAAAACAGAGAAAAGAAACAGAAAACATTGACAAACTGGTAGGTCTACATCCGAAAGTATCAACAACCCTATTAAACGTTCATATTCTAAATGCGTCATTTAAAGGGTCGTTAGGGAGAGTGTGCGACACAGACAGCTGTACGTGCTCTGCAGGAAGCACCCTTCGAGGAGAATGGTGCAGGCGGTTTAAAGGACGCTGCTGTGGCCACATTACCATCAGATAGTGCAGGCTTCCAAGCAAAGACAATTTCCAGAGACAAAGAGGAGCATCACATAATAACAAAAAACCCTATTCACCAAGAGGGACACACAATCATGAGCGTGTACCCAACTACAGGTTCAAAGTACGTGAAGAGAAGACTGACAGAACTGAAAAGAGGCGCACATAAATCTGCATTTACGGTCAGAGACCTCAGCACTCTCGGCCCAATAACTGAGAGTGCGCGGGAAATCTGAAAGTGATCAGCAGCTCCCACCCACGGGGTCCACCTGGCATTGGCGGAGCGTCACTAAACAATGGAATGCACTGAGCGCTGGTGGGACAGCAACCAAGGGAGGCCATGGCCTGGGTGAAAACAAACTGTAGGAGGGGAGCCCAGCTCATCCGATTCTTGGTTTCGGCTCAGGTTGTGATATCAGGGGCGGGAGACTGAGCCCCGTGTAGGGCTCTGCGCCCAATGTGGAGTCTGATTGAGACTCTCTCACCCCCTGTGCCCTTCCCCCTGCCCCCCATGCTCTCGGTCTCAAATTAATAAATAAATCTTTTTAAAAACCCCATAAGACAACGAGCAGAGTTGAAATCACACATGTTCTCTGACCCTAAAGGTATTAAACTAGAAATCGAATCAAAGAGAGAACATGAGAATCCCCAAATACTTCAAAATCAAACAGAACACTTCTCAATAATCCTCAGCTCAAAGAAGAAGTCTCAAGAGAAATTAGAGAATACTTAGAAAACGGTAAGAAAATGAACCTGTATTATCTCAAACTTTATGGGCTGCGGCCAATGCTCCAAGGAAAATATATATTAAACACTTATGTTATGGAAGGAAAAAGGACTCAAAACAATAATCTAAGCCTTAAATCTTAAAAATCAGAAAAAAGAGCAAAATAAATGCGAGGAATTAATATAAAAAAACCAATGACCCTGAAAGCTGGTCCTTTGAAATAATTAATTGATTGACACTTGCAATATTGGCAGAAGGACAGAGGCAAAGACAAAGAGAGAAGGCATCTCCAATATCAGGAATGAACGAGGGGTGTCGTACAGAACTGAAGACGTGCGGGGCATAACGAGGGACTCCACCATCTCCAGACCCAGGTGACTTCATGGGCAAATCTGCCAAAGCATTGCAGGAACCATAACATTGATGCGACAAGGTTTCTTCCAGAAAACAGAAGATGAAGGAAAATCACTCCCCTCCTTTGTGATTCCACCCTGACCCGGCCAGGAAGCCGGAAGCGGGCAGTGTTGGGAACCACAGAGGGGTGTCCCCACGAGCACAGGCTCGGGAACACTGACGGGGTGGCGGGTGGGGCTTGTGGTGTGCGCACCCCAAGCAGGCCTCCTGCTGGGCACACGGAACCCGCCTCGTGGACAGTCTGCGGGTCACCTACAGCATCATGTGGACCGATGCAGGAGAAGCTTCTGGCGTTAACACCCACTCATGATAAAAACTCCGCGGGAAAAACAAACAAAACAAAACAAAACCCAAACAACTCTGGGGAACCAGGACCAGCAGAGACTTCCTCATCTCCACAGCAGGCAGCCTCAAAAAACCCTCCGGCTGACTTCACGCTTCAAGGTCAGAGACCGATGCCTCCCGCCCAAGCCGGGAAGAAGGGGAGGATTCTGCTCTCCATTGTCCTCATCAGCCTCATGCTGGGAGCTCTCACAACCGTGTGCAGGTTGGAAAGGAACTAAAGTATAGACAGGACGCATAGATGTCAAAATGCGTAAGTCTGAATACGCATATGCAGATGTCTAAACTCATAGACAGGATGACTGTCCACATCTGAGCCCCGAAGAACACACCCACAATAACCTAGAACCGATTGTGAGTTTAGCAAGTTTGTCAGATACAAGATCAATATATGGAAATCAATCCTAATCTATAGTGCAATCAGTAATGGAAACTGAAAAATAAGAAATAAAAACACCGCTTTTTAATAAAATAAGAATACTGCTTGTAAAAGCACCAAAACATGAACTATTTCGTTGTAAATCTAACAGCACCTGTATAGAGTTTATGTACTGAAAATTATAGAATGCTAATGGAAGTAATCAAACACCAAATATGAAGAGACACCACATTCGTCATCTGGAAACTCACCCTACTCAACTTAACAACCATGTCAACCATCCCCAAGTTAACCTACATATTAAATGCAATTCCAGCAAAAATCCTAGATGGATTTTGCATGTATATTTAGAGAAACTGATTTTAAATTTTATAGGGAACAGCAAAATTAGAGTAGTGGAAACAGTTCTGAAAAAAAAAGAATAAGTTGAAGCGGACGCACCCGCCAGTACTAAAGGCGTCGGAGGTGAGACAGCACGGCACGGACTGCCGCGGGGGCCCCAGAGCGGAGTCGGCAGAAGCCGACCCACGCCGGCGCGGCTGGGGCCGGTTCAGGGGTCAAATGTCACACCGGCAGTACGCTCCCCAAGAAAACGAAACTGCATTAAAACGAAAGCTTCCCGTTTTGTGAGAGACACTGTCCCCAGAGCAGAAGACGAGCCCGAGAGGCTTGCGAACCACAGGCAGACAAGGGTTTGTGCCGGAGTGGAAAGGACACTCAACAGTGAGAAGAGAAGCAGCAATTAAAAATGGGCAGACTATTCGAGTCTTTAAGAGGATGTGAAGTTGGAAACGCGCACTTGGGAGGGTACTTAACACCATCGGCTCCTAGGCCGGTGCCCATTCCAGCCCAGATGGTTAAAATAAAACCAGCAACCCCAAGTGCAGAGGAGGGTGTGGAACAGCCGGGACTCACGGCCCGGGCGGGAGCGCAGACGCTGTTCCAGAGGGTCAAACACGCACACTGCACACGACACAGCAGCTCCGGGGAGAGAAGTCTGAGCTTCGTTCACCCCAGAACCTGCACACCAGTGTTTACAGTCCTTGTTCTCACTATTGGCAAGAACCGGAAATAACTCCAATGTTCTTTGAAGGCTGAATGGACCAACCAGCCGTGGTCCAAGACACAGAGCACCACTGGGCCATGCGGGGGTCATGCAGAGGGAGCACAAGGCCTTCTGCTGAAGGAAAGAATCCAGACCCAAAGGTGACATGCAAAGTATTCCATTTGTACCAATAAGACAGAAGTCAAAACCAGAGAGATGCTTGGTGGTGGGGGGTGGGATGTGTGTGTGTGTGACTGTGGGAACTGCCCTGGGTTCTGGGTGCTGGGTTCTGGGGCTGGGGCTAAGTGCTGGATTCTGGGTCTTGGGGCTAGGTACTTGGGCTAGATGCTGGGTGCTGGGTTCTGGGGGTTGGGGCTGGGTGCTGGGTGCTGGGGCTGGGTGCTGGGTGCTGGGGCTGGGTTCTGGTTGTTGGGGCTGGGTGCTGGGGCTGGGTGCTGGGTGCTGGGGCTGGGTTCTGGTTGTTGGGGCTGGGTGCTGGGTGCTGGGGCTGGGTTCTGGTTGTTGGGGCTGGGTGCTGGGGCTGGGTGCTAGGGCTGGGTGCTGGGTGCTAGGACTGGGTGCTGTGGCTAGGTTCTGGGGCTGGGTGCTGGGTTCTGGGTTCTGGGTGCTGGGTTCTGGGTGCTGGGGCTGGGTGCTGGGTGCCAGAACTGGGTTCTGGTTGTTGGGGCTGGTTGTGGGTTCTGGGTGCTGGGGCCAGTGCTAGGGCTGGGTGCTGGTGCTGGGGCTGGGTGTGGGGTGCTAGGTTCTGGGGCTGGATGCTGGGTACTGGGTTCCGGGTGCTGGGGCTGGGTACTGGATTCTGGGTGTTGGGGCTGGGTTCTGGGTGCTGGGTTCTGGGTGCTGGGGCTGGGTTCCAGGTGCTGGGGCTGGGTTCTGGGTGCTAGGTTCTGGGGCTGGGTGCTGCTGGGGCTGGGTGCTGGGTGCTAGGTTCTGGGGCTGGGGGCTGGGTTCCAGGTGCTGGGGCTGGGGGCTGGGGCTGGGGCTGGGTGCTTACTCAGATCTATGCTGCAGTGAAAGTCATGAGCGGCGCACCGCTGGAAGGCCAGGCCAGTACTGAACGCAGCAGGAAGCCTGGGCCCCACCGGGGTGCACCGAGGGGTGTGCTCGGCAAGGGCAGCACGGAAGGGGCCCGGCCGAGGGCAGGGCCGGACCTCGGTTCTGTCCAGAAGGGCCGTAGGCTTGGAGGGCGTCCGGGGGCAAGACCTCGGGGGCCGCTCACTTCCAAAGGCTTGTCCTGGCCTCACTCTTGTTGACACAGAGCAGACCCCGAGCGTCTGTGGGAGGTTAGGCTGTGAGCCCCCTGGCCCGCCTGACGCTGGGTCCTGGGCCCTGGAAAGCCCCGCGAGCGCAGCTGGGAGGAGGGGGGCCCGGAGGGGTAAGGGCACCTCGTTCTGGGTGGTTAAGTGGAGGAAATACTCAGTTCATCTGACAGAAGTGTCCTCTGCGGGGGTGTGCATGGGAAATGCTTGGAGAACTTACAGTCAACGGAGGGCTGTCGGCTTCAGCTCCTGACCCGAGGCCCAGCCTCCAGCCTCGCCCCAGAAAGCACCTCTCCTCTGCAGGACGGGGCCCTTCCCGGTGCTGCCGGATTCCTAAAGCGGCCGCCCTCGCCTGGACCCCCCAGAAGCTGACTCCAGGCTGTCTGCGTTTATCTGTGGGGGGTCGGTGTCCTAGAAACGCCAGCGGCCCTTCCTCACCACGTGTTCCCTCCTCCACTCTGCCTGGAGCTCTGCGCCCGCGTGGGGCATGGCCACTGGCGCCCTGGGCACTGGGCTGCCTCGGTGGCCCTTTCTGAGCGGGCACAGGGCCAGTCTCTGTGGGAACTGCCTCCACGTGCCTGTCCCAGCAACCGTGAAACAAGGCGCAGGCCCCGTTTCCAGTAAGGGCCTTGTGCGCTGGGCTGTTCGATGGCTTCCCGAGGTCTCCAGGCCTGAAGGCAAGGGTTCTGCCGGTACCTCGGCCACAGCTCCACTGTGCTTGCTGCGGAGTGTGAGCTCAGGAAAGTTCTAGAAGGTCCCTCACGACTCAAAGTGTGGTCCCTGGGCCCGCCACCCCGGTGTCACCCGATGCTCGTTGGAAATCAAAATCCCACCCCAGGACTCCCGACTCCGAGTCCGCATTCCGACAAGCCCCCGCTGACTCGCGCCCGATTTAGGAAGTGCCGATTCAGTCCAAACGCACCCTTGACGGGTGTGGAGACGAGACCCGGGCCCCGGGCTAGTCCGCGGGGCGCTGGGATTAGGGTTCCAGCCAAACCGCCCTGCTCCCGCGTGGCCCAAGCACAGCCGGGAGGTGTCTGAAAAGGAAATTTAAAATTATGGTTTGAGTTTGGCGCTAAATTGGTTTGATAAATATTTGCTTCACTTGAGAAACATGAGGGAGACACAGCCCCCACTCCATGGGGTCAGAGCTTGTGAATAAATACGACAATCTCGAGACACCAAAGGCCAGACCGGACAAGAGAAGTCAGGGGGTGCCTGGGGGGCTCCGTCATGCAGTGTCTGCCTTCGGCTCAGGTCATGATCTCAGGGTCCTGGGATCGAGCCCCGCATCGGGCTCCCTGCTCGGCGGGGAGCCTGCTTCCCCCTCTCTCTCCGCCTGCTGCTCTGCCTGCTTGGGATCTCCCTCTGTCCAATGAATAAGTAAAAATCTCCCACAGCGGGTCTGCCGTGGGCACACCTGCGGGGCAGTCGTCCAGCGGGAAGCCCTCACTGAAGGTGACCCCTGCACAGCTGCCTGGTCACCCAGAGCTCAGGCCGCCCGGCCGGGCTCACCAGCCTGGGGGGAGACGTGGCAGACCGGAGAGGACTGCAATTTGCCCCCAGAGTTCGCCCGTTTCCCCCCTCCGCCGTCCCCGCTGAGGCGCTCGTGTGAGCGCGTCTGGTAAAGCCGCTGGCCTTCCCGCCTGCCTGCGGGCCCTCGGACACCGCGATCGCACCCGCACTGACGCCATCCCGTCGGATCAAGCCGCCTTGGGTCCCAGCCGCTGCGGTGAATGGACGCTCCACCTTGGGTGGCCGGAGGGACCCGTCCCGCCCGCGTGGGGCGTGAAAGGGGAACCCGCTCCTGCACAGCCTCTCATCAGCAATGGGGGCTCTGGATTCAGAGCCAGAGCCGGCTCCTGCGGCCACGGCGACCCGGCTGTGCCTTCCCCGGGCGCTCCGCCCCCACCGCGCCGCTGGCTTCTGCGGGTGCCCTGCCTGCTGGGATGCGGGGCCTTCTCCCCCCTCCTGCCTGCCCCTCCTCCGGGACCCCGCTGCACCCCTGCTTGGAGGTGGCCTTGCTGAGCTTGGTGCCCTCAGGCAGCGCGCGGGGTTCCCCCTTCATGAACGTCCCGGTCGTTCGTGGGTCGCAGCCTCCTCCAGCAGCCGGGGACCGGTTTCCGTGCCCCCAGAAGCCGGTTCCTCTCCTCTTTTCCAGAGGGCTTGGGCTTTCCGTCGGCTTGGGCATGTTTCTAGAGAGCTCATGGGAAACAGACGTGTCTGAGCCTCTTGGTCCTCAACAAATGTGTAAACGGGTGAGGCCCCTGCTGGACTTTGTGTTAATCATCCTTGTCTGGGTGGGTACCGACCCCCCGAAGGTGACCTGGGGCAAGCCCTTCCCACTGCCAGCTCCCTCGTTTGTGGAGCGACTGGGACAGGGGCCCGGAGAGCCCCGGGGGCCCCGCCGCACTGTGTCACGGACGGAGGCCCCTTTCCAGCAGCATTTGGAGAGAGTCAAAATGGGCTACAGAAACAAGATGTCGGGACTGGTCCTGGCATTTGGACGTTTGGATAAAAATGACCTTAAATCCCATCGTCCCTGGAGCAAAGCAAATGGTGAGCTCAGGTCCGTACACAGCGGGGTAGACGCGCGGATCGGCACGCATTCCCGGTGTGACTCCGGACAGACCCCCGGGGGTCCCTTCAGTGGGTGTCCACAGTGCTAAGCACGTCACAGAAACGCCTCTTGTCACCCCTGCAACTCCGTGTGGTAAGCACTGCATCTGTCCCCCACGCGTCCTGAAGGAAGCGATGTCGGTGGTCGGCAGCAGAGGTCTGAGCCCTGCAGGCTTGGGGGCCACTGTGGCCGGGACCCAGCAGGGCCCTGGGGCAGCGCAAGGCTCCGGGCAGCCGAGGTGGGGCCGGCACTGTCCTGGCGCCCGTCCGTGGCCCTTTTCCCGTCGACCCTCCTCCCTGACTGAACCATTACCGGGGAGCCTCTCCAGGCAGAAGCATTCTCGGCGCCTCTGCTTTAGACGTTAGCTGTGAGGGGTGGGCCGGGTCCTGAAACCCTGCCGAGCCCCTGGGGGTGGCCGAGCCCCAGCCCCGCAGTCCCAGACCCAGGGAGTGGAACTGTCGTCGCCCCCACCGGGCGGGCGAGGAAGCCAGGGCTCAAGAGGGTGTGGGAACGACGCCCTCCGTGAGGACGGCCGTCTTTCCCCCCGGGGGTGCCGGGCGGGGGGCAGCAGCACACTCGGCCGGGGAGGCTCCCGACTCGGGGCGCTGGCCACGGCGCGCGGAGCCTGGGGCGGGAAGAGGCCTGGCCCCCACTTGCGGTGGAGGCGCCCCTCTCCCCTCGGTGACCTTCTCCGAAACTAGGGCGGAGCTCTGGGACCCCGCGTTCTCCGCCCACGGGAGGAGGCTTCCCTTTGGGTAGTCGCCAGCAGGTGAATCACGGTCTCTGGCTCGTTCTTCGTGCTGGTCTTTTTAGCTCAAGTCTCTTTTTTTCAGAAATTTAAGTTGAAGACGTTTAATAAAGAAGCTAATGGTATAATTTAATAAAAGCAATACTTATAATTTAGTCATGAATTTAAAAATATAAGTGTAATACATCTGCATGACCCTCACAGTCTTCTTACAAACAAAATCAAGCCATCACCGGTAGCTAAGGCGTTGGTTTAACCTTCAGGGAGGAAGGGTGGGGATGAAGGCCGGACTCCCTCTGCAGGAGGCTGTGTCCCCGTCGGGGGGAGGGGGCACATTCATTTCCTAAGGGGCAAACCCACGCTGTCTTCCTTTTTCTTTAAGGATCACCACTCAGTGCTTGGGAAGCAAAGTTAGTTGATAGATTATAAAACGATACTATAAGAATATTTATTCATCATAGGGGACACTTAAGGGCTTAGCACAGGAGGTCTCCCATCATAATTCACAATTTGAAAGAAACACATCCATCTGAAAATCTAGGTCAACAAACAGAGCTTCAAAAAGGGAAACAAACCCACAGGAGCCCCACCCACAGTGCTAGGCAATCTCTCCCCAAGGACGCGGCAGGTCCCTGTCGGGGGGCTCTGGCCCTGCTGGTCTCCCAGGGGGGCTCCTGCACGGGGTCCTAGGAGACGCTTCTCAGGGCCCCGAGCTGCAGGAGCGCACGAAAGCCCGTCCTCCGGGGAAAAGGCCTGCAGGTAGAGACTTCCGGAGACGTTGGTGGCCATTCGGTGCCGTGTGGTGAGCAGAGATGGGCGAAGGGTGAGGCCCCGAGAAGCAGGAGCAAGGACAGTGGTGCTGGACGCACTCGGAGGCGCAAGGACTCGGAAGCAGTTGGCTTCCGCCCGAGTTCTGACCTGCGGTTGGGTTACTCAGTCCCCACGCCCTCCCGTCCTTATCAGTCAAAGGAAACGCTGGTGGCCCCGGGTCCTGGGGTGGTTGGGTTAGCAAACGTGTCAGCTCAGGGGGACGCGGGGTGCACTGGGCAGGGGCTGCCGCGGAGTCTGGAGGGGCCCTGGCGCTGGGGCAGCTCCCGCCATCCCGTGGGGAATGCCCCCCGCTTCTGGCTCCTGGGGCCCGCGCAGCTCCCGCAGCTGTTTTACGAGGCTGGCTTACCTTGTGTCTCTGGAACCGGAGCCCCATGCCCCCGCTTAACCCGCCATGTGACCTGGGACAAACTAACACGTTTTCGTAACAGGAAAACTTCTTGCTGATTCTGCACGTTGTGGGGCCCGAGCAGGACCTGTGTGTGGCTGTGCCCGCTGTCGCCAGCTACACACCTGTTTTCTGAGTATGTACACAGCGGTGGCTTCCCCAGTGTGTGTCTGATGTCACTCACGATTGTGTGATGGGGTGGGGCGAGGGGAACATTCCGGATAGAGGCTCTTCTCCCGCTGCAAAGCAGAGCCCCCCGTGTCCCTCAGGCAACGGGAGGCAGGAGGTGAGTCTTTTTTTTTTTCCTCTTCAAATGTGATCATAATGTCTGTTGGCTTCTCAGAGCGTGTGACCTTGGTGCACTGAGCCTGATGGTGGCATTTTTGACAAGATGGCCCCGAGCGTGCCTGTGGGCTCCTGCCCCTTGCATTAACCAAGGAGACCACGGCAGGAAGAGAGATGCGTGGATCCGAGGGCATGGAGACCCTGAGAAGCTGGTGGGTCACAGGACGGCTGTGTGTTGGGGGCTGGACGCAGCGGTGGGGGCGGCTGGGCCACAGCTGTCGGTCCTCTGGCCCCTCCCCAAGCGGCCTGTCTCTGTGGCCCCAGCCTTGGGCGGCTTGCACACTGGGCCCCGCGGGCTGTTCCTCGCATCCCCACTTCCTCAGCCACACGGCGGCCCGGAGATCGCGGCCCCACACGCGCGCCCGCCGGCCGCCAGGCCTCGTGCAGAGGCCAACCCTTCTCTGAGGACTCTCCTGGCGGCCGAAGAGACGGTCAGCCGAGTGCCGACGACAGAGCATCACGGTGACTTGAGAGGTGCGGAAAAATCATTTTCTAACAGTCAACATTATCTGACGCCTATTCATAACATTCAGCATCTACTTTCGGTACGAACCCTTACAAAGCTAAGTAAAAGGAGCTCCTTTAACTTTATAAAAGTTACATATTGTAGATCTACAGTAAATGAAATCATGATGAATAAAACACCACTTTTAAGGTGGGAAAGAAGACTTAAGGATCCACTACAACTCTGTTTAAAATAGCACCGAATGTCCTTGTTGATGTCACGTGGGAAGAAAAACAGGGACTCAGATCTGGAAATGGCTCTGTGCGTGCTCTCTGATCGTTTAAACAGAAAAAGCCTCAGACCTGAAAGATGAATGAATTAGAATTAGCAAGAGAATTCAGCAAGTTTGCCAAATTTAAGATAAACTTATAAAATTTACAGTCTTTATCTACACCAGTAACCTGTTAGAAAATATAACGAAAACAAGATGCATCCCGGGAGCATCCAAGTCTCTGAAGTGCCTAAGGAAATACTGTGGGGGAGGGGGATGCAGGGGTCTGCTGAGCGGTGTCGGGAAGGGGCCCTCGGGAGGGGACTCGCTGGAGAGCACCACCTGCAAGGACTTACTGTGTCCAAGACATTGATTTTCACAGCACCATCCATAAGTCCAATGCATCCCAAACAAAAAGAACCAGACTGAGTTCTACAGCTCAAGGAAATTCATTAAGAATATAGTATACACAGGGGCGCCTAGGGGGCTCAGTGGGTTAAGCCTCTGCCTTCGGCTCAGGTCATGATCTTGGGGTCCTGGGATCAAGCCCCGCATCGGGCTCTCTGCTCAGTGGGGAGTCTGCTTCCTCCTCTCTCTCTGCCTGCTTGTGATCTCTCCTCTCTCTGTCAAATAAATAAGTAAAATATTAAAAAAAAGAATTAAAAAAATGATGTTCCTCAGACATAATACTCAGGGGAGAGGGAGGGGGCAGGAGGAGCGAAGGGGGGGCTAAAGTGCCCTGCGGTGTGACTCCCCCAGTGTCTCCCATCTGAGGTCCAGTTTTTTCTTTGGCCAATTTACATTGACTTATGTTCCTCCTTTTGCTGGTTTTGTGGGGGAGAAACAACATATTTTAAACTGTGGTTCACAAAGTGAGTCAGATAAATCAGGAGCAATGTGGACCTTCCAACGAGTGGACCCCTGCCTTCGGGCTGCCCCACCCCCCGGATTATTTGTTTTAAAGCCGTTTCAGGATCACAATAAAGTTGAGGGGAAGGCACTGGGTTTCCCACGGGCCCACACGCCCCCTCATCAGCGTCACTCACCAGAGGCTACGTTTGCCAGAGCCGATGGCGGCCGCCCAGAGTCTGGAGTCTGCGCCAGGGTTTGCTCCGGCCGTCCTGCACTCTACGGGTTTCGGTAAAGCCGTGATGACACGTACTCGCCCTTCCATCGGACACGGCGTTTTTACCTCTGTGAGGTCGGTTTTCAGTCCCTTCGGGTAACGAGCAGGGAGCGTAAGTGCCGGAGCGAGTGTGAGAGGCGTTCAGTTTTGTGGGGAACCGCCAGGCCGTCTTGCGCTCGGCTGCCCTGGGCTCACTGGCGGGCAGCGAGGGCGCGTGCGGGCTGCTCGGCGTCCACGCCTGCAGGGGGAGCTGCCGGGCTCCGGAGCTGGCCCGCGAGCGGGCATGCAGCTGTGTCGTGGTTTCCACTCGCATTCCCCTGGCGGCGGATGGTGTGGAGTTTGCTTACCTGTCCTCCGCACGTCTTCCCTGGGGAGTGTCTGTGATGGTCCGCGGCTCATTTTTTCAGTTGTTGGTTTTCTTCTTGTTGAGTTGTAAGAGTTCTTTGTATATGTTGGGTAAGAGTCCTTTACCAGACATGTTACGCAAATACCTTCTCCTAGTTGGTAGTTTGTCTTATTCTTTTAGGCTTTGTCTTCGCAGAGCAGAAGGTCCTAATTTGAACATGACTTTGCTATTGGATCTAAAGAGTCATGGCCACATCCAAGGTCATCTGGGCCTCCTCCTGTGTTTTCTTCTGGGGGTTTTATGGTTTTGCATTTTGCATTTGGATCTGTGATTCATTTTGAATTAATTTTCATGAGGTCTTTGTTGAGATTCATCTTTCTGTGTGCGGGTGTCCAGGTAGGTTCAGCTCCATTTCTTGAAGAAACAGCAATTTTTGCTGCACTGTGTTGCCTCTGCCAAGGACCAGTTGGCTGTACTTACATGAGTCTGTTTCTGGACTCTCTCTCCTGTTCAATTGATAGATTCATCTGTTCTTCTGCCAATACCGCAAGGTCTTAATAACTGTAGCTTGACAGTGAGTCTTGAAGTTAGGTAGTCTGTCCTCCAACTTTGTTCTCCTTCATTATCTAACCATTGGCTATTCTCGGTCTTTGTCCCACATAAACTTGAGAATAACATCATCCACATCCTCAAGATATCTTGCTGGGGTTTTGATTGGGATTGCATTGAACCTAGAGGTCAAGTTGAGAAAAACTGACATCTTGACAATATCAAGTGCTCCTATCCATAAATGTGGAATATCTCTCCATTTATTTAGTTTTGTGTGTTTCCTTCATCAGAGCTTTGTAGTTGTCCTCATAGAGATCTTACACATAATTTGTTAGATTTATGCCCAAGTATTTCATTTCGGGGGGTGCTAATGTAAAAGGTGTTGTGTCTCTAATTTCAAATTCTACTAACTCATTACTGGCGTATAGGAAGGTGATTGACTTTCATATATTAAACTTGCAGCTGTAATGCTATAATTGCTTATTAGTTCCAGGGGTTTCTTCTGGTTATTCTGGATTTTTCTACACAGATGACCATATCATCTGTGAGCAAACAGCTTTATTTCTTCCTTTCCAATCAATGTACCTGTTACTTCCTTTTCTGTCTTATTGTTTTGGCAAGGACTTCCAGTACGACGCCGAAAGGAGTGGTAAGAAGAGGCACACTTGCTTTG
>CM052802.1:345647-363214 GCA_028533885.1 Nasua narica
TGCTCCTCCTGCTGCAGCTGCTCCTCCTGCTGCAGCTGCTCCTCCTCCTGCTCCTGCTACTCCTTCTGCTGCTGCTCCTCCTGCTGCTGCTCCTCCTCCTGCTCCTGCTACTCCTTCTGCTGCTGCTCCTCCTGCTGCGGCTGCTCCTCCTGCTGCAGCTACTCCTGCGGCTGCTCCTCCTAATGCTCCTGTTGCTGTGCTGCTCCCTTCTCCCTCCTCTCCCTCCCTCCCCCTCTTGTCCCTCTCATGCCACCTCCCCTCCTCTCTCCCCATCCCACCCCCTCCCCTCTCTCTTCCTCCCCCTCCCCCCCACTGTCCTGGCTCCGAGCCCCCGTGCTGAAGAGAGGCTGGGCCTTGGGGAAGGGAGCATCCGTTGTGCAGGAAGAACAAACTCTGGGGACCTGTCTGGCCCAGGGGTCAGGGGGTCGCTGCCGGCGGGAGGGGCCCGGGCAGCAGATTGGGAGCCCCCTGCCCCTCCAGCGTCCTTTAGACAAACAAGCAGATGGCAGGTGTCAGCGGGGACAAAGAGCCATCTGTGCGGCGAGGCCGCCCCACCTCTCTCACAGGCGACTTCATGAAAGCCGCGACTCGAGGTAGCGCTGCCCCACGGCCCGCAGGCCCTGCTCGGACTTCTAAGGACCAGGCAGCGCCGTGCGTGTCCTCTGCCCGGAGGCCACCAGGCCGGGCTCGGGCTGCGGGGCGCTGGGTCGGCTGTGTGCACAACAGGACCCTTGTTTGCTGGGAGGGCGCGTCCACAGGCCGGCGGACTCGGATCAGGTTGATGGAATTTGTCCTCTGAGCGGCCCCTCCCCCTCCTGCCCCTCCCTCCCCCTCCCTCCATCTCTCTGCTGGAGCGGCCGTGTTTCCTGGCACATCCCCGCGGGGTGTGGAAGGCCGCCTGAACGGAGAGGCGGTGACTCTGCCCGCCTCGCCCCTGCCCCTGGCTGCACAAGGCCGTTTCTGGGGCTCAGGCCTCGGGCAGGTTGACATCTCCCCCACGGAGCGGGGCTGTCCACCGGCCAGGCAACGCCTCCAGGGGCAGCAGAAGTGACCAGACACCGTGTCCTGGGTGTCGCATCTGGGACAGGGTGCTGTCCAGTGTGGTTGCTGGGCCCGGGCACGGATGAGGGACGGCAGAGGGAGGTGGGGAGACACGCAGTGACACCTGCCATTGCTTTTCCCAGGCTCAGGTCCCAGAGCTGTGGCCACACATCAGGGGCCTCGACTCTGTCCTCAGACCCGACCCAGCCCCACGCGCCTCAGTTTGCTTCCCCACCTGGCGACCTCACCAGCACCGCTGAGGAAGGGCACGGGACGTTTCCACCTCCTGTCCGTCGATACTCATGTAGCATAGGGCAGAAACAAGGCCCTACAGAAATGAAATTAAAAATACAAAGATAAAAAGTACAGGTCCTCAATTTTATTACTATATTCAACAGATAGGAAACTGTGTTTCAAACAGTAAAGTCAGGACGGAAGTGAAAGAGGACAGTGGAAGGAGCTCAGGTAGATTGCGCGCTGCCCGGGAAGGCGCCCGGGTGAGGGCGAGGGTTTCGGAGGGTCCCGCCACACTCCCGGCTCGGGGATCCGCGAGCGTAGTCAAACAAACACTGTGGGTCGGATGCCAGTTTCTGACTAAATGCCCGTCTGTGTCCACCTGACGGTGCCATGCAGTCTCTCGGGTGACGAGGAGCTCGGTTCTCGCGTCCCCTGCTGGTTAGGGTGGGACCGAGGCGGCGGCGGGGACGGTGTCCTGCTTTGCTCTAACAATGGCCCGAGCGGAGGAAACAGTCTCCCGCGTGCGGGGGATGGAAGAGAGATTCTAAAGACAGTTCTAGGAAGCTCAGGGGCCTACGTTCCACGTTTTTCGCAATGAAGCAGATGAAGTCTGATTTCCTAGGACGGATCTCTGTCCTCCGTCTGGAGCCGCGGCAGCATCCCGCGCTCGGGTTCGTGCCCGAACCGACGGCCGGCGACTGAGCTGGGGTCCAGGTGCCGCGTGCTCGTGGGAGCGCGGCAGGTGGACGTGGGCACTCGCTCTGCAGGCTGCAGGACCCCCCGGATCCCACAGCGCGTGCAGGCCGGGGGCAGATGCGCATCAGGCCTCGCCTCCTGTGGACACAGCCGCCCCGGGAAGCACAGGCCACGGCACCGGGCGATGGAGGATAGAGGCCATCGCGTCTCATGCGGTGGACGCTGGCCCTCCTGCTCGCCTTCAGCAAGCCTCTGGGAGTCAGTTTCCTCAGCTCAGAAATGGGTGTGACCGCCCCGACCGTGCAGCCTGCTGGAACGCTGAGCAGAGGAAGGGCCCACGGCAGCCAGCTGCCCCTGAAGGGCACAGGCCCGAGCCGCTTCCGCACAGCCCTGAGCCTGGGGGCCCTGCCGTCACCCTTCCCCGTCCGCTCCGGCCAGAAATGTGGGGACCAGAGGGGTCATAGTCTGTGTTCTGCGAATGGCCCGTGCACGTGCTTCTGCCGCGCCTCTCTCCGAGACTGTTTGCGGAGTGCCTTCGTGAAGTTCATGAAAGAATTTATTTCAAAACAGGAAGCTGAGCTTTGTTTTCTCTTGAGAGTAAACCAAATCAAACAACAAGATATTCCTGATTAGTCCAGAATTCAAAACCCAAGAGGCTTAATCAAGTTCTAAAATAGTCCCAAAGTGTTTTCTCAAAGGCATCATGAGAAGCAAGGCCAGCGGATTGAGGTGGATGAGGAGACCCTGACCTCTCACCCTTGAACCCCGGCCAGGAAAAATTAAACAAGCAAAAACCACTTCTGAAGTTGAAGGAACATCTTGTCTTTTTCTTTTGAGAATTTTGTCTGCTGTTCTTCCCAGCGCGGCAGCGCCTAAACCGCAGGGCGGTCACGGGGAAGCGGCGGGGACTGCCCCTCGCCCTGGCTGGCCTCCCCACTGTGCCTTTGGCCTCGGCTGCACGCTGCTGTCTCTCTGCAGGAACAGAGACAGTAAATGGGGCCC
The DNA here is from genome assembly GCA_028533885.1 of Nasua narica. Classification (NCBI taxonomy): domain Eukaryota; kingdom Metazoa; phylum Chordata; class Mammalia; order Carnivora; family Procyonidae; genus Nasua; species Nasua narica. The sequence goes on from CM052802.1 coordinate 348,624, forward strand.
GGGATGCCAGCGGGCCGTCCCCCGGGGCCGGGACACCAGACGGCTGGCTCCGGAAGCTGCCACCGTCCCCAGGAACACAGGGTGCGGGGGGGGGGGTGTTTCCCATGGGGCCACAACCCACCCACGCCTGTCCCCGTGCCGTCTCTTGCCTTTGTCCTCGGAGGTGGGGGGCGGCCGTCCTCAGGAAGTTGTCAGGGTGACCTCTGTCTGGAGAGCTCACAGTGCTGACCCCTTGCTGCTCACCCAGCCCTGCCCAAGCCTGGAGCTCTGAGGCCTACCAGCGTGGGGGACCCCGCCAGGGAGAGGGGCCACGGTGCCCGGACTCTAGGCTGCACTTCTGCCCTGCCTGGTCCCTCCTCTGTCCCCACGGCTGTGGCCTGGGCTGTGGCCCCCAAAGTTCACGTGCCGCTGTCTGGAGAGGGCCCCTGGGGGGATGACCGGGTCAGAAGAGGCCCCATGGGGCCACGGTGGACGTGCAGATTTCTCCTGGTCGCAGGTTTCGGGCCATCCCCGGTACAGACTCTAATCCGGGCAGACCTCCGTGCCCGGGAAGCCCGAGGTCTCTTCTTGTCCGCAGCCTGCACGACGCGCCCCGGCCGCGAGCTGGGTCTTCCTGCTCCTGGGGAGTGAGAGACGTTGGGCTCATTCTTCAGGCCGCTCCTGTGGCGCTCGAAGGACCTCCGGCGAGCCGTCCACCGCAGCGCAAGCCTCTGCCTGCATCCGCTCCCTGCTCTGCGCCCGCGCGCGGCCCCACGGACGGGCTCACCCAGCCGCATGCAGACACGGCGCCCACGTGCCTCCCGGGGGTGACGCGAGCTGCAAACCAAGTCTGACCCAGCACCCACTGCCCTCGCGGCATGTTCTTAACTTAGGTGTTGAGGAAAACACAAGCTCACGAAAAGGCCTTGGGTTTAAAGCATTTTCTGCAAAGTGGGGCCTCCCATGAGTCCGACGGACACACTCTGGTCTGGGCAAGCCCGCGGCCACGTCCTGCCCTTTGGCCCGCGCCGCTCCAGGGTCCCTGCCATACCCCATAGGACCAGGTCCTCGGGTTGAAGGAAGAGACCGTTGCTGGGCTCACATTCTCCAGGGGAAAACAGGTAAACGATGACAGTGACAGGGTGAGTATCAGAACAAGGGGCTCTCGGGGGACCCGCGTCCGTCCTCGTCCCGGGGCTGACAGGCTGCCCTGCAGAGATGCACTGGGACGCACCCCCAGGGACTGTCAGGAGCTCCCGGACGTTAGGGGGCTCTGGCCGGTGCCGAGCCGAGGCTTCACCCTGGGCCACGGGAGCCTAGGAGGGTGGGCAGGTCACGGGGGTGGGAGGGGAGGTCGTGGGGCCCCGTGTGCTGCCTCTCGGGCTCTCATCCCGGCTGCGGCGGCCCCGGCGAAGGGTCCTGTGACGTGGGAGGGCAGACGGGCTTGTGTGAGGGGCTGACCGGAGGTGACCGGAGGTGACCGGGTGGTCCAGGTGGGAGTCGGGGTGCAGGGACCTCTGTGGTCTCCGGGGAGGAAGGGGAGCAGGCTGGCGGCATTCTGGAGGGACGTCATTGTCCGCAGAAGCTCACTGTCTCTTTGTCTGTGGAGCGCCTCTGATGACATCTTGGCGGCGGGATTTGCCTTCCTCCCCAGATCTCTTTAGAAATGCTAATGCGTGTTTGGTTCTCTGCGCACACGCGCCTTCTGGTGATGGACGCACGGACGGAAACCCTCTGCTCACAGCAGGTGAGTGACCACTGACACGCCTCTCGCTGGGCAGGGGTGCCCTTGGCTTTCCTCCCGCCCCATCCGCCCCGCCCGCACCCCGCTCTGGGGAACGCGTCCCCCGCCCGCCGAGCTGACGGAGGAGGGGAGCTTCTGGGGAAAAGCAGGCAGGTACGGGCAGAACGGCCCCGGAGCCAGGAAGCCAGAGACCGAACAATAACTCCATTTCTCTCTCCCGGGACGTGATCTTCCCACCTGCAAAATCAGAGTCAGAAAAGTAATGGGGCCAGGGGGATTGGCACCTGGGGGCTCAGTCGGTTAAGCGTCTGCCTTCCGCTCAGGTCACGACCCTGGGGTCCTGGGATCGAGTCCCACGTCAGGCTCCCTGCTCAGCGGGCGTCTGCTTCTCTCTCTGCCTATCCCCCCTCCTCGTGCTCTCTCTCAAATAAAGCAATAAAATCTTAAAGAGAGAGAGAGTAAACGGGATGTTTCACAGAAACTTCATCTGCATTCACCAAAGGCAAAGTAAAGTCATTTCCCCAACCAAAAGACTCTAGATAATTCTGAGTTTCGTTAGCCGTCTGTCCTCGACGGCAGAGTGACCAGAGCCCGTCTGGCAGGGACAGCACACTGCCAGCTCCCTGGGCCTAGAGTTGCTGTGAAATATGTTACATTATGTGTGTAAAATTGTGTTTAGTAAAAGCGACTTGGACGGAGAGCAACACGCCCCCCCCAGATGGCTCTGGGCCGACAGGAGGACACGATCGGGTCCTCAAGAGTGTGACAGAAGGCCGCACAGCCCGGCCTGGTCACCAGGACAGAGTCATGCCGGGACTGAGGGCAGCCCACACAGCAACCCGGCCTGGGCCCAGCAGGCCGGGCACAAGGGGACAGTGACAAGCCTTCGGTTCCTGTACGTGTGCATGTCCACGGGTGCATCTGTGTGTGACCTGTGATGTGTGAGCATGTGTCACACGCGGCGAGCACGAATGTGACCGTGTGCGGCCGGTCGGCCTGCCGAAGCCAGCCGTCCCTGGCGGAGGCCAGAGGGGAGTCGTGCTGGGGCTCCTCTGAGCTATTCTGCTGAGACTATAAAGCGCACCCCTTTTATGTCAAACGCTTGGTCACCATCCTTGCCGGGGAGTACGGCCAAGGCTGCCCCTTCGCGGATCCCAGCCTGAGTCCCCCGGACGGCGCACCTCCGCGCCGCCCCCGGCGAGCGGCCAGCCAAGCCAGGGGGCCGGCTCCCAGCCCCGCTGCCCCAGAGACGACCACATTCCTGCGCGCGTGCTGCGTTCTCATTCAGTATGATCACTATTATTCTGCTCAATTAATACTACTTGGTTAGAAGAAACACATTTCTTGAGGTTTTTCTCTGCAAAACATATATATCTAGTGACATAGTGGCCGGTCTTCAGCAAATACATTTTGAATAACCAGCTGGTCTTCGGTGAACGATGCCCAAACAGGCCTTTGAAAACGAAATGAACAGCGTGTTTCCGAGCAGCTGTCGAAACGGTAGGAGGGCAGCGATTGGGACCGAGGCCCCTCCGGCCACGCTGGGCTCCTGCGAGGCTGACTTGACGCCGTAGGGACCCGGAGCCAGGAGGAAGGGCCCCACGCCGCGCCCTCCCCAGAGGACTGGTTGTGCGGTCGTGGGTGGGGATGTGCACCGCGGAGGGAAACAGAGGGGCTCGGGGCCGGGGGGCCATGCAGACACGGCCCCTCCCGAAGGCCCTCCGGGAAGAGCTCTCCATGAAAGGGGGCTTTGGTCGAGACGCAGGCGGCAGATGGAACAAGCCAGCGACGGTTTGAGTACGGGGCGCGCCTGGCGAGAGGGCAAGGGTCATGCCCCGGGACAGACCCCGCTGAGGCTGCCACGGACTCACAGGTTGGAGCTGGATTAATCCAGTGGTTTTCAGTCTAGTCCTCGAGCTGTGAAACCATCACCACATCTGATCTTAGAATGTTCCTGTCGTCCCTGACGGCCCTGGACTCATCGCCTCCCCAAATCCCAGCCCTAACGAAGAAATAGTCCATTTCCTGCTGTATGATTTCGTATTCTGGACGTTTCACGAGTCAACGCTTCATTCCTTCTTATGGCCAAATTCTATCCCACGTGCGGACAGATCTCATCTCCTGTGTCCCTTCAGCAGCTGACGGCCTCCTGGGTCGCTCCCGGTTTTCAGCGTCGTAAACAGTCCTCCATTCTGCGATGTCCGAGTGTGCGGCTTGTATGAGTGTGCTCCCTCCACTTGGACGTTCTCGCACGGCGGAAGTTCTGGGTCCCCGCGCTCAGCGTCTGACCTCTGGGGGCTGCCAGGCTGTGCTGCTCAGGGTTGAAGCAGGGATACGACGACGCAACCTGGTTGGCGATCTTCTGACAACCCCCACCCCGGATTCCGTGTGCGGGCGTCCGGACGGGGCACGGCGGGGCCGGCCGGCTTCTGCTCCGTCCCATCCGGGAACGTCCCGGTAGCTGGGAAGGCTTGAATGGCGGAGGTGTGGGGCGGTCTGGAGGGCCCCTCACTCAGAAGCCCAGGCTGTGGTCTCGGGCACCTGCTCGCGGGCTTCCTTGCAACGTGGCGGCCTCGAGCCGGCTGGACTTCCGGGGCAGTGGCTGGGGCTCTGAGAGCCAGCGCTCTCCAGCAGCCCCTAAAGTGTGCTTGGGGACTGTGCTGAGTGTAGACAGGCCGGGACGTCCCGCCAAAAGTGCAGCGCATGGCTGAGAGAGGAACGGTGTCCCGCAGGGACGGGGGCCGCGCCGTGTGCCAGGGCCCAGTTCTCCTCAGACGGAGTCATAGATGCAGGGGAACCCTGACTCCTTATTAAGGCCTCAGCAGGTCCTTCTTGTAGAAAGGGACAGGCTGATTCTAAACTTCATGCGGGAATGCAAAGGGCCCAGGACAACCAAAACAACTTTGAGGAAACGGAGGGAAAAGTCCTAGTATACAGGAACCACATCGTGTGGTGGCAGCTTCGGTGGCCGCGTCCATTCCCTCCACGGGATCCCCGGGGCCAGGCTGCAGAGAGAGGCCTCACGGGTAAGTGTCCTGGGAGGCCGCCGGCCCGGGGCACTGTCCCCAGGGGCACACAGGGCTCTCATGGGGGACCCAGAGGATGCGAGCTGCACAGCAGCTCCAGGACCATCTGGGGTTTCCTGGTTTCCCACGGCTGCGGCAGCACAGGCCACGGACTGGGGGTCCCCTGCCGGGATTTACTCTCTCCTGGTTCTGGGAGCAGGAGTCCGAGGTCAGGGTGTCCCTGTGGGCAGTCTGGTCCCCGCCTTTCTCCAGACTGCTGGTGGCTGCCAGTGGCCGTGGGGCCGTGCCGTGGCTGTACGTCTTGGTCGGCCTCCACTGTCCCTCGCTCCTCCCTGCGGGTCGGGGCCCCGTCTTATAAAACACCGGTTTTCTGGGACTGAAGGCCCACCCTCCCCTAGTATGACCTCATCTGGACTCATGACATCTGCAACGGCCTTATTTCCAAGTAAGCTCACGTGCTTCGTTTCCAGAGGAGCCTTGAATTTGAGGGATGCTGTCCAACCCGGGCTGAGGGTCTGCAGAGCTCGGTGGCGGCCCTGCCTTTCCCCAAGCTCCCTGGTCCCGTGCGGCCCCCCGTTGGAGTGCAGCCGTGCAGAAGGCGTGAGTAGGGGGATCAGCCAGGGACCCCCAGGATGCCCACACTAGGCCGCGGGGCAGCCCCAGCAGCCACTGGCACAGAGGGGCCCCTGCGCGGTAGGGGCAAGGACGTTTCCGCTGGTTGGGTGGTCTTGATCTGTGTCCTTCGACGGTGGCCGTCGGGACACAGAGCCGGCCCTTGTGGGGGTCCCAGCAGCGTGTGGAGCCATACGCCACAGCAGGGGCTTTGTCTGGGTGGGTCAGGGTGTCGGGGCCCACCCGGGGGACAGTGTGTCCGTGGCTGAGGCCGTTTCTCCCCGCCGAGGCCCCAGACCCAGGCCCAGGGCTCCCTCTGCTCCCCGACCACATGTCTTATTTGCGGGGGCAGTGACGATGCAGGACACGAGTCCTTCGGGGAAAGTGAATGCTGCTCTGCCCGCAGAGCTTTGGGCGACAAGGGAAATCGGCTCCACTGGTGCCCCATGCTGGTGAGCCCCTGCAGGGCCCGTCATAGAAACGACATCTGACGCCGGCTTTCCCGTCTCCGCAGGGCCCCGCCCGCACACGGATCACGCCGGCAGAGGGATGCCTTCGGCCGAGGGGTGTGGCGGCTCCCCGACGCCGGGTCTCGGCCCGTTACTGAAGGGGGTGCCGGCGGCCGCTCTGCGTGGGGCATCTCATGGGCGCTGAGGTGAAGGCTGCCTGTGAGGGCTGGGCTCACCAGGGCTGCCCCTCTGCCCCGTCGGTCCTGGCCTCGGCCTGACCGCGTGCTCCCCTCAGAGGCTGCGTGGTCTGCGCCCCACGCGGAGGCCGCTAGCGCCCTGGTCGAAGAAGGCCTCTCCAACACAGCTCGGAGGGTTCGGGACCAAGTGAAGGTGTCTCGTGAGCTGGACATCTTCTCGGGCCCCAAACCTGGCAGGAAGTCGTCCCAGCTCGGCGAGCCGGGGTGGCTCCTCAGGGACGCGGCCCCCGGGCGGAGCGGCCGCCACGGGCCGGGAGGGCAACGGAGCGTCCCCAGGGCCGGGGGGCCGTGGCAGGGGTCTGAGGTGGGTGGCCCGGTCCCAGCCCTGCGTTGCGGACTCTGGGTTCCGTGGGGCTGGGTGTAACAGCTAAATGTTAGCGCCATGACCCGCGTGGGCCTTCCTGGGCTGGGAAGCCCTATACTTCCTAGACCTTGGAGGCCACAGGCGCCTGGAGGCCTCAGCTGTGGCGTCCGGCACATCCCTCACGGCTCTCCCTGAGAGAGGAGAGGTGCCGAATGGTACCTCGGACTCCAGAGGGCCAGCTGGGCTCGTCTGGCTGGGGTGACGCCATCCTGCTTCTCCATTGGCCATTCAGCTCAGCAGGGCGTCCCTGCTGAGGGGTCCCCGATGCTGCCACGGAATTTCCACGGAGCGTGGGACCGGGGTGAAGGAGCTGCCTTGCAAAGGGAGGGCTGGACGCTCAGGACCCGACCACAGAACCCGGGTCTTACCCGCCCTGAGCATCTGGCTAATGACGGTCCCAGACCTGCGGCTCATCGTCCCTGAGCCAGGGCTCGTCCATCCACATCTGCCAGCCTCCACCCACTCGTCGGTGACGCGGGACCATTAAAGCCACCGAGAACCCCGTCCTGCGGAAAGTGTGGGGCGCACAGAAGGCGCTCAGCGCACGGAGTCCTGGCCCCGCTCGGCGCAGGTGCTGCTCCCGTCCGGCCCCAGGCAGATCCCAGCCCGGTCGCTCCGCCGAGGCCCACGGGGCTGCAAGGCCTCAAGGGGTTAACAGCCCATGACTTGGAAAAACACAGGCTCACAAAGGCAGGGCGAGGGGCGGGAGGGAGGCCAACAAGCACATTAGCAGCTGCCGGAGGAGGGCTCTTCCCATCAGTTAGAGGTGGTGACACCCTCAGAAAAGCTTCAAGGAGACCGCAGCTGAGTGGACACAGGGCTGGGGCCTCCGCCCGGGACCCTCACTGCCCCCCCCGCCCCCATCACAGGCACTCGGATGCCCTGGCTGGCCCCCCGCTGGGGCCGGGAGGGGCCTCACAGGCTTCCTGGGTCTCGACAGGGCCCCACTGCTCTGCTAGGTCCTCACTCACCAACACTACTCACCCTCAGAGCTGGGGGGCCTGGTCCCGGCCTCACCGCCCCCCCCCCCCCGGGGCCTGGGTGCACCTGCACAGGTGGGCTTCACCGGCCCTTCTCTCTCAGCCCAGAGAGTTCCAGTGACGTCCAGATAAGAGGTCAGGACTCTTGCAGGAGGGCAGACAACTATGTGCGGTCGCCCCTGGGTGGGCACACTCACACATGGAGACACGCACACGTGCACACACACTCAGCCCCCCACGGTGAGAAACGGAAGGCAGACTAAGTCTACGCAGTGGGGGCATGAATATTACTACATAGACGGTTGTTCCCTCCTAAGAGCTCCTGGGCCCCTTGTTGCCTGAAAGTGAGGGCCCGGGACAGAGCTCAGGGCCCTGGAGGTGAGGGCCCAAGAGAGAGCTCAGTGCCCCGGAGGTGAGGGCCCAAGAGAGAGCTCAGGGCCCCGGAGGTGAGGGCCCGGGACAGAGCTCAAGGCTTGAAGTTTCACACTTGTGCCCTCCGATGCCTTCTTGCTGGAGGCTGAGTGAGAGAGCCAGGAGCAGCGTGTGTGGTGGGGGGAGCCCGTTCCCAGCTACTCCCCGTTCCGAGGCAGCTGCATAGACCATCTGGATGGGATTGTGCAGTCTAAACTCCATTATGCTGTTTGGGTGAGTGGCTCTCGCGTGGTCAGGTCTCATCAGATGTGCTCCCTCTTTCCCCAGAGTTGTGTCTCTGCTATCGAGTCTGCATGGGCTCGGCCTGCATAACCCCTTCCCCAGCCAGGCCTCGGCCTGTGATGTGCTCCCTCTGCACACCTTCCTCAGGGCCTGGCATGGGGCCCAGAGGACAGGAGGGGCCCAGAGCGCCCTAGAGCGGAGCTGGTCAGGAGAGCCTGGGGTGCTGGGCTCTGGGAGCAGGCTGTCTCCCCTCCTGCCTCCCGCTCTGCAGGCAGCCCCGGCCCTCCCTGCTGTGCACTGAAGAGGGCAGGGCCCCACGTGCCCAGGGGAGAAGGGCCACGCAGGTGTTCATCGGGCCTGTGGGTCCTTTCAGACCCCGGGAGAAGGAGCTGAAGCCAGGCACCGCGAACAGAGGGGACCCTGGCAGGGGGCCTCCTCACTCCCCAAATGCCAGGACGGGTTTGGCAAAGAAGCGGGTCTCCTACTCCCCGGGAACAGGAGGCCGCTAGACTCCCACAAGGGCCCTCCTTCTGCACGGCACCAGGAGGCCTTTTGGATCTCAAAGCTGGCGAGGGCCCAGCACCTGGGCTGAAGGGACGTCTCCGGGGCACGTCCTGAGCGCACCCTCGGCCGGTCTTACCTGCCCTACTGGCTTCCTCGCTCGCCTTCCCGTGGGCGGCGCCCACCCCCCCTCCAAGTGTGAACTCTGGGTCCCTTTCTCCAAGGACTTGGCTCCAAGCAAACCCAGGGCTTGGTTTTCACAAAGGACCGTGTGGTTCTGAGTGCCGCGCACTCAGACATCTGCGGGCGGCTTGCGTGCGAGTCCGCGTGCGCGCTCCCTGTGTCCGAGTCCGCTAAGTCCAGGCGGGGGGTCCTCCACGCGGGACGCAGGATGGCCCGGAGCGGGGCCCGTCTGCCCCTGGGGCGCACAGGGCGTAGCCCGCGGAGGGCTGAGGCCAGGGGAGCTGGGGCCTTGTGGCCTGGCTGGCTTGTCTGCTGTAATGGCCGTCGGCCTTCGGGTCACAGGCCCCCCTGGAAGCTCAGGACGCACGATAAAACATCGTGGGGGCACCTGGGTCCTGCTCACCGGCCCCTTCCCGTGGGCTCTTCCCTGGGTCTCACAGCGGCTCCCTCGCTCCCCGGGGCCGCCTGCAAGGCCGGAGCAGCCGCGTCGGCCACCGTCAGGGAGGAGCTAGAGCGGAAGGAAGATCACCCAGGTCTCTCGGCCCCCAGCCCTCCGTCCGCTGTCATCGGCTTGTAGGATTTACGAGGACGGCTATGGCAGGCTCCAAAGGGCGGCAAAGGCGGGAGGCCTCCTGGCCTGGGGAAGGGGACGGGGCTGGCCGTGCGAGCGAGAGGGAGGGCCCGGCTGGGGTGGCTGGGCTCCGTCCTCCCCAGTGTTTCCTCCAGGCCCCTGTCTGGGCCGTGACTGTGGGCTGCGCCCTGTGGCCCCGTCCTCCCCCGGCTGCCTGCTGGGCCTCTCTGGCCGCGTCCGCATTGCCGGCGGGCTTGGTTTCCCGCACCGGGACGGCACCTCTTCTGTTGGCTGCCTCCGGGCTCTTCCCCTCAGGAGCCCCAGCCCCACCCCCTCTGTCCGCCACGGGCCCACACGCCCGTGTCACGGTGCCCAGCTCGGTGCCCACGGCGGGAGCCGCATGGGCAAGGAAGTCCGCGTCCCGGCGGCTCTGGGCGCTGGCGGGCAGGCGTGGTGCGCTTGACGCCCAACGCGGCCCTAGGGCTCTGGTTGGGCAGCAGGGCTCCCAAGGGGGCCGCACCCACGACGCCGGTGTTGCTCCTGAGGGCGGCTGGCCCGGCCGCGGCCGCTCCGGTCCTCACGGCCCCCTCCCTTCCGTGTGGCAGTGATGTCACCGGGGAGAAGGAGGACATCCAGAGGGAGGAGCAACTCACAGGGCAGTGGGAGACGGCCACAGGCAGCAGGACGGGCCCCGGGGGGACTAGTCGGGTCGGGAGGCGTGAGGTCGCCCTGCCCGGCCGGTGCTAGAAGGGGGCGGCGGGGAGGGGCCTCGCGGGGGCGTGCGGGCGCGGCCGTCGTCTCGGAGCAGGAGTGGGACGTCTAAACTGGTTTGGGCCATGTCAACAATTACCTTATTTGACAGAAATTCATCCTGAGTCTTGATATGATAGAAGTAAATAAGTGGGCACGACAGCAGGGAAGATAATTTGGAACGGTTTAAAACGGAGAGCAGGAGTCCGCGCACAGTATGGTTCGGGCACCAGCCCGCCGTCCGAGCCGGACCTGAGCGCGCTCGCTCGCCGACCGGAACCCGCGGCCGATCCCCGGCGCTGTGAGGTGACCCCGCTCCTACCAGTGCCCGCGGGGCCGGGGCCGGGCCTGGGGCCGCTCCGAGCCCCCGCGGGGTGTCTGCCCCGTGTTCACGGCCGCCCTGCGGCGGACACGCGTGCTGCGCGGTGCTGGACGTGGGACCCGGTGGGGGCCGGTGCTCCCGAGGCGCCGTGCCGAGTCGCGCGGTGCTGAAGGTGCCCGCCGCACTCCGGGACCCTCACCCCAGGTCTGGTGACCAGCTGGCAGGCGGTGGGGACGATGGACCTCGGGCGCCTGATGCGCGAGCAGACGGGCCAGCCCTGCCTCCACACCGTGCTCCGGGCACGTCCAGGGGGCCGGGGGCCAGTGCTGGGACTCGCTGGGAGCCGTGGGGGGATGGGGGGCCGCAGTTCTCCAGGGGTGACAGGCCCAGGCACGTGCCCTGCCGCATCCTGCCGAGCCTCGCCAACGCCGTCCTCGCCGGTCCTGGCGGCAGCTTGGGACGCGGCCTGGAGGGAGTGAGTCCACCGAGAGCCCCGGCTGCTCAGGGGCCGCGGGCAGGGCGTATGTTGACTTGGTGAATGCTCAATTTAATTAAAAGATCAATTAACCTACCAGCCAGGAGCCTGGATTTCCACACCAACGGCTCTTGTCGGAGAAAGTCCTGGAGCACAGTGGGACTCACAGGGTTCAAGGGGACTGTGTGGGGTTTGGAGACGTCTTCTGGCGATGACCCGCAGTCGCCCTCAGAAAGACCCGCTGACGGGGGCCAGGAAGGGAGGTTATTTAGGTACTTTTGAGGGATTGCTCTGACGATGACAGACAGGAGGGAACTGCTGAGGCCCCACTCGCGTGCAGAGGACACAGAAAAGGACGAGAGAGAAGTTGGGAGCAAGAGACCCAAAGGGAGAGGCGGGGGGTGAGGAGGAAGCCCCACTTTTGTTTCAGGTTCTCGGGGGGGAAGTTCCCGGGGTCCAGGCCAATCCTCCTTGTTAAAGTGAAACCAACAAATACAGAGGGCTAATTTTTGATCACACTCTTGATTAAAACTGTGCGTTCCGAGGGCTGGCTTCTGGCACCATGAGGCAGGGTGGAGGGCCGGCTGCCGCCAGGGCGAGCGCGTTTCTGGGACAGGGTCCGAGCTGGGGGGTCGGGGCGGCACAAGACATCGATCCCACGGAGGCCGAGCTGCCCGGACTGGAGTCCGCGCCCATGTCTCGTCGGCTGCGGCCGACGCTCCTCGCAGTGCGAAGTTGCCGGCCATGTAGCCGGCCCCGGGGTCCCCCCGCGGCTAAGGTAGACCAGCTGACGCAGTTGCGACCGCATGTAGGGTGAGCCGGGGGCAGAGCCGGAAGACGGCACCTGCCCTGCGACGCGCTCCCGCTGTGAGAGCCACCGGCGCTGGAGGAAGCCAGCTGAGCGTCATTGCGCACCCGTGAGAACACCCTGGTCTGCGGGTACCAGAGGGAATGTGCACGGGTGAGTGTGACCCCGCGTGCTCACTGCCCGTGGTTATCAGGGACCGAACCCGCATGGCGCCATCGAGGAGAAGCCCGTCCGCAGCATCTATTTGGTACCTGGGACATAGCCGGTATGACAAGTAGGGGACGTGGGGCAGGCGGGACGCGGAGGCGGGGCCAGCAGACATGGGACCCAAGGCTGTGGGGGAAGGGCTCGTGGGGCCGGGGCGCAGGTGGGAGCGTGGCCCCTCCCCGGCCCCGCCTGCCCCTCCTTGGACCCGCTCTGCTCCCTGACCCACCGGCCCTGGTGGTGGAGACTGTCCCCAGACCGAACGTGCACCCCACACACGTGCTCTCCCCTGGGTCCGTCTGGAGACCCTGCTGTCTTCCCTCATTGGTCCTGTGCCTTCGGGACTGCGGTGAAGGAGCGAGAACCGTGGACTCATCTGGCAGGAGGAGAGCAGCCCTCGGCTGTGTCTGCCCGGGAAGGCGGGAGCCTCATCACCCCGGTGACCAAGGACCCACGTCTTCGCCTTCTCATGGGGGTGCACGTGTCCCTCGAGGGGGTTCTGCAGCCCAGGCGCTGGCTGGATCCCACTCGCCCGGCCACCTCGGGGCCACAGCAACAGCCCGGCCCACTGACTGAGCTCCTCCAAGGGCAACTGACTGCTGGGTGGAGGGTCAGCGTCTCCACTGACAGCACCCCGCTGAGGGTGGGTCACGAAGCGCAGGCCCCATGTGGGTGCGGGCTGTGCCCACCCCTCAGGGCAGAGCGTCTGCAGGAAGTACTTGGAGGGTGCCCTCTCCGCTCCCCACGCATTTATTTATCCACTGAGCCATTTATTCGGTTGCTTTGGCTTCACATACGCTGGTGTCAGACTTTGGGGCGCGAGGTCCGCCTGCCGTCCCCGGTTCTCCAGTTACTGCCCGTGGCCACCCTGGAGGCCCCTTCAGCCGTCCGGTGCCTGGGTCCTCATCCCCCTCGTTCTAAGCACCCGCCCAGCCGAGCTGCCCCAGTGCAGGGACCAGCTGCCCTCCACGGCCGGGGTCCCATGAGCTCCACACCGGGCCACGGCTGCTGCAGGCCTGGGCCGCGGAGTGGGGATGGCGGGCCGGCTCAGAGGGGCCCCCGCGGTGAGCGCTGAGCCCACAGACAGGAACTGGCCGCCACCGTCGTGGTCTGGGGTGCATGGGACGGAGTTCAGGGCTGAACTCACTAAGTGCCCAGACTCAGCAACACTGGGCTTTTGCACACGCCACGCCAACTCGGGGAAGCGGCATTCAAGCACACAGAGCTCCGCGAGGCCGCCGGTCCTGGTGCTCACCACAGGGCCACGCTCCGTGGACGCTGCCGGCACCGGGCTGGGTGGCTTAGTGACTGAGTCCCGGGGTCGGCGGCTAGAGTCGGTTTCCTGGAGGGGTGCGGCGTGTGCGACCACGTGATGGGCGGCCGGGAGCTGGTGCTGGCCGAGAGGTCCTGCTCTCGCCCTGAACGTCCTGACGTGAGAGCAAGGATTTGTGAACAAGCTCATTGCACGGCTGCTGCTGCTCCCAGACCCACCGCCCCAGAGCCGCCAGGCAGCCCCTGCACACTGTGTTCCAAGCAGAGCCCTCTGGTAATCGGGCAAGTGTGGGAAACGCTCATTTCATAAGGAGCATCTTGACCCCGCGATGCCGGGGTGGGGGGTAAACCCCGCCGCCCGGGGCCACACGCTCGGTCTCTACCGGAATCACGAGCTCCGCTGAAATGTGTTTCTGTGTCCAAACACGGAGCCCGGCCAAGCGAGCTGGGACCCTAAGGCTTTCCAGATGCACAAGCCATCATGGCTCTCCAATCGAGAAGCTCGGTCCAGGGCCCTCGGTACAACAGATGAGTCATTTCCACCACAGAATCCGGAACTTCCCTCCTCGAATGGGATGGGAGGGCAGGAAGGTTCTGGGAACCCACCAGGGACTTTCTGCTCCCCGGATTCCAAGAACACGCAGCACGCGTCACTGATTCCTGGACAACCAACTGTCTGGGCCCTGGCTTCCCTGGGTGACTCCTGCTGTGCCCCCCCGGCACAGACACTGTGCCCTGAAGCAGCTGGCCTTCTGAAGAAGAAAGACCGACTAGCTGCCTCCGGTCGCATTCGGGACCCAAACCAGCAGGAGTTAAACTCACGGAGCAGAGACCCTGCTAGTGGAGCAGAAGAGCTTTCTGCTCGGATGGGAGACACCCCGAATTCTACGAACCCGTAACACTGCGCCCCGATTTTGCATTTGCTTTATGAGAGATAGGTCCCCTCCAGTTGCCCTGCGGGCTGGCATTGTGAACCCTTCCTGAGTACTAGGCTGCAGACCCGCTCCCCTTGCGGGCCCATCTGCAACTTGCCTGACACGTGTCACTGTCTCAGTGTGAGATTTTCCCCGAGTCACTTCAGTAGTTTCAAGCAAACTCAAAAAAGCTGGGATTTTTTTCCCTTTCTTTTTCTTTTTTTCCTTTTCTATTTTTCTTCCATTCCCTCCCTCCCTTTCAAATATATCATTTCCTTTTTGTGATGAAATAGTGATGGAAAAGGGATACATAAAATCCTGATTTTCTCTGATCTTGCAGCAGGATGGCAACAATGAATAAATACACAGTTACGTTTCCCAGACAGAACTTGTGAATCATGTATTTGTAAGAGTGACTTTTGCAAGAGGCCAAACCGGAAGATTATATAGTCAGCCATGATCTGCTTCTTGTTCGGGGGTCACCTGCGGAATCGTGGAATGGGGCCTCCTGCTCTCGGAATTCTGA
>CM052802.1:372094-394154 GCA_028533885.1 Nasua narica
TAAGGGGAGGCAGCAGTCGGCCAGCGGGTCCATTCACAATCCGTGATGTCTGACACTGAGATTTCACGGAAAGTACCAGTGCTTTATTTTATTTATGACGACACCTGCCTGCTTACCTTTTTAGTGGTGAGTCCCTTGAAGGCAGGAATAACTTCTTTGTGACATATACCCAGGACCTTTTATAGACATTCAATTATTTCTTTGTGCTAAAAAATGCACAATATAAAATGCACCGTCCTGTTTCTAAGTGTGCAGTTCAGGGAGGTACATTTACCTCATTGTGCAACCAATTTCCAGAACTTTCTCATCTTGCAAGACCAGAACTCTGTCCCCATGGAAAAACTCCCATCCCCCGCCCCGGCAACCACCATGCTGCTTCCTGTCTCCATGAATTCGACTAATGTAGGTGCCTCACGGGAGTGGAAGCCTGGAGTATGTGTTTTGCACACATGTGTGTGAATGGTTTAGTTCACTTAGTGTGACGTCATCAGAGTCTATCCATGTTGTAACATATTGCAGAATTCCCTTCCTTTTTAATATTCCTGAATAATTTTCATTGTACGAATTTTGTGGACCCTTGGGTGGCTTCTGTGTTTTAGCTACTGGGAATAATGCCGCCGGGAACATGGTGCACCAATGCCTTTTTGAGACCCCAGTTTCATTTGTTTTGGGGATGTACCTAGCAGTGAAACTGCTGGGTCATATGGTGATCCCACGTCTCATTTTTCGAGAAACTGCTGTGCTGTTTTCCACGGCCCCTGCACCATTTCACGTTCCCACCAGCAGCCACGAGGGTTCCAAAATCTCTGCATTCAAGACGCTTGTTCTCTTCTGAACGTTCGAGAGGAATCATCCCAGCAAGGGAGGGGTATCTCACTGGCGGTGTGTCTGCATTTCCCTGATGATGGTCGACACTGAGCATCTTTTCGTGTGTTTTTTGGCCACATCTGTGTTTTTTTTGAGAAATGCCGATTTAGGTCTTTTGTCCATTTTTACATAAAGTTATTTGTTGCTGTTGTAGGGTTGCAGGTGCTCGTGCACATCTGGATGCTAAGCTTTTACTGGATACACGACCAGCAAGGGTTTGCTCCCACTCTCCCCACCCTTTCAATTTCTCTGCACTTTGTCGACAGTGCCCCCACGATGCATGGTCTTGCATTTTGGTGAAATCCAACTTACCTATTTTCAACTTTTGTTGTTTGGTGTGAAATCCAGGAAATTCCTGCCCAAACTAATGTCTTTGGTCTGATTTCTTCTAAGAGTTTCATACTTCGGAGTCTTATTTTTAGGTCTTTGATCCATTTGAGTTAATTTTTGTCCGTGGAGTACTGTGGGGAACCAACGTCATTCCTGGGCACGTGGCTGTCAGTTTTCCTG
This sequence comes from Nasua narica, assembly GCA_028533885.1. Taxonomy (NCBI): domain Eukaryota; kingdom Metazoa; phylum Chordata; class Mammalia; order Carnivora; family Procyonidae; genus Nasua; species Nasua narica. The sequence continues at coordinate 373,472 of CM052802.1, forward strand.
GTGGTGCTTCCCCACCGAGTGCTCTAGGCACCCTTGTCAGGGGTCATGAGGCCGTGTGTGGGAGGGCTCCCCTCTGAGCTCCGTCCGGGCTCCCTCTGGGTCCCTCTGGGTCCCTCCGGGCTCTGTCCAGGTTCCCTCTGGGTCCCTCTGGGTCCCTCTGGGTCCCTCCGGGCTCTGTCCACGTTCCCTCTGGGTCCCTCTGGGTCCCTCTGGGTCCCTCCGGGCTCTGTCCACGTTCCCTCTGGGTCCCTCTGGGTCCCTCTGGGTCCCTCCGGGCTCTGTCCAGGTTCCCTCTGGGTCCCTCTGGGTCCCTCCAGGCTCCGTCCAGGCTCCCTCTGGGTCCCTCCGCCCACCCTCCCCGGCCCCCCCCCCCCCCCGGGCTCCCTCCTTCTGCATCGCTCTGTGCTCTCGCCAGTGCGGTGCTGTTCTGATTTCTGCGACTCTGTAGTAAGTCCTGAAATCAGGATGTGTCAGTCGGCTGGTTTGTGCCTTTTTTCAGGGTTGTTCTAGCTCTTTGCGGTTCCTTGAGACTCTACATGAATTTTAGGGTGGATTTTTCTATTTTCACAAAAACGTGCCATTGAGATTTTGATCGAGATCGCATTAAATCTGTGGGTTGTCTTGGGTGGTACTGACAAGTTAACAAGTTAGTTTTTCAGATCCATAAACACAGATGCCTTTTTCTGTCCATTTAGGCGCTATCTTTACTTTTTTTTTTTAGCAATATTTTAGATTTCAGTGCCTAAGGCTTTTGCCTCCTTGGCTAAGTATATTCTCAGGTAGTTTATTCCTTTTTGATAATATTATAAATGGATGTTTTTATTTATTTTTTTTTAAAGATTTTATTTATTTATTTGACAGAGAGAGGGATCACAAGTAGGCAGAGAGGCAGGCAGAGGGAGAGGGGGAAGCAGGCTCCCCACTGAGCAGGGAGCCCAATGCGGGGCTCGATCCCAGGATCCTGAGATCATGACCTCAGCCGAAAGCAGAGGCTTTAACCCACTGAGCCACCCAGACGCCCCTATTTATTTATTTTTTGAACTGTTCGTTATTAGTATGGAAACATAACTGATGTTTGAGTGTTGATTTCATATGCCGCAACTTTACTGAATACGTTAGTTTTGACTTTTTGTGGGACTGGCATCCAATAATTTTCCAACAAACATAATACTTGCAGTGGCCTAATTGGAAATAGTAGGAGCTAACATGGGTCGAGCACTTTTATATCATTTCCAGCCCGATATATATGAAAACGTTCCTCCTCCTTAGATAGTCATTATCCTTTTAAATGTCCGAATAGCCCTGCAAGGGACCTCATTTCCTGCGTTTTCCGAAGGAGGAACCTGAGGCCCGCAGGTTAGAGTGTGAGTGGGAACCAGAGGTTGGATGTTCGCCCCATTCTTCTCCCCGCAGAGACGTGCTCTTTGCATTAACGAATAAACGAATCATGACACAAATTCATTCGTGTGTTTTTTTTTGTTGCTGTTGTTTTGTTTTTGTTGTTATTCCTTTTGATTTATACAGAATCCCCTCCACACATCTTTAACCACCATCTGGGGCTTCACTTAAAACACATTTAAAAAGTCCTTTCAGAATATTTTGTGTGTAACTCCCAAAGGACACCCCACTGAATCAATTGATGTTTCATCTGTTTTTCATCCTGTAACATAAATAAAAGTTCATATACTTTAGCGCACCACAGAAGCCTGACTCGAAGAAGAATAATTCACAGGCTGTGCGGCCAGCACGGCCCAGTAGGGTCTGGATCCGGGTGGCGGCTGGCCAGTCCCGCCGAGAGGGGCCGAGAGGGGCTGAGAGGGGCCGAGAGGGGATGGCGAGAAGGGATGGCGAGAGGGGCCGAGAGGGGCCGAGAGGGGCCGAGAGGGGATGGCGAGAGGGGATGGCGAGAGGGCCGAGAGGGGCCGAGAGGGGATGGCACCGCCGCGCGGGGCCCCGGCGGAGGTTCTGTCTGCTGCTCATGGGCGGTGCAGCACGTGCAGCAACTGGACTAAAGAGGCCCTTAAAGGACCCATTCCCTCCTTAGGGACTATTAGATTGTGCCCCTGAGCAGGGCCTGGGCACCCAGCCCTGAGGCCCTTGCGCCCGCCCGCGCTCCCCAACTTGTAGCCGCGGGACGGTCTGCAAGGAGCCGGTGACACCGCCTTCCTGGTCTTCGTTTCCCACCAGCTTTGAAGGCCTCGGGCTGCTGTCTTAGTGGGACGGCAGCCTCGTTGGGGTGCGAGCTTCCCACGGGCACCTGGCTGGGCTCCCTGACCCTCGCAGCTGCACTGGGCCCGGCCGACCCCAGAGCCCCCCTTCTCTCAGGGGACGGGTCAGGGCGCGCAGGGTGGCAGAACTCGTCTGCGAGGCAGAACGGGCAGGGCTCCTCCCCAGGACCCCAAGGGAGCACGAAGTCACAGGAGAGGCTTTGTCCCGGTCCCCCGCCAAGGACTCGGCACGCTGTGGGCGCGGCCACTTTCTCCACCTTAAACAGCCCTGCAGGGCATAGGGTTTGGTCTTCAAGATGCATTTCCCCGGGAAGCACGGCCCATGGCCTCACCAGGGGAGACCCAGCCTGGGAGAGGAGGAGAGAGAAAGCCGGGGGTGGAGACCGGCGGGAGGGCTCGGGTCTCCGGAGGGGCTGGGCCTTCCCACACGGCTGGTCCTTGGGCTGGAAGAACAGATGTCTGCTCTGTTTACCTCAAGAAGAAGCCCAGATGCAGGGGAGGAGGCACAGCCTCGGGATGGAGGACTGGAGCCGGGGCGGGAGCCACAACTGGGTCCTGCCCATGTCTGAGCCTCTCGCGGCCCTGCCGTCAGTGCCCGGGCCGGGCGGGCCGATCTGGGACCACGACCGGGAGCTGGTAGCAGCCTCGGAGGGCACAGAACTCTGTTCTCCGTGGCCATTCTCTGCCCGCTTGCCCTCGGCCAAAGGGGCCCAGAGGCTCATGGCCCACCTGGTGGGCCTGCCTGGTCCAGCCTGCACCGGGTTTCTGCTGGGCCGCTGCCCTCCTGCCTGGCCTGAATCTCGTTTCCGCATGGCGAGGCCATCCGCAGGTAACCCGAGACCAGGAGGTCACTTCCCCTTCTCTGAGCGGGCTGGCCCAACCTTTGCAAGGCAGGAAGTGTGGACAGGCCGCTCTTGGAGCCCAGCGGCCCATCCCTGGTAGGTCTGCGGACGCGTTTCCATCCCTCCCCTTGGGGTGGTTTGCGGACAAGGGAGAGAGACGCAGGTGCAGACAGAGCCTCTCCGGGCACAGGTTTCCGAGAAAGACGATGGCTGGAAGGGCGGGTCAGCCTCCCCGCGCCTGAGGGGCTCCTGGCCTGAGGGGCTCGTTCCCCAGGAAGATTAATTGTGCACAGAGTCTCATTCCCTCCTCCGTGTGTCCCGGCTGGCGGCGATGGGCCCCAGGGCCAGCGTTCTCTAGCTTTTTCTGAGGTGAAGGCAGGACAGAGGGAACGGTCAGTGGGAGAGGTCCTCGTGCTAGTGCCCGGGTGACAGGCCGCCCACGCAGACCTCTCTTGGGGGCTCCAATGTTTGCCCCGGGTAATAGCTGCAAGGTAACACCCCAGGTCTCAAAATGACCCGACTGCGTGAACTTAGAGGCAGAAACTAGATGGAGGTCAGGAGCTGAGCACGCCAGAAATGAGGGAGGGTCCCTGGGGAAGTGGGTGGTGGTCAGGGAGGACGCCCCAGGCCCGGCACCCACCCCACAGCCATCCGGCCCAGCGGCCGGCCTTCGCGGGTGAAAACACAGACCGCGGAATAAAGGCCCGGAAGACGCTCCCGCCCAGGACGCTCCGTCACCCACGTTGGTTCCGATGGCAGCCAGCTCTCTCTTCCGGAGCCTTGGGCATCCTGCCCCCAGCCTTTCCCTTTAGCGAGTCTCCACCTGCGTACCACCCCAGAAGCCTCCCCAACCCCAGAGGACCCCTGCCAGGACACAGGAAGCTCCTGGCAGGGGTCCTCTGGGGCCTTCCTGTGTCCCGGCACCAGCCCGGGGGCTCAAGGCCTCTCGCGGGGTCCGCCACCACACAGCCTGGCCCCAGGACCCCATTCACACGGCCCGGCGCCCCCAGATTCTCTGGGGGGGCTGTCCCCAGCTGTGTGTTCAGGGCCTGAAGGTCCAGCTCTTGCCTCGACCCTGCTCCTTCTCTGGTGCCGGTGAGGCTGGGAGCCCAGGGATCCACGCCCACCCCTGCTGCTCGCCCCGGCCCTCAGCAACCCCGTCGGGGGCTCCCCAGGCCTTCTCAACCCCGAGCAGGTGCTCGGGGACGCTCCCGCCCAGATCCTCCGCCTGCCCCCGGGGGCCATGCGCCCAGCTCTGTGGCCCAGCTCCCACCCTCCATTCCCGGAGACGCTCATGCTCCATGAACTGTCACGGACAGCACGTCACGAGGGTCCTGCCTCACCTCCCAGCGACACGGTCACGGGGCTCCCCGCTCCCAGGGCGCCAGCACAACTTCCCTGGGGAAGCCCCTCGTACAGACACAGGGATGTCGGGGACTGGGCTGTGCCGACGGGAGTGAGGGGGCTCGGCGGGGCCCCGGCGTCCACAGGGGGAGGGCTGTGTTCTGCAGGCGGTGCTCTCGGGGCGCGATCTGAACCCGTCCTGGCTGAGAGGGGACGCGGAGGGCTCGGGAGGAGCAGGGGCGGCGGGGAGGCGCCCACCGCGGCCTGGCGGCCCCCGGTCTCAGCGCTGGCACACGGTCCCTCGGCAGGAGGACCGCCGGAGCTGCCCCCATGGCCCCTCCGCTTCCACCGAGTGCCCGCTTGGAGCTAAATTGGCCTCTGTACACGGCGGCGACGGGCCGTGCCAGCTGAGCCGGGCAGGTGACCCGGACAAAAGGCCTGGCTCGCGGACAGAGCTCAGAGCCCCACGTGACCGGGCGGCAGGGCCTCCGCAGCCTCGGCAACAAAAGCTAACTCAGAGGCCGAACCAAGAGCCTCCGTTCGGAGGTTGGGCGGCCTTTAGAAACGGGCTTCCTGGACCACGTCCCTCCCTCGGCACGGCCCCCGCATCAAAGACGCCTTTGTCGCCACCTCTGCTGGGCTGCACGGCCCTCCTGCCAAGTTCGCCCGCTGCCATGGAGACGCGGTGCCCGCAGCTCTTCCCGCAGGAGTGCTGGGCCCGGCGGCGGCAGATAACGAGCAAGTCCACGTACGCGCTATCCGGGAGGACGCGGACCACAAGCTAAATGTCGCCGGAGCAATTAGCGCCCTCGTCAACCGCACCCTACCGTTTCCCCACAGTGTCTGAGCCGCAGGGCGCCAGGATGCGTCAGGGACAAGGGCTCGGCCTTCACCTCCCGCCTGCCGCCGTCCCAGGCCGAGTGGCCAGCGCCCTCGGGGGCAGCCTCTCGACGCCCCGCAAGGGCGTGAGGGCGGGAGGGTGGCCGCTGATGGCCCAGCCCCATGGGCTTCCCTCCGCTGGAAGAGGGGACGGGACTTGGGGGCAGAGGCGGGCTGGTCTCGGGCCCCCATCTCCGCCGGGCGTCCTGGGCAAGGAGCAGATTCCAGGAGACGTGCCCCCAGGAGCCGGACGCGCCTTCCAGCGGTGTCGCCGCCCGTGAGCAGGAGCGGCTCCCAAATCCCGCTGTCTTTCCAGAACTGTCGGTCCCAGTCCCACATCGTACCCTGTAAGGGCGGCGTGTTCTGGGGGAGAGCAAACCCGAGCCCTCTCCACCTGCCTCTTGCTTGGGGACCCCAGGCTGTGCAGAGGGTCCTGGGAGTGTGTCGCTTCAGCCCGGGCGTTCAGAGCCAGGAGCGGTCTGTCGGCCGTGACGCATGCGCCGCATGGCGCGTCTGTGGCGCGTCCTGTGAGGGGGTCATGGAGACCCTTCTGGCTGCGTGAGGGCGGAGAGTGTGTCCCAGGTGTGTCTTTCTTGCACCGCGGAAGCCCAGCACTACAATCGCGTGCAGTCCCCCTTGCACACACGCGTGAGCACACACACACACGCGGCGTGGACATCTGGCGTCAGCGCCGCGTGAGAGGAGATGCCTAGAGTGCCGCGCAGTAGGGCGACAGGATCCGAACTGCGCCCCGGAGGCGGCGTGGCTGGTGGGGGCAGGCAGGGGAGGGGCTGCCGGCCCCCAGGGGCTGCAGCGAGCACGGCCCTGGGGACAGGGCACCCCGCGGGCCGCGTCCTTCACGTGGAGCCCCGAGGGCAGTGCGCGGAGGGGGCCCGGGGCCCGCTGTCTGCAGGAGGGAGGTGGGGCTGGCGTGAGACACGGGGTGTACTCCCCACAACAGGTCTGCAGGGATGAGCGGCCCGACCGAGGCCAGGCCGCCCACGGCGACACAGGGCCCGGCTGCGTCTGTCCCTTCCCACTTCAGCGGGATCAGCGGGAACCAGTTGGCACCCACGGCTCCCAGAGAGCCGGGCCGCGGGCGCGCTTCACGGAGAGAAGTGTAGGGGGTGGGCCCCAAACCCTCCCATCACTTTCCACAGACCCTGGAGCTGGGAGGGGTGCGGCCAGAGAGCAGGGCCGGAGTAGGGCTGAGGTGTTTCCTTCTCTGAACCAAAGTGAACCAAAGGGTGCTTTCTTCTCCTTGGATTCAAATGGGGCAAAGGTCAGGCAGTGCTTCTGGAAAGTGCGCCGTGCCCACACCTGCCCCTCGGCGCGCTCGCAGCCTGGGGGAGGCAGAGCGGTCCAGTCGGTGTGCCGGGCAGCGGGGGGGGCCAGTTCCGGGTCCAGCGCCCGCCTGGCCCCATGCCTCGCGGGGAGGGTGGACACCAGGGCTACCGCCCGGGGTTCCGGAAATAAACGGGATAGGAGAGCGCGGAGCGCGTCTCCCCAGCACTGCGGCGAAGCCGTGGTCCACATGGCAGCCTGGGGTCTGGGGGATCTTTGTGGATTCCCGCGCCAGCTGGTCTCCCGGCCGCAGGGGGCACGATCCCTGGATGCCCCCGGTCTCTGCGGCACGATAGTCTGAAGAGGGGCGTCCGGGCTCCACTCAGAAGGGGACGCGGATCCCAGAGCACCTGAGGTCCACCCGAGAAGCAGCATCCCTCGGACGGACCCCCGCCCCGGCCCGAACACCAGCCGCACTCAGGGCTGCGGGACGCGTAGAGCAGTGGCCTCGGTGGGCGGGCGGCGGCCATGTGGGCGGGGCAGGGGGGCCCGCGGGATCCGGGAAGATAAAGGAAACAGTAACGCAGAGCTGCCCGGAGGGCGCCTCCGAGCCCACGCCCAACCTTCCCACCAGACCCCCACCAAGGCGGGTTCTAGACAGAAGTGGAAAGGGAAGGAGATGCCGGGAGGGACAAGTCCCCCCCCAGAATGTACACGGCCCCCGCTCTCAGGAAGGCGGAGGACACCTGCAGGACCGCACAACAGGGTAAACTGAGGCTCAGCCCTGGGTTCAGGGGACACCGGCGGGGACCAGATCGTAGGGAGGTTCCTCTGGGCCTCGAAGGCTGAACTCTGGGGGCTCCTCGTCGGCAACACGCACACGGTCCGTGGATGCACATTCACGGGCCACGGGGGGACGAGAGCGCTCTGGCGTCCGCCTGGAGTCCCTGCCCTTGTCTCCCGCGTGGGGGGCGGGGGAGGGGTTCCCGGGGGTCAGATCAGCTCGGCAGTAACCTCCCAGAAAGTGGCTGTCGGATGCGTGCACTGGGACGCTGTGCGGTCAGCGCTGATGAAGGGCGGAGGGTTTGCGAGACGTCAGGTTCTGGACCGCCGGCCCGGTCTCAGGTGGGGCGCGGATGGGGGTCTGCCCAGGGCCGGCCAGCTCGGCCCTCCCGTGGGCTCCGTGCGCACCGCTGGGAAGCCTCCTTGTTTCCAGCTTTCCGGGCCGGACAAGGCCGCAGGCAGAGTTCCTGGCTGTATTCCCTCGCCTGAGCCAGCAGCGGAGGCTCCTGGGGGCTTTCAGAGGACGCGGCCCACCTCACGGGCCCCAGTCCCGCCGCTGTAACAGAGGACCCCCAGGTGGGGGCTGTGGGGCAGCCCCGGGCCTCCAGACCCCTGGGCCTCTGCCAGCTGTCTGTGAGCTGGGGGACACTGCTCCCTGAGCCCAGCCTCCCACGCTGGTCCCCTGGCAGAGGGGCCCCCGCCCGGAGCTGGGCCCCACGTCCTCCGTCCCCCAGCCGCCCCCGGCCCTCCCTGCCCAGCCTCCGATGGCCCCTGTCCACCCGGGCAGCTCTCCTTGGTCCCAGAGCGCCCTGCACCGTGTGGCTTGAGGTGGGCGCCACCTCGCCGTGGCCTGGCTGTGGCGTCCGGCAGCTGGTCAGCCCCCCCAGGAGGCGCCCTTGGCTGCTGCTTCCCGGGCCCCTGAGGCCTGGACACGGGACCTCGTGTCACCCCTGCTACAGCCCCGGAGCTCCTCCGTCCAGACATGGGGGCCTTGGCCAGACTCCCAACCTTGTCCCGGACGCTGTACCTGCTTTCTAGGCTGACTCCAACAAGGGGCGTCTTCTGGCAGGGGCCCCTCGCCCTGGGCCCCTCCACACAGCCCGGGCCCGCCCTCTGCTCCTGGGGGACGCAGGCGGTCACCGCGTACTCCTGATCAGCCGATTTCATAGTCGGGAACCGAGCCTCGAAGGAAGCAACTTAGGTCTTTCCTCCCCGATGCCTCTTCCCGGGCACCAGACAGAGAGCTCGGATCCCCCCGCCCCACACCGCCCCAGCGTCTGCGGGACTCCTGCCACCCCTTAAAAGGGGCCCAGGGTTCCCCTGCCTCATAGTCGCTCCCAAAGGGACCGTTGCCTTTTCAGGCTGTGCTGGGGCCCCGGGGACAAAGTCCTTGCCACGGGGCTGGCTGGGTGTCGGGGCGGGGGGGGCGCCTGGACATGGGCCCAACAGCTCAGGTTCCTGCGCGGGGAGAGGACCCCCACGTGCCACATGCCGGGGACCCCCGGCAGAAAGGGTGTGGGGGGCCAGGGCCAGGGGACGGCCTCCCGAGGCGCACCCTGGGCTGAGCCCGCTCAGCTGCTGCACGCCGCCCCCGCCTGGCGTCCGGCTGCAGGCCTTTGATCCAGATCCCCCCGGACTCCACCAGCACTTGCGGCGGCTTCCTGTGGGTTTCGTGTTCCCGGGCGGTCAGCCGCTGTGTCCCCGCTGCCTCCAGGGGCCGGGGCCCTTTGAGTGACGAGGACACATGGCCATTTGCTGGCCTTCCTGGACGCACCGGTGTCTGACCTCGGGATCCTGATTTACCTCCCTCCTCCGGGCTGATGGCTTCCACAGAGGTGGCCACAACTCACCAGCTGTCGCCCCGGCCCCCCTCCCGCCCCTCACTTCAAATGCCTGCGTGTTCTCCGTGCCTCCTGGGGCGGGGCAGGGCCCGGCGGCCCCAGGTCCGGGGCGATGCAGGCTGGGGTGGAGAAGGTCCGGCCTCCATGCTGCCCCGGGGATGTGTGAGTGTCCTACAGGCCTGGACCACGAGGGCAGCCCTCGTCCCGGAGAAGGGAGAAGATGCCACCGGCCGGCGATGAATGCTGCCCTGACACAGAGAGGCCAGAAGACCTAGCAGCCCCGTACAGGGAGCCGGGGGGCGCCCCAACATCTCAGTCCCTCTGAGACCCAGGAGGAGCTGCTGCCGGCGGTGCCCTTCTCCCGAGGGGGACGCTGCCTCAGACCAGTCTGCCGGCCAGAGGGTTGCAGGGAGTGCCCCGGGCTCCGGCGCTCCCGGCCCAAGGCCCCACGAAGGAGCGTGCGGGCGTGCGAAGCTGAGCCCTTCTGAAGGGGTCCCCGTGACCGAGAGGCCCGTCCTCGGGCGGCAGCAGGCTCCTGAAGCTGCAAACATTCTCACACAAGAAACCCAGATCTTCATCTGACGGGGCCGAGATTTTAACGCTGGCCAGCGATTCCGGTGTAGACTCGAGGTTCTCAGGCTCAGCTGTGGGTGAAGGGAAGATCGCGGGGAGCTTCTGGTCTGGGCCGAGCCCGCATGCGCCTCAGGGGACACGCTCCGGAAAGGAGCCACCTGGACCTGTCCTCCACCGTGATGGTGTGACTTAGTGGGACGCGGCACCGAGCACGAGGCTGTGCACGTCTGGTGGTCCCGGGACAGGTGGTTCTGTGAGACCCCGTCCCCAGGGCTGCGGAACGTTGCACCGTCTGCACTCCCGTCTGCCCCTCTATTCATGGATTTTGTGTTGTTCCCATCTTTTCCCCGTTATAAATGGTGCTGCAAAGAAACTCTGCCCCGAACGCTGTGGAGAGAGAGAGGGATGTCGTGGGGGCTCCTTGGGGCAGGGGCTTCGTCGAAGGACACGTGGCCCCGGGTCCCAGCAGGAGTCGAGCCTCTCCGGGGCCCCAAGTGTCCCAGGTGCTGGACAGGACCCTTCCCAGAAAACCCCACCCACATCGAGACCCCGAAGAGGGGCGTCAGCGCAGCCCCCGCACCCGGGGTGGGAGCAGTGAGCGGGGCCCCTCCGGGGCTTTTCTCTGCTCGCCCACACGGCTTGGCTGCTCCCGCGAAGCCTGCGTCTTGGCTGGATTTTCCGGAACCCGTTGTGGGGTGCCGTGCGTCGCCGTCAGCCCGAGACGCAGGGTCGCAGGGCAAGCGGGCCGAGGCACCGGCCGAAGCTCCGGGATGTGCGCGGAGGTCCCGGGAGGAGCCCACAGGCCACGTTTGCAGGTCCCATCGGGGTGAGTGGGCTCTTCGTTCCTGCTGTGCGAACGCACACTGCGATGTCCGGCTGCGGCCTCGGAGGGTTGTGTCCCGCCTGGGAAGCGTTTCCACCGATGCCCCGGTTACAAAACCGGGCAGGGCGCCCGTCGCCGGATCCAGCCTCGAAGAGGCCCCACCTCAGGGGCCGCCCCTTCCAGCTCTGGCCACCTCCTGTGCCCTCCCGGGAGCCCCCCGTTTCCTCCTCTCCCCCACAAGCCGTCCAAGGTGGGCCTTCGACCAGAACCCAGAGGCCCCCCGAGGTATCTGCCGTCGGCCGTGTTCCCAATAGCACACTTGTTTGCGGCCAGGAGAAATTACCTCTGCATCTGCGGCACTGAGCGCACAGAGCTGCCGTGGGGGGTTCTTCGGACGGAGCCCGCGGTCCTCCACCCCGGCTTCCCGTGCAGCGCCCGTGCCTGCCCCTGAGCCCCGGAGCCTCACACCACACGACGGACTGGCCGAAGGAGCAGGGCCCTCCAGGGGGGCCCACACGTTCCCCGGGACACAGAGGGAGTTTGTGACAATCGCCGGCGGCCGGGGCGCCGCCGCCCAGCACAGAGGCCGTGCAGGGACACCTTCCCTCGAAGATGATGTCTGCTCCATCGTCCGCAATGGGTACGTCGTCAATGTCCTCACCTCACTGCTGCACGGATTTTACTCGAATGTACGTTAAGAATGGATCTTATATCATTACAAGAAAAGTTCACCTTTCCATGAACGGAAAGTAGCTACAAAAATAAAACAACTATTGATTATTAGCAAGATACCGCAGCCTACGGGAGTCCTGAAGCCGCCCAACACCGCTCTTAGTTAGAGCATCGGGAAGGGATCATGAACCGAGACTTTCTTCTTGACCTAAGCAGCAGCAAGGAGAACAGGAAAAGGAAACATTCTGACGCTGAGATTCATACACTCTCTGCTCCGAGCCGTGAATCGGTGAGACGCTTTAGCGCCAGTCGAAGCACCTCCAATCCCACCAGGGCCCAGCGACCCGCACCGGCAAACGTGCTCGAGGACACAGGTGCCCGGGAGACGGGCAGGCCGGCACGGGCTCCAGTCAGCCGTGTGAGCGTCACCCAAGGGGCAGGTCCCGCGTGGATACGTCTCCGTCCTACGCTCGGCCTGTGCACCGCGGCGGCGGATGTCCCTCACACCAGGGGCCTGGGGCCAGGGCAGGAAAACAGCAGGACCCAGGGGAGAGGTGGGAGGGCCAGTTACAAACTCCCTGTGAGCACGGCACCTCCCGGCAGAGCACAGACGCCCCAGAGTCCCACAGGATGCACCGCCACGCACGGCGACACTGAGCCTCCAGCCTCCCCCGGTCGCCCTGTGAGGGAAACGGGCATCGCGGCCCCCGCCCCACGTGTGTGGAATGGCATGACCCTCCACTGGGCGGCATGTGGGCTCAGGGACATCGGGGCCAACGCACGGAGTACTGGGGCATGCGCTCACCGGGCCTGCGTCAGACGAGTCGTGTGGGACGTCGGGGGTGGTGCCCGGCGCCCGCGTCCTCTGTCTGGCCACCTGCTGGCCTGGCTTCCCGGAGCAGCGGCCCCGAGCGCCCACCCGCATGGTGGGCAGCAGGGGCACGCCGTCCCAGTGCAGCGGGACGACCCGGACGCGGGGGCTGCCAGCCGGAGGCCTCAGCTCTGCAGAGCCCGCGTCACCCTCCTGGCTCTCCCGGCCGAGACCAGCAGCCGACAGCAGGCTCACTGCGTGGCCCCAAGAGTGGCTCCTCTGCGCTTGTCCCCAGAGGCGTGAGGGTGTCGGGTCGGCCTCCCCTGCGAAGTGCAGTTCTCACTGTCTCATAACTAAGCCCATCTATGACTTTCAAGAAGGCAAAGACACCGCACAGTCACGCCTTCTTCTTCTTCAAGTATCTTCTCTGAAGGAAGGAAGCCAAGGCCAGGTGGAGAGACCGCCCTTGGCTGCTGGCGTCCACGTGGGCAGCAGAGCCGACCTCCTGCGGGTGCTCACCGTCCGGTTCTACCAGACGCAAAGCCGGCGACACCGCAAAGACGGCAGTGGGGGGGGGGGGACGCGGCAGCCCGTCTGGGACTCGGCCCGGGAGCTGCCAGTCCCCACGCCCCGGTGCCCACGCATGACCCAGGGTCGGGCCAACCTCACGGCGTGGGGCGCTGAGGGGTGAGTGAGAGGAAGGGTTGCTGCGCAGCAGAATGCCTCGGACTGAGAACACGGCCTCCAGGGGCAGTGTCGGGCCAGGCAAGTGACAGTTGCCTGGGGACCCCCCAGGAGGGCGGAGCCCGGAGAACACGGCTGAGGCCACGGGGCCCGGGGTCCGGGCAACACAGAGCAAGCCGCCCGCACGTGGTGTGGAACCGAGGGGTGGCCTCCCCCGGCAGGGCCACCCTGGGTCTGAGGAGAGCCCCCCGCCCGCCCCCGGCACCACGCCTGCGTTTAGTAAACGTTCCATTGTGTTATTGTTCACGACTTCTCCGTTATCCCATCACCATTCTCCACGCACAATACCATCAACATACTTGATGAAGAAAAAACTAAAACAGATGAAAGGAAATGATGACCCAGTCCAGGAGGCCCAACTGAGGCCCGTGGGAAAGCGTCATGATGGGAAGGGCTGCTCTGTGAACGGCCGGCCGCCCCGGTCACAGGCTCTGCGAGTCCCGAGGCTTCAACGCAGCAGCCACGGAGGGGCCGTCGGGAGGGAGCAGAGGCCCCACCACCCGTCCGGAGACACCTCCTACCCCCAGCCGTGTGGCGGGGCGTCCACAGGCCTCCACCTAGCCGGCCCCAGGCCACCCGCTTTCCCGGCCCCCAGGGAACCTGGCTCCTTCCCGGGAGCAGGTGGGCCCTGGACGGGCCGGGGCACATGGGAGGGCCCCCCAGCGCAAGGCTCGCTGCGCTGTCCTTACTTGGCCCCGAGAGCTGACTCAACCCCTCCGCGACCTTCTGCTGCCCTGAAGAGCCTTCCCGGTCTGTCCCCCATCCGCCCCTCAGACAGATGGCAGCTCCGGTCCCCACAGGGATAAAGGCCTCCGCCAGAGGGGGCATCATGCTGGCGCCCGTTAACCAGGACCCAGTCGGAGGGAGGCGGTGGGAGCCCCCCATAGAGGCTCACACAGAGTCCTTCCCAGCCTCCAGGAGCCGGACAGAGTGGGGGGCCCAGGACCGAGCCTCCCGCTGACCACACACACCAGCTGCCCGGAGAAGTGGGCACAGGGCCCTGCACGACGAGGCTTCCCCAGTTAGAGGGGGACACCGTGTCCCCCAGGGCAGGGCTCTGCTGGGAGGGACACCCCATGTCGGGGCAGGATCCCGGGAGAACTGGGGTAAGAATGCTCAGGTTCAAGTGCGGACATCATCGGTCTCTGGGAATCTCACGATTTGTTCTTAAACTTGGACGCGGGAGGGGTACTTGGGGGCTGCATCGGTGACATGTCTGCCTTCTGCTCAGGTCACGATCTCAGGTCCTTGATGGAGCCCCGTGTTGGGCTCCCTGCTCAGCGGGGAGCCTGCTTCCCCCTCTGCTGCTCCCCCTGCTTGTGTTCGCTCCCTCTCAGATAAAACCATGGGCACAGGACAAAGGCGTCAAGAACGAGAGAGAACCAGGCAGCTTGTGGGTCTGCGTCATGCGGAGGCCAGCCCCGCCGCGCCCTGGCCCGGAGCCGGGGAGGGAAGGCGGCTCGCGTCCCTCCAGGACAGGGCTTAGCCTCTGCATCCGGGCCACCGTCGCGGGGGGCTGGCTGCGGACGCCAGCCAGGGCAGCGGGAGGTGGGCTGTCCTCTCTGCGGGCGGGCGCCGGGGATGCGGCTCGGCCTGGTCACACACTCAGGGGCTGGGTTTCCGTCTTCTGCGGACCAGTGGTTCTCACTCAGCCTGGCACAAATGCCCAAACACGCTGCTGGGCTGTGGGGGGCAGGGTCCAGGTCCGGGGAGACCCCTCTTCCCACCAACACACCATCCCTCCTGCACAAAACAGCTGCATACACGTCAGGCCCGTCCAGCCACCGGGCTGCCGGGCCAGCTTGCCCCAACTTGGCTGGGCTGTGGCTCCTTGGGGGCCGTGGGCTCATCGCGTGGCAGCAGACATGCCCCCAGACGGTGCAGCAAGGTGGCCTGATGGCCCAGGACAGCCACCATTTTGCCCCTGCTGGGCCCGCCTTCCCCTGTGGAAAGTGGGTGACGGGGGACCATTCACAAAGGGCACACTGTCCCCAAAGACGTGTGGCGGGGGGTGCTGGGGGCCTGGGTCTCCCGCGTCCCATACCCAGACCCCACTCGCCACCCCAGCCACTTTCCTCAGCACCCCGCCGACTGGCGCCCCCCGCAGCCTGCCCTCAGGGCGCCTGGAGCCAACCCGGGCCGAAGGAGGCGATCTCGGGGCGGGAGCAGAGGAAGGGCTGTCAAGGGCGGAGGAGCGTGCCCCGAGTCGGCCCATCGGAGCGAGGCGGCCTGGGCGTCTCCTCTCCGCGGATCACTGGCCGGATGCTGGCGTGTGCAGAGTTTCCGGGGCGGAGGGTAAAGCACGGGGTCGATGTGCTCTGGCCGCGGAGCCGACGTGTGTGCAGCGCAGGGACCCTGCCGTGCACCCTGACGGTGGGTCCCAAGTCACCTCTTCTCTGCTCCCAACCACCGCGGAGCAAACCCGGGGCCTCGCGGTGCGTCCGCCTCGGCACTCGCCGCCCGGCCCCGGCCCCAGCGGGCCCCAGGCTTGCGGCAGCCTTGCCTCCTGCCCTCCCCCCCGCCCCTGCAGGGACTCCTGCCCACCCTCACGCCGCCGGGGTGACCCTGCCCCACCGGCCTCGCGGACCACGGACCCGCCGCTGCGTGATTTGAGCCCCGTGGCCGCGCGCGGCCGCCGGAGACCCCAGGCCGGGGAGGGCCGTGTCGGCGGGGAACTCGGAGGCCGGGCGGGTGGCGAGGTCAGGGGAGGCCGGCCGGGGTGTCAGCGGGCCGCAGTCTCGGGGCGAGGCCGGACGGGACGGGGGGGCGGGGGCGTCTCTCTGAAAGACCAGCTTCCTTCTCACACAGTCTGAGAAGCCAAGGCTTTTCAAAAACAGCCTTTTCGAAATTGGCACTAAACTTTGTTTTTTTTTTTTCTCAGTGAATAGTGATTTTAGTTCTATTTCAGGAGATGGGATACTGCTCTGTATTTTTCAGGTTTATTCTAGGGCGGCTGAGTTCAAACCTTCGCTCGTGCCCCAGTGGTGATGTTGGTCGCACCACATCCCACAGCCTCTGACGTGGGGGCAAACAGATCTCCAGGTGGGAGATTATTCCTTGTGACCAGACGTTCTCCGTTTCGACAGCAACGGCTCCTGCGGGCACTGGTGGAACTTCCAACGTCCCGTGCTGGGGCCCAGGGGTCACAGAGCCACAGTAAGCAGACACGAGAGGGACAGCAGGCCTCGCCACGGGAAAGACGGGGACAGAGCCTTTGTGCGTCGGGATGGCACGTAAGCCAGCGGCAGACGAGGTCAAGGTGGGGTCGAAGAGAGCAAGCCAGGGTGCGGTCTGCTCCTCGGAACCGGCTCGGGGACGTCCTCCCCCTTGGGACCGGCTCGGGGACGTCCGCCCACGGAACTGTCACCACACTCAAAACAGCAGCTGCTGCCCACCACCCGGGAGGCTCTTCTGCGGCTCAGGGCTCCGCGGGGTGGAAACTCCACTCCTCGCCCGGCTGCCAGTGGCCCCAGCTCCTCCCCATGTGGACCTGTCCAAGGCCGCCCCAGGGTCCTCACGTCTGGACAGACAGGCAGAGGCCGAGGACGCCCGGGCAGGAGCTGCGGTCTCTGCAGGAGACCCTCAGAAGTGACGCCCACCTGCGTGAGTCCGCGGCTCGGGGCAGCTGCTCGCGTTGAGTTCCTCCACAGCTGAGGTTTGGCCACATTTGCTGGCGGGAAAGCCAAGGCTGCCTCCCGGGAGACGCCCGAGAGAGGAGGGACCGGAGCCCGGCTTCCTGATGCCTCACACTGAGCAGAAACACGGCGCGGGGCCCTCGGACGCCCACTCTCTGCACAACCCAGGCCCTCAGAGCAAGACTGGAAGCAGGCACGACGCAGTCTCATCCTCCCTCGGCCACTGAGAGCGCCTGTCTACACAGAAGCCTGATTTCTGGGGAGAAGTGCACAGAGCTTCTCCTGACGGAGGCCTGTGTGGACTTTGAAACCTGAGATAAGACGCGTCCTCAGGGCCTGCGGCTCTGGAAGCACCTTATTTCCCAGGACTCGGGAGCTCCTTTCACGTCCTGTGGGCCCTGCGTCTCCCTGCCTGGTCCTGCCATCGTTGGGGACAGCGGGGGCGGTGGGCATGGACTGATGTGCTGTCTTCCACATCGGGGTCTCACAGCCGTCGGGGAGTGAAGGTCTTTCCCTTGGCTCTGAGCCCCAGTGCGCCCCGTTTTTAGGCTGGCTGCCCCGTGGGCTCCCGGCAGGCAGGGCTGTCCCTCTCTTACCCATGCTCCTCCCAGGGCCTGTGGTGACCACCGTCGGGCGGCGGGCAGGCGTCTGATGGCCGTGCAAAGGGTCTGCTGACGCCTGCACGTCCCCACAAGGAAAAGCGGTCAGGTTTCTCCTCCTCCAACAGGCTTTTGTTCAGGGCTCGGGCTCCGACGGGGCCTCTGGTCTCAGCGGCCCATGGGCAGTGAGCCAAGGCCGGCCAGAGCACATGCCGGCCCCGTCCCTGCTTGCGCCCCACCATTCAGAGGACGGCTTGCCCGCCCCCATCCCTTGGGTGCCGCGGCCTGCGGGGCCTTCTGGCCCCTGACATGGGCACTGACCATCGGTGCCCAGGCTCAAATTCTGGGGCCTACATTCCTTCAGAGGGAAGGGGTTTGGCCCAGAAAAGGCACCGTCATCCCCCAGACCTGCTTGTATATTGGGGAGTCTGTGTTCACAAATCTTGAAACACCAATGTCTTCCCCCCTGGGGGGTTAGCTCCTCTGTTCTAGTTAGTTTTTTGCTTTATAATTCCCAAAACAAATTACGACAAGTGTCTTTTCAGAATCAATCAGGCAAGATGAGCTGGCTAGAGAGCGCAGGGGAGCCTCAGAGCCCCAGAGCGCCCTGGGGCAGAGTCGGGGCCCCGGGCTGCATCCCCCTTTCAGGCCCCCAAGGACCCCCCAGCCCTGCACCGAGCCCAGCACGGTGGCTGCCCACGGGAGGCAGGGGACAGGCTGGCGCAGGGGCAGCAAATGAGCCCCAGGGGCAAACAGAGAGGCTGCTGGAACCTGTCTGTCGAGTACCTCCGAGGAGTCAACAGCACTCTGAGCCCTGGGGATACTGAGGCAGATGAGAACATCTCAGCCCTGCTCACGTGGGGTCAGCTCCTCAGGGAGGGACCCAGGGACCCCCGAGACAGGAGCCAAGGGCGCCCGAGTCCTGGGAAAGCCCCGGTGGCTGGTCAGAGGCGGGGATGGTGCCGGGCACCCCGTTTGGACCGCCCGCGGTGGGAGCGGCAACTCTGCACAAGGTGCCGCCGGGAAAACGGCGCTGGACGCGGTCCCCGAGGACCACGGGCCTGTCTGTGCCCGCCAGCTGTCCTGCTGCATTCACAGTGCGCTCACCGGCCGGGCTGGCCTCCCCCTCCCCCTCCCCACCTTTGGGAGGAAAAATTCCTGGTACTTAAAAACTAAAATGGAAAATGAAGCATGTTTTATTCAAGCTTGATTTTAAAAATGAATGCCAGACCAGCATGGGTGAGAATGACGAGCCCGGCCTCACTGCGGGCGGCCCTTCCTACGGAGGACGGTCATGGGCCCTGGGTCGCTGTCCGTCATCGGGCGCCCTCTGCCCCTCCCGGGGGCTGCCGGGCTTCCCTGGGGGAAGGGGCTCCCGTGCGGCCGCTCCTCAGACCCAGGAAAGCACCACTCGTAACTGACATTTTGGAATGACTGAGCCTTCCAGATAAAGCTTATTTTTTTTTTAATGGCACAAGTTAAGTGTAACTGCATTTCTTGTCATGCTTAATTATGTCTCCGTGTTTCCTGCTCACCAATGGACTGTTTGCCATCAATTCCTAAATTACTCCTGATTATCTGGATGAGTAATAACAGAATCTCTATTGTTCCTCATATACCAAACCAATCATTTGAAATTCAAAAGAACATACATTTCTTTATAAGCTGTTCATCTCGGCCTTTTCACAACCTTCTTTGGAGTGGGCACTCAGTAAAGTTTTGCCAAATTGATCTACATTGAATTCTCTTTAATTGCACTCTGCTAATCGTGTTTTAGGACACACACAGACGTGTGTAATTAAGCTGCTCTGAAACATCCCTCCATCCAGCAGATGTTCTCAGTCGCTCCCGGAAGCCCTACGAGTGGAGGACCCGCCCGCGCGGGGCTGACTAAGAGGCCTTCTTCGTCCAGACGCTCCGTTTCCGAGCCCGCTCCCCCTTCTGCGTTTGGGGACACTCCTCACAGAGCTTTGCCCCGCAGGCTAATGATTCCGGCAGCACCGGGAGATTAGCTCGCTCGGAACGTCTAAAGGTTGACAAGAGGAGGCTGCGTCTAGAATTTTCCCTCAAGGTCAGAGAGGTTAGTCAATGATTGGGCTTGTAGATTATTAATTATGCATCGCTCCCTCCCAGTGGCCACCTCCAGTGCTGGATGGAGAGGCGGCCTGGAACCTCCAGGCCTGGAGGTCGTCTCAGCCCGGGCGGTCTGGGCCACCGGCTTCCTGAGGCGACAGGGAGGCCCTGAGCCAGCTCCGCCCCCTCCCGCCTCCCGCCAGCCTGACTTGCCCAGCCTCGGCTTTGTATTAGATTTTCACGGAAACATCTTTTTTGAGATTGAGTGCAGCTGTCTTCCCTGCTCTCCCAGACCTCCCTGAACGGCTCTGTGGGCCTGAGGAGCTTTGCAGCTGGGGGGCTGCCCGAGGGGCTCCCACATTGGCGGGATCATCCAACACTGCCGAGCAGCCCACCCCAGCCTGTGCTGACCGTCAGCTGAGCCCCAGAAGAGAGCAGGCCCTGAAGGGGGTGGCAGGAGGCGGGGCAGGGGCAGGAGCAGTAGGGGGAGCTCAGGGACAGGAGCAGGGGGTGGGGCAGGGGTGACGAGGGAGCTCAGGCAGGGGTCACAGAGGCGGGGCAGCGTCCAGAGCATCCCATCTGCAGAGGGGACCCACAGTCAGGGGTCACAATGCCCAAAGACCACAGTTAGTGGGCAGCAAATCTGAGTTTGGGCCCGTGTATTTAGAACTTTTTTAAATAGTTTTTTGAGATGAAATTCATACTGCATAAAATTAACCATGTTAAAGTGAACAGTCCAGGGACAGTTAGTACATCCACTGTGCTGTGTAAAACACCAGCTCCGTCGGGTTCCGGAGCATCGTCATCTGAAAGGGAACCCTGTGGCCTTTCTCCCATCTACACCACCAATCCTAGGAACCACTGATGTCTCTCTCTGTGGATGTGCCTATTCTGGACATTTTATGTAAAGAGATTTGTACAACATGCAGTCTTCTTCAGCTGGCTTCTCTCCCGAGCACAAGGTTCTTCGGCTTGGTCCCCGAGATTGTGGTGTGTATCAATTCTTCATGCCGTCACATGGCTGAGGAATGCTACATGGTGTGGAGGGGCCTCATTGCATCCACACATCCATTCATCTTTCCATCCATCCATCCTTCCTTCCATCCATTCTTCCTTCTGTCCATCCATCCATCATTCCATCCATCCATCCTTCTGTCCATCCATCCGTCCATCCATCCATCCATCCTTCCATCCATCCATCCATCATTCCTTCCTTCCATCCATCCTTCCATCCATCTTTCCATCCATCCATCCTTCCTTCCATCCATCCATCCATCCATCATTCCATCCATCCATCCGTCCATCCATCATTCCTTCCTTCTGTCCATCCATCCATCATTCCATCCATCCATCCTTCTGTCCATCCATCCGTCCATCCATCATTCCTTCCATCCATCCATCCATCCATCCTTCCTTCCATCCATTCTTCCTTCTGTCCATCCATCCATCATTCCATCCATCCATCCTTCTGTCGATCCATCCATCATTCCTTCCTTCCATCCATCCATCCATCCATCCTTCCATCCATCCATCCTTCCATCCATCCTTCCAT
>CM052802.1:403957-414678 GCA_028533885.1 Nasua narica
GTCGTTGGACAGCTGGAGGACTGGAGAGAGCTGGTTGGCACCCTGGGAATAACCAGAGCCCCTGGAGAGAGGGGAAGCACCGAGCTGTGGGAAGAGGCTGGCTCAGCTGCCGTTGGTGACAAAAATCACACGTCCTCAGGCTCCCTGAGAAACCCAAGCTGGGGCTATAAAGAATGAGTTTTGTCTACAGAGCAACCAGTCCTCACTTTAGTTCTCTGGGTTTCCTCCTCTTTATGTCCCAATAAGCCAGAGAACGCCAAATTCTTTCCTAAGCCAACTGACAGTCATTGATTTTTCTAGAACAGTAGGTTGGGCCAGATTCGGGTGGGCTCAGGGTCCCTCATCAGAACTCAGCATGACCCACGTCTTTAGGAAGCCCGTTCTCCACCACAGATCCTCGCTCTATATGTGGCAGAAGGTGGTCCTCTTTCACTGAGCCACGAGCGTGTGTGCACACGCGATACACGAGGAGGAAGGCCGTGTCGAAGGTGGAGGCCCTGCTGGCAGCATCCAGCAAGGCCTCTCCCAGGACTGCCTCGATGGGCAAGGGTTGCACGGGAAATTTACGGACAGGATGTCTCAACAGTGGCTGGTTTCATCCCACAGTCTCGTCATCTCCCTCTTATTCTCTAAGGAGAAGCGGAAAAGGAACAAATGCAGGACCTCGAGAGTCCCCTGCGAGGGGACCAGCCACTGCTGGGCAGGGCCCCCACGTCTCCTAAAGCTCACGCCCGCGGCCTAGACCGCAGTTGAGTCTCCCTCCTCGGGCCCGACCGCCGTGAGCAGGGGGTCCCGGTGTGCTGGCCGCAGCCCCTCGTCTGGCGGGGCGCCCAGCCCACGGTGCGTGCCCAGGACGGTGCGCGAGGCAGTGAGGAATGGGGGCCTCTTCTGTGCACTTGAGGGAACGGGCGCGCGCGAGCCCCGCCAAATCCCCGCGGCTTCAGTTTTCACGGGGCGCGGGGGAAGCAGGACTCGGGCTCCACCGCATCCCTGGCCGCCGTCCTGGCCGGGCCTGGCGTGACTCTACGGGGTTCCGTTCACACGTCCGTCTCTCCATCTGCTTCTCAAGCTCTAAAAGGCAACCTCGCCTCAACGTTCTCTCCGACCCCCACGAATTCACGCAAGAGTGAGTCTGGCCTGTGGTCAAATGGTGCGGAGTGAGCCACTCGGCCCCGGGCTCCGAGCACGATCAGGAAGCCCTGCACCAGGAAAGCAAGCCGGTTTCCAGGCGGGGGCAGCGGAGAAAGGGGGAGACGCGGGGCAGGGCAGACGGCTCACACGTCACGGGGTCACGGCCGCATGGACGACCGGGAAGAGGACTTAGCCTCTCTGGGCCTGGGTTCCCTCGTCTGCCTCCCGCGGTTGTTCGAGTCTGCTGAAGTCCGTCACCGGGGAAGGTTTCGGCAACACGGAGGCGCCTTCCCGCCCAGAGCGCACCTGCCGGCCACCCCCGCTCATGTGAACAGAGCAGGTCCGGAGGGCGGGAGCCATGGCGTGTGTGAGAGAGAGAGAAACAGTAAAGGGGACAGGGACACCGAGGAGTGGATGCACAATCCGCCGTGAGAAACCCTGAAACAAGTGCCCTGAGGCCGCGTGTGCTGAAGTCATGCAAACGTCCTCCTCTGGCCTGGAGCCACACTCCTAGTGAAAAGGTGGACAGGAGCTCGAGGTCAAGCCTTCCGTTTTCCTTTCCGAAGGGGACAGGAGGGCACACCGGTGTGTCCACCAGGCTCCTGCGGTTTGGGAGCTCCGAGACCGGCCCGCTGGGGAGAGGAGCACCAGCGTCCACGTGGCGATGGCGGGAGAGGGTCCAGTGGCCAGCCCGCGGCCGCTGGGTTTCACTGGCGAGGCGTGGTCGCTGGGCTCAGCGCATGGTTGCGAAGCCACACGGGCACTTCTCCCCGCACACGCGGGAGTCAGCCACATGGGGAGGTGAAACGAGACAGTGAAGGATGGGATGCCGTCCCTTCGCCGGCAGTTCTAAGCAAGCGCTCCAAGACGTTTGCACGAGCCGGCCCCTGGGGATGCCTGCAGACCTTCCCCGGCTTGCGCAGGACCTCATGCGCGGAATCCACCCAAGTTCAGGCTCAGTTCCTGAAGTCCAGCCTCGATATCCCGGTTTGTCTGAAACGGGGCTTCCTCCTGCCACGGGGCCCCATTCGGTTCTTGGAACACAGCCGAGCCCCGGAAGCTGTCCCGCCTCGATGGCACGTGCGCGGCACCCGATCCTCCACCCGTCCCGCTCGCCCCCGGCAGACCGCACTCCTCGATGCCGGCGCCAGCCCTCGGGCCATGTCTCCGCTCGTCGGCGGGGTGGAAGCCGGGATGACACGGGGAACTCAGTAGCTGTCCCTGAAGGAAAAGCAGGAAGAACTAGAGGCAGACAGGATAGATTGGGCCCGGGGAAGCCCTGCCTCACGGCCTGTGTGTCTTGAGGGCAGATGTCCCGCCTAGAGAACCAGCCGCGGAGTGGTTTGCTGCTTCTGCGGGACGGGCCTGGCAAGCACAGCGGGCAACCCTGGGCTGCGCCGCTCGGGAACGGAGCTCGGTGGGAGCAGCGCGTCTGCGCCCCCGGCCGAGGCTGCGTCCCCCTGGGCTGCGCGGCGGTGAGGTGCCTGGGACGGAGGCCGTGGGGTCCGCAGCGCTGGAGCCGTTACCGTCCGGACGGTCACAGAAGCACCGTCGTTCTGTGTTCTGGCGCTGGAGGCAGAGGACCCCTCGTCCCTCAGACACAGGCGCTCGCCAGGCCGGACCTGAGTTCGAACACACGGCCTCCCGACCCCATCAGGGTCCAACACACACTCAGAGGAGACGTCAGGGGTGCAGGCCGAGGCCGGACCTCGAGGACGGGAGGCCATGAGGGACCCAGGCCTTCTGGGTGCCGCCAGCTGCCACCTTGTCACAAGGAACTGGGGTTCTCTCAATGCCACCAGACCTCCCAGGCTGACAGCAGGGGACAGGGGCACCTCCGAGGGCATTTTCCTGAGACTTGGCTGAGGGAACAAGCACGGAACAATGGGCTTGTCTGTGCCCTGAGCCCCACGTGCGATCGGTGACCAGGGAGGTATCCGCCGCTCAGAGGGCTGCAGGCAGCGGGGAGCCAGGCCAGCCGGGGCTCTGACGCCCAGAGACAGGGCCGCCCGTGTCAAGAGGCGCGTTCCATCCATTCGCACGTAGTTCCTACTTCACAGACGCCCGCTGCTCGAAGGAGCCTCTTGAAGAGCGCTACCGCCTGGCAGCTCCGTGGGGCTGTGAGGCTCATGTGGCCAGAAGCAGCAGGCGGGAAGGCATAGGTGCAGCGGCCCCGGGAGGCGCCTGTGGCGGGGACAGGACCAGAAAAGCCCCGGCTTCCATCCCAACCCCACAGAGGAAAGCCAGGTGAGCACAGGCACAACCAGACCCGCGTCTCCCCTCCCTGCAGGCCCCCCACGTGCTGTCTCACACACGCACTGTGAGCCCACCCGCCTGCCTTCCCTCTCCTGGGCTCCGCTGGTGTCACTGGCCCCTGGAGGAATGCCATCGCCCCCTCGAAAGGCAGACCCTGGAGACCCGGGATCAGATCTCCAGCTGACCTTCCAGTGCCAGGGAGCTCCTTGGGCCTCCTGCCCACTGGTGAACTCGGTCCAGGCACCCTGAGCTGAGCAGGCGCTTCCGTCTGCCCTTGCAGGTCTCCCCCTCCCCCGCGGCTGCTCCAGGGCCGCAGAGGCCCGTCAGTCGTTACAGTTGCAGAGTCGCTGTGATGCGGAGCCTGGGTGCCCTGAGGGGCACACGGCACAGCAGGGGCATGTCCTGCTGTGCCCGAGTCCGTGGATCTGAGTGTGCATGTGTGCATACATGCATGAGTGTGGACAGGTGTGTTCTGAGTTGTGTGTGAGTGTATGTGTGTGCACATGTGATGTGTGTGTTCTGTGTGCACGTGCTTATGTGTTCTGGGTGTTATATGTGAGTGTGTGTATGCATACATGGTGTATGTTTTATGCACGCACATGTGTTTGTGTGTGCGTGTGCACTGTGATGCATGTGTTTGTGTGTGGACATGTGTGCATGTGAAACATGTGTTCTGTGTTCACACATTTGTGTGTATGCATGGGTGTGTCACGTGTTTGGTGCATATGTTCTGTGTGCACGTGTTCATGGGGTGTGTGTGCACTGTGTGTACGTGTTTGTGTACATGGGTATGTGTGTACTGTGATGCCTGTGTTCTTCCGTGTGCGTGTGTTCATGTGCATGCATGGGTATGTGCTGTGCACACGTGATGCTGTGCACACGTGATGCCTGTGTTCTTCTGTGTGCACGTGTTCATGTGTGTGCATGGGTGTGTACGTGTGCACACGTGATGCCTATGTTCTATTGTGTGTACGTGTTCGTGTGCATGCATGGGTGTCTGCTGTGCACACATGATGCCTGTGTTCTTCTGTGTGCACATGTTCATGTGCGTGCATGGGTGTGTGCGTGTGCACATGTGATGCCTGTCTTCTATGTGCACGTGTTCGTGTGTGTGCATGGGTGTGTGCGTGTGCACACATGATGCCTGTGTTCTTCTGTGTGCACGTGTTCATGTGCGTGCATGGGTGTGTGTGCACACATGATGCATATGTTCTGTGTGCGCGTGTTCGTGTGCATGCATGGGTGTGTGCGTGAGCATACATGATGCCTGTGTTCTGTGTGCACATGTTCATGTGCGTGCATGGGTGTGTGCATGTGCACATGTGATGCCTGTCTTCTTCTGTGTGCATGTGTTTGTGTGTGTGCATGGGTGTGTGCGTGTGCACACATGATGTCTGTGTTCTTCTGTGTGCACATGTGCATGTGCATGCATGGGTGTGTGCGTGTGCACTGTGATGCCTGTGTTCTTCCATGTGCACGTGTTCGTGTGCATGCATGGGGGTGTGCGTGTGCACACGTGATGCCTGTGTTCTTCTGTGTGCACGTGTTCGTGTGTGTGCATGGGTGTGTGGAGTGTGTGTGATCGGTCTGTGCAGATGGATGTGGCCTGGAGCCAATTTAGAGAAAAGAAAGGGAAGCTGGTGAGGGGAGGCCTGAAGCCAGCTGGGTGGCTAAGGAAGCGACCCAAAGGCCCCAGCAACCTCGGGATCCCGCGGGTGGCGGCTGGGCAACGGGCGGCTCCCCACGGTGCTGAAGCCCAGGGAGGTTCGAGGCACCGGGGAGGCAGGTGGGGGCAGGGCCCAGCCGTGGAGGCAAAGGCAGGATTGCTTTGGGCCTGGAGAAGGCTCGGGAACAGGTGGGAGGGCCCGGCCCAGGGGGCCCTGCCCGCAGGTGAGGCCCAGTGGCGCTCGCAGCCGCACTGAGGGCTGGGGCGGGTCCCCGCGGGCTGCTGAGTCTTCAGGCTGCGTCACGGCCAGCCGTGTCCTCGTGCTCGGTAGGGGGGGACACGCCGCTGCCAGTGATCCTGCAAGGACAAGACAAAACCCCAAGGAGGTGCCGGTGCTGGGATTTGCAGGGAGCATGAGACCCTCGCACAGGACTTGCACTGAAGACCGATGCTCCCCTAGCGTCAGGGGCTGCTTCCATTTCTGGACCATGTCTGTGGCTGGCGCAGCCTTGCCTCGGCACATTCCCACCACACACGCACACACATGAGCGCACACGCACACATGGACAGATGCACACACATTCACATGCACACGTGCACATGCGTGCGCACATTCACACACTGACACACGTTCATACATGCACACAGGTGCACATTTACACTCACTGATGCATGCGCGCACATGCACGATATTCACGCATACACATGGACACATGTTCACACGCGCACACATTCACAGGCACGTGTTCACACACATGTACACTGATGCACATCTACACATACCGATGCACACTCCCACATGCATGATATTCACGCATTAAACAGACACATTCACACATGCACCCAGACACTTGTGCACACATTCACATGCACAGTTGCACATGTGCATACACTTGCATGGTATTCGTGCATGCATGCAGATACACATCCACACATGCACACGTGTGCACACACATTCACACAAAGACACACATTCACACATGCACAAAGATGCACATTTACACACAGATGCACGCATGTGTGATATTCATGCATACACAATGCACAGGTGCACATGGATACACACGTGCCACACACATTCACAGGCACGTGTTCACATATATGTTCACACACATATTATCCCATACACAATGTGCACACTCACACAGACACAGGCACACGAGCAAGTAACTCGATTTCCCTTCATCACTGAGAAACCGGAGTACAGCACAGACACACCACCGGAGGGACGTCCATGACACTGTGTCACAGAGAACAGTACAGCAGAGTGGGGGTGGGACACGTGTGTTCTTATCATTTGCTAAAAATAAGAGAAGCTAAACATAAACAGACAAAACCATCTCTTCGGACCAAAGCGTCTAGATTTTAAGTCAGTTCTCCCATAACATTGTGCTCTATGTGTTAAATATTTAAAACACAGATGAGACAGGCGGAGCCAAGCTCCAGGTGTCCACGTAGATGTGTGTGCATGAGACGGTGCAGTCCCATGTCAGAGTGTGCAGTGACACTCGGCTAACACACGCCCGCAGGTCCGCGAGACGGCTGAAGGAAGCACTAGCGGTCCGCTCCCAGCGACCCAGCGCGGCCCGTCAAAACCAGAAAGGCCTCGATCGGAAAGGAGTGGATCACCTTCCTGCAGTGAACACAAAACCGAACATCCTGCGGGGTGCGCAGTCTCTGTCCGGGAGGAGCCGGAGTGCTCCCCCGCCACCTCTCCCTCCCCGGGTCCTCGCCCACGGTCCCCACCCCTGGGGCAGGTGAACCGGCCGCTAGCGCTCCGCCGTGTCCCTACTCAGTACCCCTTGTCCCGTGCGGAGGGCACAGCACACACGGGGAGGAAACACACTTCGAGCTCGGCAAATTCCTACCTGTCTGAGCGGCGGCTGAAAATCCGGCTGGTCCGTTTGAGACGGTGTTGGGCGCGGGAGCCCGACGACCCGCGGGCCAGGAAGCCCTGGAAAGGTCTGGCGGGTCCTCCTGCGGGCTGTGACCTGGGGATCCGTCCCAGCTCTCCTGACCTGCGGGTCTTCACGGCTCTGCGTGGACGGCGGCCCGTGTCGCTGCGCCCATGCAGCACAGGACCCCCCACCCTGTGAACGGGACTCTCAGAAACCGGCCGCCAACTTCCTCTGAGCCTCCGGGAGAGGACGGTGGGCCGCGCCGGCTCTGCCCGCAGGCCCCACGGCGGCTGCCTGGCCACAGGAGCGTCCGGCCAGGGGCCACGCAGGACGCCCGGCATCAGCAACACCCCTACACCGTTCAAACCCTCACGACCTGTGTGCTCACACGCTTGATCGCCGTTAGCCCACGAAGAACCAGACGTCAGGACACATGTGTCCCGCCGCGTCCAGCCACGTCCCTCAGCGTCTGACATAATAGATCCTTTTGAGACGCGGATGAAACCACGGACTGTCCCTGGAATTGTTCTTTCGCCAAGAAACTTAAACATTAGCTTATGTTTTAAAATATTTCAGTTATTATTATGTCATTATATATACAGCTTGATAAACAATATTAATTTGAAATATGCAGAGATCGACGTTAGAGCCGGGCCTGAGGGAAACAAGCTTCCAGACTAGGTGTTCAGTGTCAGGGAAGAGAGATGGTTTTTAACTTAACTCTGGGGTCACTCTTCATGTTTCCAGACACAGGCGCTGGACAATCCCGGTTGAGAAACCGCCCTTCCTGTCTCCGGGGCGCGGCCGCAGCACAGGCCAGGCGGGAGACCCACCCCGCGTGTCCCGAACGCGGGCCTGACCACGGGGCAGTGAGCTGTGCTCCCTCGGCTCCCGCATCCCAGAAACAACCTCTGGGAAGGGAGCACTCCGTGCGAGGACCGCTCCGCCCCCGCGTCGGCCGAACAGACCGCCATCGGCACCCCCAACCGGCCCCCGCGGCCCGGTGCAACCGAGGGTTCTGGACCTCGTACCCAGGTTCTCGCGTCCCGTAGCGCCAGCGCTCGCACTGGGGTCACCGAGGTCAGGACAGAAGGAAGAAGAAAGTAGAGCTGAATCCCCGGCTTCCCTACACCCAGCGACCCTGCGGCTCTCAGTCCGAGTTCATCTGTGGGCCGAGGCTCGGCCTCACCGCCCTCCCGGGAGGGAGTGACTGGTGCGGTGATGGCCACGCAGCACCGGCCGGCACTCACGAGCACCGTGACCGTCACTGGTCCCCGCCAGGCCCCGAGCGCACTCACACGCCTCATTGCCTCTACCACGCGCGTCCACGAGGGCCACGCCTGTGCCCACACCTTTCTCCACACGACCCCTGGTTCTTGCTGCCCCACAGAGGAACCGGTCGCTCCCACTCGCAGCCCTAGAGCGGAATTAGGAACTCAGTCTGCTGGGACTCGAGCAGGAGACATGCAGGGGGATGGCCCTGTGTGGGTATGGGGTGCAGGGAGGCGACAAGCACCATGGCCAAGGGGCTTCCAGAGCCCATGCAGCGGGAAGGGAGCAGGCTGCAGTGGGATCGCCCCTGCAGTCTAGCCCGGGGGAGATGTGCAGGGAGCCGTGTGGTCACAGGGACAGGGCTGCGAGGGCACCAGAGCCCGAGTGTCGGTATGGACAGGGACCCTCCCTGTGGCAGCCACCCCATACTGGCCCAAGACGGGCCACGCTGTCAACCGTGACGAAAGCCTCCAGGAGAGAGCGTCACGGTTACTCTGTGGGTCCGCTGGTGCCCACTGTTGGGTCCCCGCTGGTCTGGGTGTTGTTGGGACAGGGCTTGCGGACGTGAGCGGCAATTACGTCGGTCGACTCGAGTCGCACAGGTGGTGCCAGAGCTGTGGGGTCTCCTCCAATCGCTGAAGGTCTCAGGAGTGAGGACAGG
Source organism: Nasua narica (assembly GCA_028533885.1). Lineage (NCBI taxonomy): Eukaryota > Metazoa > Chordata > Mammalia > Carnivora > Procyonidae > Nasua > Nasua narica. Next base: position 412,842 of record CM052802.1, read on the forward strand.
GTTCTTTCTGCCACAAAGGTACGACCCAGAGATCCTCCCGAGCTTGAGCCAGCCCTGCGGTCACGATCGCCCGTCCCTCGTGATGGCTCCTGCGCCGTGCATCCCATCGGTCTGTCTGTCTGCCCGATACAGACGGGGGAAGCTGGCTGTCCGGGGGTCAGGCTTCCAAAAGGCCCACAACCCAAGACCCAGGAGAGGCCACGGGGAGACAGCGTGAGGGCAGGGCTGACGCCGTTCTTGCCTGACGACGCTCAGCAGGCGTACCGGGTGCCACGCAGGGCCTGTCCCACGTCGATAGCCAGAAAGCACCGCTGTGAGCGCCGTCCTGGACAGCCGGTGGGCTGACCCGCCACCATCTAACGGGCCCCCTGCTCCCAGAGACGGCCACTGCAGCGTTGCTGGGACTTAGGTCACGTTATTGTCCCGCCGAGGACGGCCCTCTGAGGACAGTGCCCCGACGGCGCGCCCGCCGCCGGCCTGGCCTCCACGCAGCCTGGCCAGTGTCCAGGCCACAGCGGGCCCTAACTTAATAAACATCTTCAACGTCACCGCCCGTTCCCATGGTAGAGGTGGAGAATGGACGTATCTATTCCAAAAGCAGTGTCATTGAATTCTGGGGTTTTCGTTTGGTGCGTTTGCTTTTGGCTCGCCGGAGCAGGCGTGAGGGGGACCTGGTCCGGGCACCGGCCCCGCCATAGCCTGCGCACCCACCGCCAGCGCGGAGCACACCGCCAGACGGGTCTGCCGGGAGCGTGCCCTCCACTCACGTGGGGCTCGGGCTGCAGCCTGCGCTCCCCACACGCCTCTGATTACTCCACCTTCGGACCCTGATTTCCATGGGAACAGAGGGGCTCCCTCGGGAAAGCTGCCTGCTAGCCCATCGTTAGCATTCAGACACACGATCTGGGAGGATGACGAGCATAGAATTCAAAATGGGTGACGGGACCTGGAAGCAGGAGGGACCCTGCCCGCCGGGGCAGATGACGGCAGCGGTGCCAAGAGGTCTGGGGCATTGTGCGATGGCCCCACACCCAGGCCTGGGAGACGAGCAGTCCAGAGCATGTGTGTGTGTGTGCACATGCACACACGTGTATACATGCAGAGCCATGTGTCACATGCACATACACGTGCAGACCATGTGTGCACAAGCGTAAGAGTACACATACAGGCTCGCATACATGCACATGTGAGAGAGCGAGAGAGACCTGGGGCAGGAACACACACGGGGGAGCCCCGGCGTATAGATCTGAGTCAGAACTACGGGCACGGCTGGGACAGCACAGGAAGGATGTTCAGCTGGGAGGGAAGGTGGCCGGGAACAGCATCTCAGAATCAGCAACATTAGGGCCCTCGAGGAACAGCGTTTGGTCACAGAGAGTAGTGTCTGGGAAGCCAAGAGAGGAGAGCTTCAGAAGAGAGAACGCGGACCCGAAGCCACGGCCCCGACACCCTGTCAGACTGGCCGCTGGGCTCCCCGTGGCCCTGGTGGCCGCGGCGAGGGGTCGGAGCCAGGGGACGGCAGGGCGGTGGCTCAGCGGGGCGTGGGGACTCAGGCGGCTCCACGCAGATGGGGCTCCACAGCCCGGGCCTCCGGCCTGAATGAAGGCGGCTGTCCCCTCTAGGCCAGCTAAAATAAGTAGGAGTCAGTGCCGGTGTCTCTAGAATCCCAGGCTCCGACGAGACGCCGGGGAGAGCGGCCCCTCCTGTCTGCAGCAGAAGGAAGAGCCGCGCGACGGGGGACAGATGAACGGGGCAGCTCTGGCGGCCCTGGAAATGGGGGGGACATGGCTCCAGCGTGTTGCTGTGGGTGGAGCCACGGGCGCGGGGCCCCGCGAGC
>CM052802.1:415178-428624 GCA_028533885.1 Nasua narica
GAATGTTTATAGCAGCAATGTCCACAATAGCCAAACTGTGGAAAGAACCTAGATGTCCATCAACAGACGAATGGATAAAGAAGATGTGGTATATATATTCAATGGAATACTATGCAGTCATCAAGAGACAACGAAATCTTGCCATTTGCAACAACATGGATGGAACTAGAGGGGATTATGCTAAGCAAAATAAGTCAATGAGAGAAAGACAATTATCATACGATCTCTCTGATGTGAAGAATGTGAGAGGCAGGGAGGGGGGCCATGGGGGGCGGGGTAGGGAGGGAAAAAAAGGAAACAAGATGGGACCAGGGAAGGAGAAAAACTATAAGAGACTCTTAATTTCAGGAAACAAAATGAGGGTTGCTGGAGTGCGGGCAGTGGGAGGGATGGGGCGGCTGTGTAATGGACATTGGGGAGGGTATGAGCTATGGCAAATGCTGTGAAATGTGTAAGCCTGATGATTCACAGGCCTGTACCCGTGGGGCAAATAATACATTATATGTTAATTAAAAAAAGGGCTTGAGGGCAGCTATGTCCACCACAAGCTGCCCTGAGCCCCAGTGTGGGCCCCATCCCCTCTCCTCTATGTGCTCCAACACTTCGTTCAAATCTGACCCAACACATCATTCCCCTCCTGCTTCCTTTCTCTCTGAATTTATCCGCACGTTTTCATTCAGATGACACTCGTTGAGCCCCCATCGTGGGCTCTGCGTACACGGGGACGACGGAGCGTCCGCTCTGCGGTGTGGGGGCAGCACCAGTGGTGTGAACAGCCGGCAGCTGAGCAGAGACATGTTTACGTGGGTTCACTGGTCAGAGCAATGGGCCCACCCAAAGTTCTATTCTGTCTATGATGCTGGAACCAGGGGAGACATGTGGGACGACCGAGTAAATTGCTCTTTACGTTGTCCTTATGGAGCTTTCTGAACATCCCCAATGTCATCGTAAACGCCTGTCATCTTCTCTCACCACAAATTCTTAAACTAGGTTATTACCAAATTACACACTATTGCTATACCTTAGTCTTTGGAATCACTTCCTAAAGTCAGTATTACTTTCTTGTGGTTATCTTGCTTACACGTTCATTCAAGACAGGTTTCACGGGTGTCTATGACACACTGAAATTGTGCTATCCATCTTCGAGCCCACGCCGGAGACCGAGCCGCGGGCCCTGGAGTCTTGCTATTCAGAGCGTGCATCACAGGGCATCACCTGGGAACTTTGGGGCCTCGCTCCAGACACACTGAAGCTGTTTTCATTTTAATGATATTCCCAAGTAATTCGTTGCCCACCAAAGTGTGCAGAATGTGTCCTGGGGAAGAGATGATCTGTCATCTGTGCGGAACAAGCCAGTGGCCTTTCCTGGACTCTCAGGAGGGTACCGTGACTATGGAGACTGGCCGGCTCACTAAGGGACAAGAAAAACCAAGACTTTAGGAGCAGAGTGGTTTGCTCCAGTCCGCACGGCTCGTAAGGAGCACAATGTGGAGTGGAGCCCAGGTTTGTCTGAACCTGACTCATGCCGTGAGCCACCATCTGGTGGTCACATCACAGCTAGTGTTGCCGGAGTTTACGGGGGGCTCCATCAGCCTGGCTCCGTGACCCCTTTCTTAATACCTGCCCCTGTCTGGCTTGTTGGAGCCACTAGAAAGCTACCTCTAAGGCACTGTCTTCACTTTCAGTCCTGACCAAGCCGACCACTGTCCACCCACTTCCTCCTAGATCTCTCTGGGGTTGCTGGGGCCACAGCAATGGCTATGATTTCATGTACTCAGCAAAGCCACCCTCCAACAAGTGAGGTTCAGGAGGATCAAAGAACCAGAGAAAAGGGAATGTTTTGAATAGCCCTTCAACTTCTGCAGAAAATCACTTTCCTCCATCCTTTAAATGACCTTGCTGGAGCGAGTCTGAGAGCCCTGGTTCCCCTCTGAGCCAGTCAAACATGGGGTCAACATTTGCAGCTCTCTGCCTACTGGGGGAAGAAAGGAATGGTCAGCAAAGAGAAAATGGGACCTACATAGACACAACTGGTATTCAGGGAGGGGGCGGCCACAAGAGAGACGTGGCCCGTCCACGGAGTGGCCCTTGAATGCAAAGTTCCAGCCGGGCAGGTGTCCCCTCCCGGAGGCGCACCTGTGGCCCTGATGCTCCGGACCCTGGCCACCCCACCCACCAGATGTGTATTCATTCAAGGGAAAGAGAAACTTGCCCCACCTTCGGGGGATCCAACACTGACTGGCCCCGTGAAAGTCCGCTGCCTTGGGGGGTGCTCGTCTGTCTGTCGGCACAGCTGGTCTCTCAAGGGCTCGCATCTGCCACAAAGTCCTCTTGACGCTGCGCAAAGGAAGAGCCACACAGGGAGTGAGTCTGAAGTGATGGTAAACATGCCACGGACACTAGCTCCCCGTTTTCACCACTGCAGGAGCCCCGTCAGGACGTGAGGTTTTGGGGGGCACGAGCAAGAGTTCATTGGCACTGTCTATGGGTTTTGAAACACATGTGCAAATATTTTCTACAAAACTTGTTTTTTAAAAAAGATTTTATTTATTTATTTGACAGAGAGAGAGAGAGAGCACAAGCCGGGGGAACAGCAGAGGGAGAGGGAAAAGCAGACTCCCCGCCGAGCAGGGAGCCTGATGTGGGGCTCGACCCCGAGACCCCAGGATCATGACCTGAGCTGAAGGCAGACACTTCACCGACTGCACCCCCAAGGTGCCCCAGTATAAAACTTGTTGTTATGTGCATATTAACATTTTCTCTTTGTGCTTTGTCTCCAATAAGGTCCACAACTCAGATCCGCATCAAGTGATGTTGCTCGTGTTTTCTACTTCACTTACATACAGTGGCCTCTTCCTGACTGGAACCACGAAACACATGATTCCCAAACACATGATTCTCTTGTTTCTGTTGCTGTTTTGTTAGCTGACTTCATAGTAGCAAATACAGATGTCGTCGTTTTAATCCTGCTTGATATCATCTTCAAAGAGTAAGAGTGTCATTCCTCTTGGTGGAAAGCATCAGCCACAAGTGAAAACCAGACCACAAAACCTGTCCCTTTTCATGACACTGGGTTTTCTCTGCTACAGCTGCAGGTGGCGTGCACGGCCGTGTGGTGTGTGGGGAAGGAACGGAGAAGAGGACAGTCCAGGCAGAGGCCCAGGTCGGAATTCCTCCCATCCACCACAGGGATCTTAAAAGAGTACGCTTCCTGCCAAGTTTTAAATAATTCAGCTTTTTAAGAACTAACACCCACTGAGCAAAACGAGAGACATTTGAAATAGTGTATATTGAATGAGAGCTCTTCTCAGAGAAAAAAAATCATTATGTTTGCACGTCCCCTCGATCGAGTCGCACAACTCAAACCTCTCATTACCATACTAAGTCACGACGGTATCAATGGTAGAGTGGTGCTATGGTCTCACGATCATTCAGCTGGAGTTAAACCTTGTGCTACGGGACGTCAGGCCTCCACCCAGACTGAAATCACATACAACAGGCCCGAGGACACAGCTTCTGTTGTAGTCGCTGTTGACGGCTGCTGCAGGTGGGGTAATCCGCCGGGCTAACAGCTGGACGTTGTCCACATCGATTTGGACTTGCAAAAATGTCCTCAGAAGTCAGACACTAGGTAGTCATTACTATTAATTTATAGTTACTGAAACAATCACTTTATTGGGTATAAATTGTATACAGAGGCCAACCACATGCTCCACAGGTCTTGAGAGAAAGTAACCTGTGTGGGCCACTCTGCAGTCCATGGAAAAACTGCCCCAATCATGTGCACCCACCAAAATGGCGCCCCACTGGATGAGTCCCACTTTCCAGGAAGGAGGTGGGGAGAGCCCAGACACCTCGCATCCCCGACTCGTGCATGGAGTGGGTTGTGGAAGCTTCACGATGGCCCAGGGCGCCTGCACAGGGACCCAGGCGCTCTGTCTCCACCCCAGAGGCGCAAACACTGCTGTGGGCGCGGCGCCCTCCGGCGGGAGGGGAGTGCGATTGCAGCATAGCTCCTGAGGCCATGCCTCCTGGGAAGAGGGAGCGGGTCGCTGGGCTATCTATCAGAAGTCGGGCGGAAGGCCACGTCCAAGGCTGCGGCCTAGTGAGGACTGGTGGTGATTAACAGCACAGCAACCTGAGACCCACCCTCTCCTGGGCCCCTCTTACCCAGGTCTCATTAGGAAGGGTCGGGAAGTATAGACATGGATCGATTCAAGGGTGGGAAGGAGAGTTGAGGGTAAAAGAGGAAGGATGGGCAGCCAAGTTACAAAAATAACCCTACCGTTAACTCCTTAACAAAGTCTCAAATATTTATTGGGATTATGTGGTGGGCAAAGCTGCAGAGGACCCGGCGAAGCACGGGACGCGGTCTCCGTCCTCAGGAAGTGTCTTTGAGGACTGCGGGGGGAGGGGCAGCGGAAAGAACGGCCTGTCAGGAGTTGTCTGAACAGTAACTGCTGTTCTTGGTCAGACGAGAGGAAACTCGTCCTGGGCTCGCGGGGTCCGCGGCAACCCCAGGGAGGCCTGGCGAGCAGGGCTCCGAGTGCAGCCGGAGCTGTCCCGTAGAGTCCGCAGGAGTAAAGGGTCCTGCGCACAGAGGAGCGTTTGGGGCTGCGAGCCTGGAGGGACCTGGAGCAGGAGGGAGACCGAGCTCTCTCCCCTGCAGATGGAGGTCTCACCATCCGAGTTCGGAGCCCTCAGCCCCGGGGTTTAGCTCAGTGCAGGTCAGCGAGCGTCTTCTGAGCGTTGGCTGCCGGTTGCTTCCATGGGGCTGCTCCGTCTGGCGGAAGCATGTGGGGTCGCCCTGGAGCCCCGAGCCGGGGCGACTGTGGCCCCCGCGCAGTCCTGGCCCAGGAGCGCAGCCAAGCGTGTGGAAATCAAAGCCCTCAAACACAGCCAGTCCTCCCCGGGGTCACGCCGACCCTCCCGGTGCCGGGGAGCGTCCTCTCAGTGACTGCAACCACTACTCATTCTCGAAAACCCAGAAAACTCAGCGGATGGATTGGCTCCCCTCAAAGTACTCCCGACAGTAGAAAGGCTAGCACCAGCTCAGATCTCTCCGTCGGCAGCTCTGGGGATCGCCGTGCTTCCGAATCCCCACAAGATGAGGGGCCCTCAAGAGCCTGGCCTCCGGAGGTGGAGAGGCTGTGACAGATGCGAGTCCGGACTCTGGGCAGGACTTGGACCACCACTCGAAGGGCTGGATGAACTCCCTCTGGGGCCACAGGGCCTTTCCGTCCACAGAGGGACCAGGGCCTCTCCACGAGAAAGCCCAGTCGGGGTCGGGCGCTGCCTCGTGCTGTCCTTCATGGGCCACGTGAAAGGGAATGACACACGGAGTCTGAGGCCGCCCGGGGTGCTGAGGGTGGGGAGACAGCAGCTCCAGGCGGAGCCTCACTCGTGGGATCCTGGGTCTCATTCATCCCCGGGAAACGGGGGGCCGGCTCCCCACCCACGGGCCTTCTGTGCGGGCCACACTGGTAGCCTGCGGGATTCGGGTTGAGTGTGTAAAACAGAGATCCCGCCGCTAAACGAAACATCCCCAGATGACTCAGGGCTGCCCCGGGGCTGGCGCACAATCCAGTCACTGCCCGCGAGGGCGCCTGGGGCTCCGTCGGGGAGGCGTCTGCCGTCGGCCCTGGTCCCGGGGTCCTGGGATCGAGTCCCACATCGGGCTCCCTGCTCCGCCGGGGGCCTGCTGCTCCCTCTGCCGCGGCTCCCCCGCCCCTGCTCTCTCGCGCTCTGACAAATAGATAAATAAAATCTTTAAAGAAAAGAAACCAATTACTGTGGTGCGACTTCTTGGTATGTAATCAGCTAGGGGGCCATGAGCTGTGTCCAGGCTGCAGCTCAGACGGCATTACCTGTCCCAGAGCGCAGAACAGGTGTCCCAGGTCACGAGAGGGGGCGGCCCCCGGGGTCTCCCACAAACAGAGTCTCCCACGGGCGGGGGGGGGGGGGAAGCTCTTGCTCCTGGGCCAGCCAGCGTGCTTGCTCGTGACTTCCCGCCCTCGGGGGACAACTTCTCACCCTCGGGGGATGACTTCCCGCCCTCGGGGGACAGGTGCTCTGGACGGAGTGTGGGGGATGGGGCTATATGGGCCCCTCATACGGCCACATTTACCACAAGGGGGAAACATCCCGGCCGATGCCCGCGGTCAGGGCGGGGTCCTGGGGTTGCTTCCCCTGAGGCGGGTCAGTCCCGGAGGATGCGCACATTCCGGGAGGGAGGACAGGAACGCGCACAGCCAGAAGCCGGGCGCGGTGAGCGGTGTCGCTCAGTCCAAAAAGAATAGGGTGAAACACATGGCAAAATTTGTGGCAGGTGTATTTTTAAGAAGACTGTTATGTTTTCTGCAGCTCCAAAATGATGCCCAAGCACAACACAGATCCTTAGTCCCCGATAGTCCCGTAACGGGAAAACCAGTCTTCCGAACGGAGCGAGGGCAGTGGCTACTGAGTTGAGGGGATCCTATCAGGTTCTTGCACTTGGCACTGAGGGTACCGCATGGTAGTGGCAACTCTTAGAGAGCCGCCGGCCACCACTGGAGTGACCAGGGGCCGGCTGGATGGCAGGAGGAACACATCATAGTGAAAACACCAAAAGTACATTGGGATGATAGGACGGGCTGACTGACTCCCCGGGAGGTCCCCCGGGGATCGTGTTGTGTGTGACACAGAGGCTACGCCAGCTGGAGGAAACGGAATCCGATGAGTGCCAGCTAGGACACAACAGTCCAAACCAGGTAGCCGGCGCGCCCAGACGAGAGAAAGAAGTGGTACCTAAAAACGGGAAAGAGGCCAAGAAGATTACTCTCTGTGGATGAGGGTGAGTGTGGCGTGAAACCCTACTCCGACCGAAGATTCGGGAGAGGAGCTCCCCGTGAGTCCGCGTGTGCAGACCCCCTACGGGCGTCAGGTGGGCTCCCCCAGGGCCCGCGGAAGAGCCGGGGGCGGGCGCCGGGAGAGGGGCCGGGGGCCCTGCAGACGCTCTAAGCTGGGGGGCGGCCCGACAGACTCACGTCTCTCAAAGATCACTGCCGCTTACGTTCCAGCGCTCTCATGAGACGGGAAGGCCCGGGATAGAAGTTTGACGTGGAGAGGGGCACCTGCCGGACGAGCCGGGGGCCCGACGGGGTCACTGACCGTGGTTGGGGAGGCGAGCACCCCAGCTTCCCCTGCCCGGGGCCTGAAGGGAGCTCACTCGTCTCCAGCAACCTGGGGTCCTAGAGCCCACTGTAAAGCCTGCGTCCTCCCTCTTGGGGCACAAAGCCAGCTTCCTGGCCCCTCCGCTCCTCCCCTGCCGGTCCCTTCCTGCCCCGTGACCCCTGCCGGGTTCTTATCTCCCCATCCCTGCCCACACCTGCCACGGCCTCAGTGGCGCAGACATCCAGCCCCCACACCTGTCTGCGCTGTTTCCATTTCGGTGAATTCACACACTGAGTCCCCGCCCCAGGGCCCCCCAGGCCCCACTGACCTTTCCAGGGAGAAGCGGTCCCTCTGGTGGGACGTGTTGGCTGCTCCCTGCCCGCGGATTCCAGGAGCTTCCCTGCTTGGGTTCGGGGGCCTGCACGCATTGCCGTAACCCCACAGGGGCCCTTCTGCCTTCTGCCATCCTGGCGCTTAATTAACTAATTATAACCTGCTCACGGGAGTGCGCAGAACACGGTGTTCAGCGCTCAATCTTCCCTTCCAATTCATGTGTTCTGAGCCCCGGAACACGTCTGATAGCTTCTCCCGAGGGGGTGGAGTGGTAATCGGTCCCTCCATCTGGCAGCGAGGCTCTGCACCCCTCAGCCCTGCACGCTGCATCGGGGGCACACAGGAGGGAAGGCAGCAGGGGCCGAAGGGCCCAGGCGGGACCCGGGGTGTCTGGGACATGACTGGCAGTCCGTCTCCGTGAGCTGCCCCGGGAGCCCCTCCCAGGCTGTGACTGCAGGGCAGGGAAGATGTCCTCTCGAAGTCAGACGTGCTCCGAGGTGACTGTGTCTTCGGCCCACGAGCAAGCCTGCACCCCACGTTCAGACCAGCAGGCGGGTGAGAAGGGGACAAGGTTAGGGCCCACGGCCCGGGCCTGGACCAAGGCTGGTTTTCTCATCATCTCACAGGGTGAGATCTCCAGATCCCAGAGACGCTGCCTGGAGGACTCCTGGGGTGGCCAGGGTCCCCAGCCGTGCCCTTCCTCCTGGGTGGGGCAGAAACCACTCTGGGACCGAGAGAGTCTGACCCCCCAAGTCCGCACCAGGCCGGGGCCCTGCATTTCGCATCCCAGCTGAGCAGTGCCAAGGAGGGGGCTCGAGGCCCAGACCCAGAGAAGCCGGGAGCCGGCCTGGTGCCGTGTGGGCAGCCCCTCGCCGCTGTGACGAGTCCCAGTAACTCAGCGGCTCACAATAAAGCAAAGGCACCTCTTTGTTTTGCAGCCAGAAGTCCTAACTGGGCCTCACTGGGCTCACACGTGGGGCCAGCAGCTCTGGGCTCCTCCAGCTGGGGCACGACCGCCCTTAGGTCATCTTCTCCAGCTGCTGGACGCTGCCCTCAGGGCTTGTCTCCGGCCCTGCTCCACCTCCAAAGCCAGCAGAGCTGCGAAGACTGTCTCCCAGCCCGCCTTAGGACCCCTGCCCCCACGTGCACATTCAAGGACCCTGGTGACGGCCTCGTGCACACCCAGATATTCCGGAACAGTCTCCCTGTTTTAAGGCCGGCCAATGGATAGCATTAGCTCCCTCGGGCCTCTCCTGTCGTGCGGAGTAACTGCCGCGGGATCTGGGGAGTCCTCCTACAGCGTCTCCGGGGACACTTACTCTCCCATCACACACCCTAAGGACACTTTAAGAAGAAACTCCGTCCGGGGCCAGCGAGAACGACCACATTTGTCTGCACGTCTGATCTAGAAATCGGGGCCTGGCGCAGTGTGAGCTTCGGACGCATCGACTATGCCGGAAAACAGAATCCGCCAACGAAACCACCTGCTCGTGTTTGGGAAGATGTCTAACTACAAAATCGGTTTCCGTAATAGTTATAGGACTATTCAGCCTCTTGATTTCCTCTTGAATGTGTTTGAACAGTTTGTAGCTTTTCAGGAATAGGTCCGTCCCAGTTACCGCGTCCAAAGCAGGAGGGCGGCGCTGTCCCCGGGGCGCCCTGCTGTCCTCGGAGCCCCCGCGGCTCTGTCACCGCACGCCCTCCTTTAGTCCGCATGTTACAATTTGTCTTTTCTCTTTTTGTCTTTGTCATTCAGCCTAGAGGTTTACTGATTCTGTTAATATTTTCAGAAAATCTGTTTTGAATTTGTTCATTTTCTCTATTGTTTTCCTGTGTCCAATTTTCATACAGTTCAAAATATTTTCTAATTTCCTCACAATGGCTTCTTTGCCGTGTGGATTACTGAAGTGTGTCATCTCATTTCCAAGTAGTTAGAGGTTCTCTAAATATCATCCTGTTATTAATCTCCACTTCAATTTTCTTATGGTCAGAAAACATTTGGTATGATTTCAGCTCTTTTAAATTTATCAGTTTTTTAAATTTTTTAAAAATTTTTCCCCCAAATACTTTTATTTTATTTTTTCAGGGTCCAAGGCTCGTTGTTCAGGCCCCACACCCCGTGCTGCATGCAACCCGTGCTCCCCTCAATACCCAGCACCAGGCTCATCCAACCCCCACCCCCCCAAACCCTCAGTTTGTTGCTCAGAGTCCACAGGCTCTCAGGATTCGTCTATCACAGATTTCTTATAGCCTCAGGCAGTTTGTTTGGTGGACACTTCACGTACCCCGAGAACAATATACGTCAAGTCTGCTGTCGTCGGTGCAGAGCCGTGTCCTTGTCGGACAGGCACAGCTGCCGACTCCGCTCCACTCTCCTTGGTCGTCATCCTGGCGGATCTTCTCTCTGCCAGTTCTACCAATCACTGACCCAGGAGTGTTGAAGTCCCATCTATGATCATTGATTCCTCTTGCTTTTTTCAGACCTGTCAGGTCATATTTCATGTATCTCGTACACTTACGTGTGTACTCATCTAGGATTTTAAATTGGTAAATTGACCATTTATCATTATGTCATCTCCTTCTTTAGTGATGGTTTCCATGCTCTGAAGTCTACTTGTCTGACATCAGTGTAGCCCTCTGCAGTTTTCCTTTTACTAATGTTTGCATGGCAGATCATAATGCTTAAAGGAGGCTTCCTATATGCAAGATAGCTGGGTCTTTTTTTTAACCCAATCTGATAATCTGCCTTTTTCAATTAATATGTTTAAGCCATTTACATTTAATTGAAGTACTAATATGTTTGGATATGTTTGTTACTTTATTATTTGTTTTGTTTGTCCTCTATATTTCTTATTGTTTTATTTCCCCCTTTCTGTCTTTTTTAGAATTATTAGAATATTTCTTTCCTATTCCATGTTAATTTTTCTGCTGGAATCTGGTCTAGATCACCCTATAGAGTTGTGACTATGTAGTGACTGGAGTTAAATCAATTCACAAATTCAAGTTTCCACAGTCTACTTAGAGTAGATGCTGTTTTGCAGAGAGGCTGGGCCCAAGGGGGCCATGCCTACGGGAATGAAGCCTGTTCAGGGTTCCCTGCTCAGAGGCCGTCCACGCTCATGGGGTCCGTGCCCCTGAGTATCTATGCTGAGGGGCCTGTGCTCGGGGGGCACCACGCTCACAGGGAAAACTGTGCTGGGCTGTTGTCCATGCTCAGGGGACCCTGTTCAGGATGAGAAAAACGGATGTGCACAAATCCCAGCATTTATAGGGTCCTGTCTCAGGACTTAGGAGATCCCAGAAATGTCTAGATTTTGCATTGCTGGGTTTGGTTTTACCAGTGGGATCAAGGTCAGAACCTGTGACCCACCCTGTAGCCCCCTGGCATTTTTACCAAATGTGTTTGAATTCCAGGGATCTTATAAGAAAGCCCATGGCACATAAGCGAAATACTGACTTTTTTGATGTGTATTGACCTTGTATCTTTTTTTTTTTTTTTAAAGATTTTATTTATTTATTTATTAGGAAAGAGAGAGAGTGAGAGAGAGAAGATCAGAGTGAGAAGCGGACTCCCCATGGAGCTGGGAGCCCGATGTGGGACTCGATCCCGGGACTCCGGGATCATGACCTGAGCCGAAGGCAGCCGCTCAACCAACTGCGCCACCCAGGGGCCCGACCTTGTATCTTGTCCCATGTAAAATTCTACATTTTTCTATATAATGTAGGTACATTAGTTATCTACAGTCAGTTATTTGTAAGTACCATTTATACATAGATAGGCCTAGCAGAGCAGTGCTCGCTCAGAGTACTAACGGAGGGGGATCAAAGAGGTGGGAGGCCATGCAACATCTCTGAGCAAGTCCCCGAGGCCACTACATTTGGGGGTTGGCTAAAGTTTCTTGGCATATTCTTGGCAAACATCAAAGACACATGGTCAATAAGTAGATACGTTTCTTCAAACAACCCCAGGAAACAGAACTCTATTCGGCACAGATGCCCACAGACACACAGTAGGTAGAGATCGCGACAGCCCCGCGGGATGGAAGGGGCCCCTCTCTAGCTGGAGAGCAGTGTCCTGGGTGGGGCCCGTCAGGGGAACGAGGACTCGGGGTCCTGGCGCCCTTGGGCAGCGGCGGTGCTCGGGGCTGGAGTCCAGACCCACCACCCAGCGCCTGCGCTCAGACCAGAGGAACAAGTGTATCAAAAAATCAGCAACACGAAAGATGAAGAGAAGCTGGGTTTGGACAAACTTAAGAAGAATTTTGCAATCAGAAGATACAGGAGGATTTATTTTATAATTTTGTCGTAGTTAAAAGTGTGTCTTTTCTCCAAAAAACAGTTTGCATTTGAGTTACACGAGGGAGAGCCCTGAGTGTCCCCAGGGGCCCCGCACAGGACGGGGCCGGGCCGGTCACTGCCCTTCACCCCTTGTGCCTCCCGGGCTCCAGGGCCTGCGGGACAGCCCCTCTTCCCGTCCCCTCCCCCCGATCGTCAACTCCGTCCTCGGGTGCCTTCCGGGGCGCTGTCCCCCCACCTCAGGCATCTGGCCAGTTCCCATGGGGGCTTGGTGGGCGGGCCAGTTCTGCCCCACTGGGCAGCCTCCCCTTCTGCTGCGCTCACTGAAAAGGGCTGAGGTCACGGTCGATTGTTTGGGAGGCTCGGGGGGCGGAGCCCTTTGCCACCTTGTCCCCAGACTTATTCGAGAGCCAACAACACTGCCTGGGGCACAGGAGCGCTGAAAACATCTTGCTGACTTCCGGAAGAGGATGGGGGAGGCGGGAAAGCTGCCCCTTTGGACCGACGACCCTAAGCTGGGCTGTAGATGTGCTTTATCTGGTCTGTTTCTCTGGGGAAAGTTAATATTAGGACATTTCACGCTGAACCCAGATTTCCAGGCCCTCCTGCAAACCTTGCTGGCGGCCTGGCCTGCTCCCCCTGCACAGACCCCCGCCCCGACCGTGGGCAGCCCTACTCAGGACTTAGGAGATCCCAGAAATGTCTAGATTTTGCCCACGGTCCCCGCCCGCGGTCTCCTGTGCAGAGGCCACGAGGGGCCCCAGGAGCCCTGCTTCTTTTCTAAGGACGAAGGCCCTGAGGAGACGTTGGGCGGGGAGGAAAGTCCTGGACGCTGCCTGGGGGGCAGGAAGCAGACCCCTGGGGTCCACAGGGACACGACATGAGGACATGATGGGATGGGCCCCCTTGTCCTCAGCCCAGAGCTTGGGGCCAGGGTGGCGGCGCCTTCTGGGGTCACACGTTGCCACGAGAAGCCCAACCTCCCCACAGTCCAGCCCCAAGGGCCCCAACTCCTGCCCAAGGGCCGTGACCCCGGCTTCGCAGGACAGTCACGGGCAGCATTTTTAAGGCTCTGGAGTCGGAACAAAACTCGCACCACAGTACCAGGGCCTCCGAGGAGGTCAAGCCATTCATTTTTTTTTTCATTTTGTTAATTTAAATTCAATTAATTAGCATATATTGTCGTAGTAGTTTCAGAGGCAGAGTTCAGTGGCCCATCAGTCTCATGTAACTCTCAGTGTTCAATGCGTCCCGCGCCCTCCTTCACACCCCCCACCCCGTCCCCCCACTCTCTCCCCTCCAGCAGCCCTCAGTGTTTCCTGCAGTTAAGAGTCCCTCATGGTTTGTGTCCCTCTCTGATTTCTTCTCATTCCATTTTCCCTCCCTTCCACTATGATCCCGTTTTGTTTCTTCAATTTCACATATGACTGAAATCATGTAATTGTCCTTCTCTGTTTGATTTATTTTGCTTAGCATAATCCCCTCTAGTTAGTATAACAACTATCCACATTGTTGCAAACGGCAAGTTTTCATCCGTTCTGATGGCTGCATGATACTCCGTTGTGTATATACACCACATCTTCTTGATCCATTCATCCGTTGATGGACATCTAGGTTCTTTCCATAGCTTGGCTATTGTGGACATTGCTGCTATAAACATTCGGG
>CM052802.1:435209-445239 GCA_028533885.1 Nasua narica
GGGGGACGAGATCAGAGGAGGGGGGAAGTCGGGGGTCTGAGGGGACGAGCTCAGAGGAGGGGGGAAGGCGGGGGTCTGGGGGGATGAGCTCAGAGGAGGGGGAAGCCGGGGGTCTACGGGGGACGAGCTCAGAGGAGAGGGGAAGCTGGGCGTCTGTGGGGGACGAGTTCAGAGGAGGGGGGAAGACGGGGGGTCTGGGGGGACGAGCTCAGAGGAGGGGGGAAGACGGGGGTCTGGGGGGGACGAGCTCAGAGGAGGGGGGAAGGCGGGGGTCTGGGGGGGACGAGCTCAGAGGAGGGGGGAGGGCGAGGCAGCACCCAAGCGTCTGCGACGAGCAGAGTGTCCCTGCGACAGCCAGGCCTCCCCGACCAGGGGGCACTGGCCTCGGCCCCGCGCCTGAGCCCCTGCTGCGGGTGTCGTGACGGCCGGGGCCGCAGGAACAGCAGGCAGGCCGAGCCCAGCACCCCGACAGCCCACACTCCCCGCCCTGGGAGGCAGCCCTGCATCTCGGGGTTCCCAGGACCGCGTGCAGACGCGGGGGGGACAGGCTCCTCGCTGCCTGCTGTCCCACCTCCGAGCGGAGGCCAGATCAGCCGAGGTGCAGGGCTGGCCGCGACGCTCTCGGGCCCGGTGCAGACTGGAAATGGGGCCCTTGGGCACAAAGCAGGACGTGGGGTCCCAGGTCTGAGCCGGAAAGCTTTTCCCGTCTTTCCATGGTCTTTGTTAGGGACTGGGTGGGGTTGCCCCAAATTTGTATATTGAACTAACTCCCAGGGCCTTGGGACGAGACTGCATGGAACTGGGGATGTAAGGAGATCATTAGGTTAAAATGTGGTCCTGAGGCCCCGATCCCGTAGACTGAGGTCCTTGTGAGAGGAGCGGATGGGGACAGACTCCGAGGGCCCAGCATGCAGGGCGGACGACCTGTGGGGAGGCCAGAGGACGGTGTCAGCGCGCACGGAGACACAGAGGCCGGGGACAAACCAACAGGGGTGCGGGGATGTCACCGCTCCATCCTGGCCTCCTGCTGGGCGGGCCTGACCACAGAAGGGCCCTGCCCTCTCCCTCCACCTCACCCTCCCCGGCAGGAGCCGCGCCTACACAGGTAAGGAGCCCCTCATTTCCCATTTCTGCTCAAAGCACCAGAATCGTCATGGCTTAAAACAACGGAGATTCACAGTTTTAGGGTCCACAGGCCCCGAGTCTGAAACAGGTCTCGCTGGGCTAACATGGAGGTGTCGGGGGGATCGTGTGCCTTTGGGAGGCTTGGGGACCACCTGCCCCCAGCTTCCAGCAGCCGCCTCCTCTCCCCGTGGACTCAGGGCCCCGGGCTCCTCCAGTAGCGCCAGCAGCCCCGCGGTTCGTGGGCTCAGAATCTCCCCGCCCTGGACGCAGGCCCACGCGCACCAGCCAGCGTGGTCTCCCCGTGACAGCCCCCTGCATGTCGGCGTGGCCCGGCCGCGGCATTCAGCCGTCCTGCACACCCCAGCCCGGATGCTGCCAAGAAGGTGTTGGGAAGATGTGACCGACATGTCAGTGGTGGAGAGAAAAGCAGATGACCTTCCATGACGCGTGTGCTCGTCGCCCACGCGTGGAGGGCCATGGTGCAGCTTCCAGGACACGAGGGATTCTCCGTGCGGCTAGAACACGGAGAGTAGCCGAGCGGCCAGCCCGGCCTGCAGACTTCGGACGCAGCAGCCTCCGCAACAAGCGAGACAAGTCCCACTCCTCCCGGGGCCAGACCACCACGCGGTTCTGTGGGCTCTCTGCCCGGAGAGCCCTGGCCGACGCTGGGCCACCCCCGCGCAGTCTCCCCCCACGGAAGGTGGCGCGTGGCCGGCCTTCCCACGGATGGCGCTTGCATGGAGTCCGTGGGTGTGTCTCCCTGCTATTTCTGCCGGCGTGCAATCGTTCATGGCCGGCTTAGGAACCTCTGCGTTCCAGTGTGTCCGTTGTGAGGTCTCCTCTTTCATTTAGTTTATTTCTTTGGATCCTCTCTCCCTCTTTCTTCGTGACTCTGGCTAAAGGTTTGCAATTTTGTGTTTTCAAAAAACCAAATCTGAATTTTGTTGTTTCTGTATCACTTTGGTCGCCCATCTCTCTCTCTCTTATCTGTATAATTTCTTTCTTTCCGCTAAGTTTAGACTTAGTTCGTTCTTTTTCTAGCTCCGTGGGAGGGAAAGTGAGGTTGTTTATAGGAGATCCTGCGTTTATCACTGGAAATTTCCCTTGGAACTGCATCGGCAGCCTTCTGTGAGTTTGGGTTTGAAGTGTTCCCTTTTGGTCTCAAGATAGGTTTGCATTCCCTGTTGACGTCTTCAGTGATGGTTCAGGAGTTGTTGATTTCCACAGATTTTGAATCTTCTGGTTTTCCTCCCGTTATTGACTTCTGTTTCACACCATGGTAATTGGAAGAGACTCACGATGTGCTTCGCTCTTCCGAGAGGTGCTGGGACGTGCTCCCTCCGGGAGGGAGAGGCAGCAGCCGTGTGGTATCTGAAAGAGCGTTTGCACTGCTGCTCCTGGGAGAAATGGTCCCTCTTAGGTCCATGTGGTCCATCACCTCACCGGACCTACTGCTTCCTTGTGGATTTCGTCTGGATGACGTGTCTCCCTAGGACTAGGGCACAGCTGTTCTCTTTCTTTCACCATTCTGTTAATACTTCCTATACGGACTCCAACGCTGGGTGCAAATATGTTTACAACTAAGTCCTCTTGATGCCTCGACCCCTTTGTCACTACATAATGACCTTCTGTCTCCTGTGACAGATCTCGTCTGAAAGTCCGTGTTGTCAGACTTGAGTACGGCCATCCCTGCTCTGGTTTGGTTCCATTTCAGGAACACCACGTTCCATCCCTTCAGCCTGTGTGCGTCCTTAGAGCTAACCTGAGTCTCTTGCAGGCAACATATTGTTGGATCTTGGTCTCTGCTTTTTTAAAATCCATTCACTCTGTGTCTTTTGACTGGAAAATGTAATCCATTTACATTTAAAGTAACTAGTGATAGGTAAGAACTTATCATTGTCATTTTGTTCATTGTTTTCTGTTTTGCATTTCTTATGTTCCTTTCCTCCCTTCTCACTGTCTTCCTTTGTGATTTTTTTTTTTTTTTTGTAGTACCATGTTTTGATTCCTTTCTCTTTAACTTTTGTGTATCTACCAGAGAGGACTTCCTTGTGGTTACCATGAAACTTACATAAAATATCTGATTGTTATCAAGCTGATTAACAACCTCAATCATTAGATTGCATACAAACCTCTACTTTTATTCCCATTTTATGCTGATTTTTCATCTTGTATATTTTGGGTCTATTAACAAATTATTGTAGCTATATTTTTATTACTTTTGTCTGTTAACTTCATGATGGAGCTAAAAGGGATTTATGCCCCACCAGTCATACTACAGAATCTGAACTTATTCTATATTTACCTTTACCAGTGAGATTTTAAGTTCATGCTTTCAGGTTGTGGCTTTACAAGGTTCCAGATGAAAAGCTCCCTTAAGTATTTCTTGGCGGGCGGGGGGGGGGGGGACTAGCGAAAATGAACCCCTCCAGCTTCTGTTTGTCCACAGAATCTGCATTTTTTCTTCATTTCCAGAGTATTCTTGGTTCACAGTTTTTCCTTGCAGCATTTTAGGACAAGGATCTACCTCCGAATCTGCAGATGGTGGGCCCGTTCCCAGGCGTGCAGGCCAGGGTGGTTCCCGCTGAGTCCCTGGGCGAGTCCCCGGGCAGGCCGGACCCGCCCGACAGCAGCTGAGAGGGGCTGGCGCCACGTCCCAGGGCCTCGGCCAGGAGGGAGGTCTGACGCCTGCCCCTGGGGGCACGGAGGAGCAGTAACACACCTACCGCGCACCCACGCTGCGCCTCACTGAGCTCCCACATGGCATGGGCCCACCGGGATACTTTGTTCGAGGGGCTTCCTGAACGCGGTCTGTGGAAGAGGCAGACAGGAATGGCAGGCGTGTGTCTCCTCTGCTCACACAGACCCCACTGTCCCATCAGATTCTACTTACAAATACAAGTTCCAGGATAAAACGAACAAGTGTTGGAAGGTGACGGCACCGAGCAGTGAGCCGAGTCCCTGGGCACAGGGTCCCAATGACTGTGCAGGTGTCACAGCTGTAAGGCCAGCTCTGAGTGTCCTTCAGAAGTCACCCTTCTATGGAGGAACTAAGGACCCCGCTTGTCAGGGCTCCCGTCTCCACCCCCCCCTGGGGGTGGCCGGAGACCTCATCTCCTCTCCCCCACGCAGCCTTCCCACACACACAAGCCTCTCACTGAGATCAGCGAGCATCTCCCTTAGATCCCGGATCCCTGCTCTTCCTGTCGTCCCACACGGACCTTTTGGCCCCTCAGTTTTGCAATTCAGAATAGGACTGTCTCGAAGATAGTTTGCCACACTTGCAACAGCAGATGTCCAAAGAAAACGTCCTTAAGTAACAGAAGATGTCTGTAAGAAGTCAACAAAGACAGGCACCTGGGGGCTCAGTCGGCTATGCAGCCGACTCTTGGTTTCAGCTCAGGTTGTGATCTCAGGATTGTGGGCTCAGGCCCTGCATCGGGCTCCACGCTTAGTGGGGAGTCTGCTTAGGGCTCTCCTTCCCCCTCCCTCTGCCCTCCCCTTTGTGCTCTCTCTAAAATGAATAGATCCTAAAAAAAGTCAGCAAGGAATACACAGCTCAGTGACGGGGCATTAGAGGCGGGGACACGTGGCTCAGCGACCGAGCGTTAGACGCAGGAACAAGACGCAGTTGCTCCTTACTCTGTGTGGTACCAACTCTCATTCTCACTTGCAGAAACTCACACACAAGGAAATAACGTGGGGTGGGAACGGGGAGGGCCTTGTGCACGATGCAAAGGAACCAGGATGCTTTGCGTGGAGGTGTTTAGAGGAATAACGTGACCTGACCGGTGGCTGGGGAACAGAGTTCTCTGGCCCGGAGGACGGACTGGAGAGAGACGAGAGACGTTAGGGTCTCCACGAGTCCTCAGATGGCCACAAGGACAGGCTTGGGCAGCACGTGAGGAGGTGGTATGGGTGGGAAGTCGCGCGGTGAGTGTTGGCACGTGCCCCTCGAGTTTCCAGCCCCGCAGTCTGGGGTCCCGGTGTTGCCCTTCAAGATGGAGCGCGCACGGGAAGGGGGGAGCGGAAGAGGCCGCTAAGCAAAGGAATGCGGCCCGTGGCCAGTGCTGGTGCTGGACTGTCCAGGAGGCTTGAGAGAGTCAGGAATCATCAGCATAAAAGTAAGCAGGAAAATAATCTGCGATCGTGAGTGTTGGGTCATTCATCTCCCGGGTAGAGAATGCTTTTGTTTATAAAGCAATTTGGCCAGACATCTAGTACAGGGAAAATGAGACTTCCCCTGGAATGCCTTAACGGGAGGCAAAAACAGAGGAAAAATAAGTACTCGGTGTCATAAAGTGAGAGAGAGTCTGAATCCCCTTGGGCACCTTCGGTGAGAAGCTGGACAAGTGGGAGAAGCGAGGGGTTCGAGGAGCACTAGGGAAACAGAGAGGCCAGCGAGGAACCTCGATGATGAGCAATGACAGATGCTTTTCGGGAGGGAGGACTGAGACTTGGATGGGAGGGGCTTCCTCCTCTGTGCGGTACGTGCCCACTCTGGGCCTTCCGCAGAGCGTGGCCCCCTGGTCGGCCTCATGCTGGGCAGCCCCCCAGGGAGCGGCGTGGGGCGGGTCGGCTCAGGAGGCACGCGACCCCTCCAGGCCCCCCTGACCCAGTGTACCTCAGCGACTCCGTCTGGAATCCACTGTGCATCAACCCACTGAAATCCTCGGCTTTCCCAAACCACCCCCAGGCGGGCCGCACGCAGCGTCCGTGTACGGCGTCCGTGTCGGTAAACACCCGCCTTGCCTGCTCTCCCCGACGTCCCGCTGCGGCCCGGCCCCAGGCGCCTGGGGTGACAGCGCGCCGGCTCCCGGCCTCGGGCCCCGGCTCTCCACACAGGGACACCGTCTGCGGTTCGCGCGAACTCGATCCGTCCAGTTCTGTGAACAGTATTTCTCGCAACCCTCAAACCAGCGTCTCTAACGTTAGTGCTGTGAACTCGAACTCGGTGAATGGGAGGGAGGGTTCTGCTTCTGGTGCCCGACCAAGGCCATACACGAGGCCAATCCCAAAGCGCGGGAATGAACCCGATACCCGGGTCTCACTCTGCCGAGTCCGCTCGGCAGAACCGACCTCCTCCCACTGCTTTCCAGAAAACACCTGGGGATGCGTCCTCTGGGCGGTCTGCCCAGGGCCCGGCACCTGCGGAGTGGCCCGGCCCCCGGCCCGCGTCCAGACCCCGGCCAGGAGGGGAGGCGGGCTCGGGGAGAAGCCCCGTGGGCCGTCCAGAGGCAGCTGCGACATGTGCGTGCAGAGTGCCGGCGGGCTGGCGGGGGGCCTGCAAACTCACCCGCTGTCCCTGCCAGGGCGTGGGGCAGAGCAGGCCCGGGTCCTGGCACGGACGTCCAGGGTGGGCTCTGCCGGCTCCTAACCCCGAGTCCCAGAGAGGCCTCGGCCACAGGGGCGTCCTCCTGCACCGCCTGAAGCCACTCCTGTGGGGAGACGCGAACACAGCGCCCGCCAGGCGGCCAGGAAGCCCGGAGACGCGACACCCCCGCCTCTTCCCGCCTCCACCTCGGGAACGGGGTCAGCCCGGCACAGGAGTACAGAGTTTCACCCGAGAAAACAACTGCTACCTTTCTCAGGATCTCAGGGCAGAACTCTGGAGAGGGAGGACGCTGCTCCGGGGCTGCAGGGTGATGACCGCGCAGGTTCGGGGACCCTGGCGCCCTGGGCCGGTGTGTGCTGCCTGCCGTCCCTACAGACGGGTGTGACACAGGGCCCGCCACCATCTGCTAGTTACCCAATGTCCCTGGGAAGGACGAGACCTAGCGTCGGGTCCTGGAATGGTCCCTGGGACAGGCTGCGGGGTCGGCGGGCCAAGCGGGACCATCAGACCTCCAGAGATCCCGGGCGGTCGCCCGTTAATCAGGGAGCCCCGTGGACAGGGACGTGCGGGCAGCCACTGACGTCACCCTCGGCTGACCAAGCGAACGGTCCGTGTGGCTGGCCGGCAGACGTCCCTACACAACCACATCCCTGCCCCAAACTCCCAGACCTGGAACCTCTTTCCCAGAGCGGGGGCTGCTGCACCGACCCTCCAACGAGGTCTACTCCAGCGGGGACGGCAGAGTGTCAGGGCAGAGTGACCTCTTCCCTCCGCGACGCTGAAAAGCCAGCAGCATTACTGCTCTAATGGGAACCGCGGGCGTGAGTCGCAGGACCTGTGCCCGTCGGACCCGCAAAGGCACGTGGGTGTGGAGGGCGGCCGCGGGCGGTGCCACCTCACAGCAGAAGCCAGCAGCAGATGCTGCCCCACGCCCAGTCCCCCTGCGGGAACAGACGGCTGCAGGGACGGCTTGGGCACACGCCCTGGGCCACCCGCTGCAGGACCCACCGCGTCTGTGTGCTCCGGGCCCGCGTCACCTCGCCGGTGCTCGGCTGGGGACCCGCGGCCACGGGTGCTCCCGCCACCCCCCGGATGTACGGACAGCTCCGTCACCGACTGCCTGTGCTGGCGGGAATCAGAGGCCCGGACGTCTGGACGACACGCACGGGCGCCAGGGGCGAGGGGGCGGGGCGTCTGGAAGGTTCCAGGGACCCGGCGATGAGGGACTGTTCACACCCACGGCCACGAGGAACGATGCCAGTGACTCCTGGCTTCTGGACGTGGGCGTGCTGTGTGGACACTTACCAGTTAACCCACAACGCGCCGGCTCCGCGTGGGGTCCAAGAGGAGAAAGCGCTCTGCCCCCCAGGCCATGGTACCCACAGAGCCTCCGAGCGAGCGGCCCCCGAGCGGGGGCAGAAGCCTGAGGGTCAGCCTGCAGACGACTGTCCTCTCGAGCTCTGGGCTGCCGTCTAGACGCCGGGACAGACTCGGACGCTGCGTCTCACTGGGGACACCTGTTCCCACAGGACTGCAGCTGGTCGGAGCACTGTCTGACCCTCCGCGGCCTCGCGCTGGGCACTCGCGGGAGCCCGTCGTCAAACCGAAGGGACGCACACACGAGACCAGGCTCAAGCGTGTCCTGAAGGCACAGCGGGGGCTCGAACCCCACAGCACGTCCGCGGCTACGCCACCGACACCCAGACTTCCCTCAGAGTTGCTGCCAGGGGGAAAGGGGGTTTGCTTTTCTAAGATTTTATTTTAGGAGAGGAGGAGTCGGAATCCCAAGCTGACTCCACACTGAGCACAGAGCCCGACACGGGGCTCCATCTCGCGACCCTGAGGCCGCGACCTGAGCCGACACCGGGCGTCCGATCCTCGCCCACCTGGACAAAAGCCGCGAAGTGACGCTGGTGGCACCTAAAGGTGAAGCCCGCCAGCACGAGAGCCTCGAGGGTGACCTGAGAGCAGCGTGGGAGGGCGCCGCGTCGCGGGACAAGCACTGCGGGTCAGTGGCCGTGTGAGCTGGGGCGTGCAACAGCCCTGGGGACGGGCTTCCAGGAAAGCGGGCGGCGGTGATGGTCAGGGTCTCCAGGGAACAGGACCAGAAGTCAGCGGCGGGTGGATCTCAGCTGCAGACGAGGGCCGAGGGAGGGACGCAGCCAGAGCTCCTGGAAGGAGCAGCTCGCAGATGTGGTCTCCCGCGCGGGGGCTCGGCCCCGCTTTCAGGGACACCACGACCCATCTGTGCACGTTGTGACCTTTCCGTGCCTGTCAGTGGCGCCCAGAGGGCCTTACTCACCGCCGTGGTCCTGACGGCACAGCTGCCGAGAGGTCATCTCCCGCAGAAGCCTGCCGCGAGCCCGTGGACGCGCCCACCTCGGTCCGGGCTCTGCACCCAAGGCAGCCGGCCGGACGGCACGGCAGGGGCTCCGAGGGAAGTGCCGGCTTCCGGTGGAGCCTCATGCTCTGAACGGCCACTCGGTGCCCTACGCCGGGGTCCTTCCCACGCCAGAACACACAGCGGGAGGAAGCACGTGACACGGGGACGGTCCCTCTCACTACGTCAGCCACCGCAGGCTCAGAGGCCACCTGGCTGTGCGGACGACCTCGTGCCTTGAATCAAAAGGCAAAGCCAGCTGACTGTAACGGCCGGGGTCACTGCTCGCCACTCCCTTGGGGACAACCTGCTGTCAGACGGGGGCAGGCAGGAGCGTGTCTGGAATTTAGGAGACCCTCTGGGGAACCTCTAAGAACTCCCATTTCCAAATCAGAGCAGATGGAAAACCAGTTGCCCACAACAGGGAGGCTTCTTGGAGGGCGACGTCTCAGGAACGGAGTCGGGTCGACCCGCGAGGTGAAGAACGTCACAAACGGGAGTACCTGGGGCACCACCAACAGAAGTGAGTGGCTAAGAGCAGAGGAACGTGGACGAGCTGTAGAAAAGGGAATTTTCAATACCAACATCGGCCAGCTTGGCAGCTGCAAAAGCAAGGTGCACAGGGCTGCAATTATTCCTCCTGTGTCAGGAAAAACCTCAGCTCCTCGACCTCCCGTTCTGCATTGCGGCTCCAATATCTGGAGAGTTTAGAGTGGCTAATCCCATGATCATCATTTAAATTAGAGTCTGTCCAACGGAGAGGGTGACTGGTGCAAAACAACAAGGCCCAGGGGCAGAGGCTCCCACACGTGGGATCTGGGGTCTACACCTGCCCCAGAGAAGGCTCCATCCCAGGGGCAGAGGCTCCAAGACCTGGGACCTGGGGTCTACACCTGCCCCAGAGAAGGCTCCATCCCAGGGGCAGAGGCTCGCACACCTGGGACCTGGGGTCTACACCTGCCCCAGAGAAGGCTCCATCCCAGGGGCAGAGGCTCCAAGACCTGGGATCTGGGGTCTACACCTGCCCCAGAGAAGGCTCCATCCCAGGGGCAGAGGCTCGCACACCTGGGATCTGGGGTCTACACCTGCCCCAGAGAAGGCTCCATCCCAGGGGCAGAGGCTCCAAGACCTGGGACCTGGGGTCTACACCTGCCCCAGAGAAGGCTCCATCCCAGGGGCAGAGGCTCGCA